>CM074720.1:4476853-4654098 GCA_037306005.1 Rhinophrynus dorsalis | reverse complement strand
TTGCTGTCCCACTTCCATCACACACACTACTCCCTCCTCCCATCACACGACCTACTCTCCATCCTCCCATCACACACACACTACTCCCTCCTCCCATCACACACTCTACTCCCTCCTCCCATCACGGCACAGTGCTCCCTCCTTCTCATCACTCTCCATCACACACACTACTCCCTCCTCCCATCAACACACACTACTCCCTCCTCCCATCACACACACACACTACTCCCCTCCTCCCATCACACACAACTACTTCCCTCCTCCCATCACAACACATCTACTCGTCCCTCCTCCCATCACACACACTATCCTCCTCCATCACACACACTACTCCTCCTCCATCACACACAGTGCTCCCCCCTTCATCACACACAACTACTCCCTCCTTCCATCACACACACTACTCCCTCCTTCCATCACACACACTACTCCCCCCTCCATCACACACACACTACTCCCCCCTCCCATCACACACACTACTCCCTCCTCCCATCGCACACAGTGCTCCCTCCTCCATCACACACAGTGCTCCCTCCTTCCATCACACACACACTACTCCCTCCTCCCATCACACACACACTACGTCCCTCCTCCCATCACACACAGTGCTCCCTCCTCCCATCACACACACTTACTCCCTCCTCCCATCACACACACTACTCCTCTTCCCCATCGCACACAGTGCTCCCCCCTCCTCCCATCACACACACACTACTCCCTCCTCCCATCACACACACACTACTCCCTCCTCCCATCACACACACTGCTCCCTCCTCCCATCACACACACTACTCCCTCCTCCCATTACACACACTACTCCCTCCTCCCATCATACACACACTACTCCCTCCTCCCATCACACACACTACTCCCTCCTCCCATCGCACACACTACTCCCTCTCCCATCATACACACACTACTCCCTCTCCATTACACACACTACTCCATCCTCCCATCACAACACTACTCCCTCCTCCCATCGCACACACTACTCCCTCCTCCCATCACACACAGTGCTCCCCCCTCCCATCACACACACTACTCCCTCCTCCCATCACACACAGTGCTCCCTCCTTCCATCACACACACACTACTCCCTCCTTCCATCACACACACTACTCCCTCCTCCCATCGCACACAGTGCTCCCTCCTTCCATCACACACACACTACTCCCTCCTTCCATCACACACAGTGCTCCCTCCTCCCATCACACACAGTGCTCCCTCCTCCCATCGCACACACACTACTCCCTCCTCCCATCACACACACTACTCCCCTCTCCATCGCACACAGTGCTCCCTCCTTCCATCACACACACACTACTCCCTCCTCCCATCACACACACTACTCCCTCCTTCCATCACACACAGTGCTCCCTCCTCCCATCACACACAGTGCTCCCTCCTCCCATCACACACACTACTCCCTCCTCCCATCAACACACACTACTCCCTCCTCCCATCACACACACACTACTCCTCCTCCCATCACACACACTACTCCCTCCTCCCATCGCACACACTACTCCTCCTCCCCATCACCACACACTACTCCCTCCTCCCATCGCACACAGTGCTCCCCCCTCCATCACACACACTACTCCCTCCTCCCATCACACACACTACTCCCCTCCTCCCATCACACACACTACTCCATCCTTCCATCACACACACTACTCCCTCCTCCCATCACACACACTACTCCCTCCTCCATCACACACACTACTCCCTCCTTCCATCACACACACTACTCCCTCCTCCCATCACACCCACTACTCCCTCCTCCCATCACACACACTACTCCCTCCTCCCATCACACACACTACTCCCTCCTCCCATCACACACACTACTCCCTCCTCCACTCACACACTCCCCTTCACACACACTACTCCTCCTCCCATCACACACACTACTCCCTCCTCCATCACACACACTACTCCCTCCAAAACTCCCTCCTCCCATCACACACACTACTCCCTCCTTCCATCACACACAGTGCTCCCTCCTCCATCACACACAGTGCTCCCTCCTTCAATCACACACACTACTCCCTCCTCCCATCACACACACACTACCTCCCCTCCTCCCATCACACACACTACTCCCTCCTCCATCACACACACTACTCCTCCTCCATCGCACACAGTGCTCCCTCCTTCCATCACACACACACTACTCCCTCCTCCCATCACACCACTACTCCTCCTCCCATCGCACACAGTGCTCCCTCCTTCCATCACACACACACTACTCCCCTCCTCCATCACACACACACTACTCCCTCCTTCATCACACAACACACACTACTCCCTCCTCCCATCACACACAGTGCTCCCTCCTTCCATCACACACACTACTCCCTCCTTCCATCACACACACTACTCCCTCCTTCCATCACACACACACTACTCCCTCCTCCCATCACACACACCACTCCCTCCTCCATCACACACACCACTCCCTCCTTCCATCACACACACACCACTTCCCTCCTCCCATCACACACAGTGCTCCCTCCTTCCATCACACACAGTGCTCCCTCCTCCCATCGCACACAGTGCTCCCCCCCTCCATCACACACAGTGCTCCCCCCTCCCATCACACACAGTGCTCCCTCCTTCCATCACACACACACTACTCCCTCCTCCCATCACACACACACCACTCCCTCCTCCCATCACACACAGTGCTCCCTCCTTCCATCACACACAGTGCTCCCCCCTCCATCACACACAGTGCTCCCCCCTCCATCACACACAGTGCTCCCCCCTCCCATCACACACACTACTCCCTCCTCCCATCACACACAGTGCTCCCCCTCCCATCACACACACTACTCCCTCCTCCCATCGCACACAGTGCTCCCCCCTTCCATCACACACAGTGCTCCCCCTCCCATCACACACCACACTACTCCCTCCTCCCCATCGCACACAGTGCTCCCCCCCCTCCATCCACACACAGTGCTCCCTCCTCCCATCCACACACTACTCCCCTCCCTCCCATCGCACACAGTGCTCCCCCCTCCCATCACACACACTACTCCCTCCTCCCATCACACACACACTACTCCCTCCTCCCATCACACACACACTACTCCCTCCTCCCATCACACACAGTGCTCCCCCCCTCCATCACACACAGTGCTCCCCCCTCCCATCACACACACTACTCCCTCCTCCCATCGCACACAGTGCTCCCCCCTTCCATCACACACAGTGCTCCCCCCTCCCATCGCACACAGTGCTCCCCCCCTCCATCACACACAGTGCTCCCTCCTCCCATCACACACACTACTACCCTCCTCCCATCGCACACAGTGCTCCCCCCCTCCCATCACACACACACTACTCCCTCCTCCCATCGCACACACTACTCCCTCCTCCATCGCACACAGTGCTCCCTCCTCCCATCACACACACTACTCCCTCCTCCCATCACACACACTACTCCCTCCTCCCATCGCACACAGTGCTCCCCCCTCCCATCACACACACACTACTCCCTCCTCCATCACACACACTACTCCCTCCTCCCATTACACACACAGTGCTCCCTCCTCCATCACACCACAGTGCTCCCCCCCTCCATCACACACAGTGCTCCCACCTCCCATCACACACACTACTCCTCCTCCTCCCATCGCACACAGTGCTCCCCCCTCCCATCACACACACACTACTCCCTCCTCCCATCACACACACACTACTCCCTCCTCCCATCACACACACACTACTCCCTCCTCCCATCACACACACTACTCCCCTCCTCCATCGCACACACACTACTCCCTCCTCCCATCACACACACACTACTCCCTCCTCCCATCACACACACACTACTCCCTCCTCCCATCATACACAGTGCTCCCCCCTTCCATCACACACACACTACTCCCTCCTCCCATCATACACACACTACTCCCTCCTCCCATCACACACACTACTCCCTCCTCCCATCACACACACTACTCCCTCCTCCCATCATACACACATTACTCCCCCCTCCCATCACATACACTACTCCCTCCTCCCATCACACACACACTACTCCCTCCTCCCATCACACACACACTACTCCCTCCTCCCATCACACACACACTACTCCCTCCTCCATCACACACACACTACTCCCTCCTCCCATTACACACAGTGCTCCCTCCTCCCATCACACACACTACTTACTACCCCCTCCCATCACACACACACTACTCCCTCCTCCCATCACACACCACTACTCCCTCCTCCCATCACACACACACTACTCCCCCCTTCCATCACACACACACTACTCCCCCCTTCCATCACACACACTACTCCCTTCTCCCATCACACACACTACTCCCTCCTCCCATCACACACACACTACTCCCTCCTCCCATCACACACACACTACTCCTCCTCCCATTCACACACTACTCCCTCCTCCCATCACACACACACTACTCCCCCCTTCCATCACACACACTACTCACTCCCTCTCTCCCATCACACACACTACTCCCTCCTCCCATCACACACACCTACTCCCTCCTCCCATCACACACACACTACTCCCTCCTCCCATTACACACACTACTCCCTCCTCCCATCACACACACACTACTCCCCCCTTCCATCACACACACACTACTCCCTCCTCCCATCACACACAGTGCTCCCCCCTTCCATCACACACACACTACTCCCTCCTTCCATCACACACAGTGCTCCCTCCTCCCATCGCACACAGTGCTCCTCCTTCCATCACACACACACTACTCCCTCCTTCCATCACACACACACTACTCCCTCCTCCCATCACACACACACTACTCCCTCCCCCATCACACACACTACTCCCTCCTCCCATCACACACACTACTCCCTCCTCCCATCACACACAGTGCTCCCCCCTTCCATCGCACACACTACTCCCTCCTCCATCACACACACACTACTCCCTCCTTCCATCACACACACTACTCTCCCTCCTCCCCATCACACACACACTACTCCCTCCTCCCATCACACACACTACTCCCTCCTCCCATTACACACACTACTCCCTCCTCCATCACACACAGTGCTCCCCCCTTCCATCGCACACACTACTCCCTCCTCCCATCACACACACACTACTCCCTTCTCCCATCACACACACTACTCCCTCCTCCCATCACACACACTACTCCCTCCTCCCATCACACACACTACTCCCTCCTCCCATCACACACACACTACTCCCTCCTTCCATCACACACACACTACTCCCTCCTCCCATCACACACACACTACTCCCTCCTTCCATCACACACACACTACTCCCTCCTCCCATCACACACACTACTCCCTCCTCCCATTACACACACTACTCCCTCCTCCCATCACACACAGTGCTCCCCCTTCCATCGCACACACTACTCCCTCCTCCCATCACACACACACTACTCCCTTCTCCCATCACACACACTACTCCTCCTCCCATCACACACACTACTCCCTCCTCCCATCACACACACTACTCCCTCCTCCCATCACACACACACTACTCCCTCCTTCCATCACACACACACTACTCCCTCCTCCCATCACACACACACTACTCCCTCCTTCCATTACACACACACTACTCCCTCCTCCCATTACACACACTACTCCCTCCTCCCATCACACACAGTGCTCCCCCTTCCATCGCACACACTACTCCCTCCTCCCATCACACACACACTACTCCCTCCTCCCATCACACACACACTACTCCCTTCTCCCATCACACACACTACTCCCTCCTCCCATCACACACACTACTCCCTCCTCCCATCACACACACTACTCCCTCCTCCCATCACACACACACTATTCCCTCCTCCCATCACACACACTATTCCCTCCTCCCATCACACACACTACTCCCTCCTCCCATCACACACACTGCTCCCTCCTCCCATCACACACACTACTCCCTCCTCCCATCACACACACTACTCCCTCCTCCCATCACACACACACTACTCCCTCCTCCCATCATACACACACTACTCCCTCCTCCCATCATACACACACTATTCCCTCCTCCCATCACACACACTATTCCCTCCTCCCATCATACACACTACTCCCTCCTCCCATCACACACACTACTCCCTCCTCCCATCACACACACTGCTCCCTCCTCCCATCACACACACTACTCCCTCCTCCCATCACACACACTACTCCCTCCTCCCATCACACACACTACTCCCTCCTCCCATCACACACACACTACTCCCTCCTCCCATCACACACAGTGCTCCCCCCCTCCATCACACACACACTACTCCCTCCTCCCATCACACACACTACTCCCTCCTCCCATCACACACACTACTCCCTCCTCCCATCACACACACACTACTCCCTCCTTCCATCACACACACACTACTCCCTCCTCCCATCACACACAGTGCTCCCCCCCTCCATCACACACACTACTCCCTCCTCCCATCACACACACTACTCCCTCCTCCCATCACACACACACTACTCCCTCCTCCCATCACACACACTACTCCTCCTCCCATCACACACACTACTCCGTCTCCCCATCACACATACACACTACTCCCTCCTCCCATCACACACACACTACTCCCTCCTTCCATCACACACACACTACTCCCCCCTTCCATCACACACACACTACTCCCCCCTTCCATCACACACACTACTCCGTCTCCCCATCACACATACACACTACTCCCTCCTCCCATCACACACACACTACTCCCTCCTTCCATCACACACACACTACTCCCTCCTCCCATCACACACAGTGCTCCCCCCCTCCATCACACACACTACTCCCTCCTCCCATCACACACACTACTCCCTCCTCCCATCACACACACACTACTCCCTCCTTCCATCACACACACACTACTCCCTCCTCCCATCACACACAGTGCTCCCCCCCTCCATCACACACACTACTCCCTCCTCCCATCACACACACTACTCCCTCCTCCCATCACACACACACTACTCCCTCCTTCCATCACACACACACTACTCCCTCCTCCCATCACACACAGTGCTCCCCCCCTCCATCACACACACTACTCCCTCCTCCCATCACACACACTACTCCCTCCTCCCATCACACACACACTACTCCCTCCTTCCATCACACACACACTACTCCCTCCTCCCATCACACACAGTGCTCCCCCCCTCCATCACACACACACTACTCCCTCCTCCCATCACACACACTACTCCGTCTCCCCATCACACATACACACTACTCCCTCCTCCCATCACACACACACTACTCCCTCCTTCCATCACACACACACTACTCCCCCCTTCCATCACACACACACTACTCCCTCCTCCCATCACACACAGTGCTCCCCCCCTCCATCACACACACTACTCCCTCCTCCCATCACACACACTACTCCCTCCTCCCATCACACACACACTACTCCCTCCTTCCATCACACACACACTACTCCCTCCTCCCATCACACACAGTGCTCCCCCCCTCCATCACACACACTACTCCCTCCTCCCATCACACACACTACTCCCTCCTCCCATCACACACTACTCCCTCCTTCCATCACACACACACTACTCCCTCCTCCCATCACACACAGTGCTCCCCCCCTCCATCACACACACACTACTCCCTCCTCCCATCACACACACACTACTCCCTCCTCCCATCACACACACACTACTCCCTCCTTCCATCACACACACACTACTCCCTCCTCCCATCACACACACACTACTCCCTCCTTCCATCACACACACACTACTCCCTCCTCCCATCACACACAGTGCTCCCCCCCTCCATCACACACACTACTCCCTCCTCCCATCACACACACACTACTCCCTCCTCCCATCACACACACTACTCCCTCCTCCCATCACACACACTACTCCCTCCTCCCATCACACACACACTACTCCCTCCTTCCATCACACACACACTACTCCCTCCTTCCATCACACACACACTACTCCCTCCTCCCATCACACACAGTGCTCCCCCCCTCCATCACACACACACTACTCCCTCCTCCCATCACACACACACTACTCCCTCCTCCCATCACACACACACTACTCCCTCCTTCCATCACACACACACTACTCCCTCCTCCCATCACACACACACTACTCCCTCCTTCCATCACACACACACTACTCCCTCCTCCCATCACACACAGTGCTCCCCCCCTCCATCACACACACTACTCCCTCCTCCCATCACACACACACTACTCCCTCCTCCCATCACACACACTACTCCCTCCTCCCATCACACACACTACTCCCTCCTCCCATCACACACACACTACTCCCTCCTTCCATCACACACACACTACTCCCTCCTCCCATCACACACAGTGCTCCCCCCCTCCATCACACACACACTACTCCCTCCTCCCATCACACACACTACTCCGTCTCCCCATCACACATACACACTGTTCTCTCGTCCCATCCACACTTCCCACTCATCACATACAGACACTTCTTCCTCCTCTCATTTCACATGCACACTGCTCTCTCCACCCATCTCTCATGCATACTGCTTCCTCCTCCCAACTCTCAATCACACTGCTCACTCCTCCAATCACACACACTGATCCCTTCTCCCAGCTATCACTCACAATGCTCCCCCCTCCCAACTCACAATCAGACTACTCCCTCTTCCCATCCCTCAATCACAACATTCCCTCTTCCGAACTCTCAGTCAAATTGTTCCCTCCTCCCACTGTCACTCACACTGCTCCCTCTTCCTAAATGTTACTCACGCCACTCCCTTCTCCTATCTCTCACTCATGCTGCTCCCTTCTCCCATCTCTCACTCACACTGCTCCCCTCTCAACTGTCACTCACACTTCTCCCTCCTCCCATCTCTCATGCACCCTGCTCCTTCCTCCCGTCACACTCTCTCTCCCTCATCATATTTTGCACACACACACACACACACACACCGCTCCTTCCTCCTATCTCTCACAATCACTCACTCACCTGAAGCAGGTGTATGCCACCTCTCACAAACACTCACTCACCTGAAGCAGGTGTATGCCATCTCTCACAATCATTCACTGACCTGAAGCAGGTGTATTCCATCTCTCACAATCACTCACTCACCTGAGGCAGGTGTATGCCATCGAAGGAGATACAATGTTCCTCGGAGCTTGTGGTCTCAGCAAACAGCTGCAGCAGAGTGTAACGGGATTCAAAATCCATGTGCTGTTCAATGCCATCCTGCTGACTGAGGGACAGAAGAACATGGGCCCGACTTCCTGCCAGAGAAAGGGAGAAATCCCATTACAAGTCATCATATACTGTATCAAGTGGGCTTCCTATCTGAGAGCGAGGGAAACCCCTTTACTACTCTTCACAAACCACCATACACAGTAATATGTAGGCTCCCTGCCATAAAGTGAATGAAACCCATTACCATTGCATATGTGTGTGAGGGGGGGGGGGGGGGGAAGGGGGAACATGCCCCCCCCAAATTGCCTCCCATCCAAATAAACATAGGGGCTTGGCGGGCAGGCCTTCGGGGTATATCCTGGCTTTGCCTCCAGTGGAAATTTTAGTTCTGAGGCCCATTCCCATTACTACCCTTCATCCTATATAATAATTCGCTAGGATGTTTGCCAGAAGCCGTCATGCAGTAGAGACTGCCCAAAGGCACGGAATGCTGGGAGTTCTGTGCTGGGAGCACGGAATGCTGGGAGTTCTGTGCTGGGAGCATGGAATGCTGGGAGGTGTAGGAATGCTGGGAGTTCTGTGCTGGGAGCATGGAATGCTGGGAGTACGGAATGCTGGGAGTTCTGTGCTGGGAGCATTCTGTGCTTTCGGGCAGTCTCTACAGTGCATGACTGCATCGGCGGCAGGACGCAGAACAGGACTAGCCTCTAAACCGTTTGAGTGCCAGAGGGGTATGCAACGCATTTCAAAGCAACGCGTTGAGTACCCATCTGGCACTCAAAGGGTTAACTTCACCCAGACCTTGGCCCGTGTAGAGAGGTTTTTAGACTAGTAAACAATAACATGTGGGCTCCCTGCCAGGTAGTGATTGAAACCCCATTACCTTTGGTATATGTGGGGGCCCCCAGTGGGGGCACTTGCTCCCAAACATAGGAGCTTAGCAGGCTTGCCAAGGGGGTACATTTTGGTTTTGCCTCCCCTGGAAAATTTTCTGCTGAGGCCCGTGCCCATAACTACCCTTCATACGCAGAAACGTGGGCTCCCTGCCAAAAAGAGAAGGGAAATCGATTGTTACCCTTCATACCCAGTAACACGTGGGCTCTCTGCCAGAGAGAGGGATACCCCACTAATGTCCATTGTAGAGAGTAGCAAGTGGACTCCACTTCTACATCATCCAACCCTCCCATCATCAGTTATAAACTCGAGTTGCTGCTCCCCTTTCTTGTGTACCAGAGCACCTCTTCTTTAGCTGCATCAGGAGACGCTCATCCCACCAAGCGTCACCTCATATGTAAAATGTGACTTACCATCCCAGCATTCTGTTGCCATACAACATTAACCTTCACACACACCACAACCACATTACACAAACCCGCCAACTTCTCACCTGCATCATGTGACGCCAACGCACGCAGCATCTTGCCAGCTTTCTCGCAGACCTGTTTCTCCTGGCTACAGAGCATCTTCATCAGCAGGTCAAGGGCCCCAGTCTCCTTGAAGACACCGGCCAGGTTGCCAATGCTGGCATAGGAGCTGAGCACGTGGATTGTATCGAGGACAGAGGAGTCAGGGCCACTGCTCTGAGACATGTGTCTGGAAGCTCTCTGCACCAACCTGCGGACATCCTCTCTCATCTCCTGAAGAGCCCCTTCCTCAGGTGTCCTGGATGCCTTCTCCTCCGGTACCCCGGAGCCTTCAGACTTGCGCTTGCCCAGCAGAGTTGGGCAGTTAGCATACACCTCCTCAGAAGACATCCACATCAGGATGGGGGCCATTTTGTTTTCAGCCTGTGACACTGCAGAGCTGCTGCCTGCGTCCTCCTCCAGGTTCTGTACAGCCCAGCGGATCAGGTATTCTGTGTGTCCATCAGGGCTCCGGCGCTGGCGCAGCAGCTCCTCCGGCTGAGCCTGCAGCTTTGGACCCAGCTGTACCAATAGGTTTCCATTCCTCCGCTCCCCCACCAACATGGCTGACACTAAACGAAGCAGGAAAAAGATTAGCGACTCCTTCCCCAATATGACTGAGTAAAGAAAGAGAGCTTGTGACAGAGAACGGCCAAAAAGGCTACAAAACAGTGTTAATAAATCCATCAAAAGGCTACATTTATTGAAAAGAAAAAACAACAACATTAGAAACTAGTCACCAAAACTAGTCAATCTGTTTGGTATAGGAAAAGGTTAATGAACTTATTAGGGATACATAGAAATGTGTGTAAGTTATACACCAAATGGACAGTTTATTAGGTGCACACACCCCTCTTAAAGGAGCAGTAAACTTTTTTTATGAAAAAATATATATTGTAGGGATTTTCCTATTGAGTAAAATAAGGTTACTCCCACTGCCGAGAGATTTATATTTCCAGAGTTATTACAGTTTAAACCCATGTTTTTTTACATTAGCAGTGCCCTCTAGTGGTCAAATTCTAATTAGATTTCCTATTAGATTCCAGTGGAGAGGAAAGTCAGAAAAGTCAGACATACAGTTCTCCATAGAATGTGATAGAAACTGCCTGTCACTTCCTGTGAGTTAGAACTATCAGGAAGTAAACACAGTAAATTCACTTCTTGTCAGTTAGAACTATCAGGAAGTAAACACAGTAAATACACTTCCTGTCAGTTAGAACAATCAGGAAGTAAACACAGTAAATACACTTCCTGTCAGTTAGAACAATCAGGAAGTAAACACAGTAAATACACTTCCTGTCAGTTAGAACAATCAGGAAGTAAACACAGTAAATTCACTTCCTGTCAGTTAGAACTATCAGGAAGTAAACACACAGTAAATTCACTTCCTGTCAGAACTATCAGGAAGTAAACACACAGTAAATTCACCTCCTGGTTATTTGAACTGCAATAAATTTTTGAATAAAACATCTGACAGTGATGGGAGTGACCTTGTTTTATTCAGCAGGAAATGCTCTGTAATATATGTGTTTTCATAAAAAAAAAAGATTACTGCTCCTTTAAAACTACATGAACACTCGGCTGGGGAGAATGTCACGTGACTGTTCCAAGCTATATAAAGTAGATAGATACGAGGAATTCTGTGTGGGGGGCAGTTCAGCAACAGAGTGTGTAAAACAGTAGGACCAAAGTCACTATGAGGGTGGAGAGATATTCAGAGCTACACATGTCAGTACAAGTATCAAGGACACCTCATCCTTACTGGCGCTGTTCCTACACCATCCTATGGACGGCTCTGGTCTGTAGACCATAAATCTCCATAGGATGGTGTAGCAACAGCACCACTGTAAATTTTCAGGCCACAGGTATATTACACCTAAAAAATTCAAGTTTGAGCGGTTATAATTTTTTAATAAAATATCTCTCAGCAGTGGGGGTACCCTTGTTTTACTCAGGGGGATAAACCCTACAACATATATTTTTTTACATTTTAAGTATTACTGTACCTTTAACGACCCTTGACGGTCATAGTACATTAAGGGTCGATCTGACTGAACGACCCATGATGAACTATAACCGTCATGGAGTTCCGGGCTCCCTCCGTGGCTGCACACCGTTCGGGGAGTCCAGAACTGGAAAAAGAAAAAAAAAATAATGCTCTGCGGTTCTTAACTTGCATCTCGGCGCCGGTCGTTAAGGGTTTAAGGTACAACGTTTACCGCAGGGATCAATTGCCATTTCACCTGGTTAGACCAAACCCAGAACAGGTTTTTTCACACTAATTATAGGTCCAGGTTACGGTAACAGGAGAATTAATCAATGGACCCGCTGTGCCCGGTGGCAGCACTCCAGGCTAGTGGTGTGGTTGTGATATGTGGTGTTTTTTCCTGGCACAACTTAGAGCCCTTGATACCAGTGGAACAGTGACTGAATGCCGTCACATACACCTCACATCACACTCACAGTTTATCCATCTGGTAATAGTCATTTACAGCAGGATAATGCGCCATGTCACAAGAGAGGATAGATGGGGAAAAATTAATTAGCTATATTTAATTGACTGTGAAGTCATCAGAATTAAACCCAAATTAGTACCAGGAGGTGGAACGGGCTGATCTAGCCACAGACTTGTTGTCATTGGTAACCATGGGGTGCAATCAAGTCTGCATCCCTGTGGAACACTGCGGACACTTAATGAAGTCCAAATGGAGAAGACTGAAGAGTCGACCTGTCAGATACACAGGCCACTCTGTGTGTAGGACACATTCTTATACTAAGAATATACTTCAGTAGTAAACCCAGATGTCTACTGTCGAAAGAGTTTCTAGATTAAAATTCATAAAAACGTATACGTATATAGGAGTCTACTGAGAACTGAGTTTAGTTCACAAATGGTGACTTACCAAACAGCACGACTGTAATGTTACTGTATTAGCGGTGAAATTTACAATTATTTTGAAAAGCCCTAAATCTCTTGAGGACAAAAATAGTAAATATGTATAGTTTTACCAACATGAATGTCCCGAATAGACCCCTAATTAACAGGAGTGCAACAGGGTATTTTCTACTTTAAAAGTGAAATTAACATCCCATTGGTTACATAGAAAAACTTCCCTCAAACAGCTTGATAACTACATAAAACATCTGTTTCCTGCAAGTAGACCAACTGATGAATGTCATGACCTCCCCCTGTTTTCGTACTTCTGGCATTCCTTGCCTGGCTTTTTGTTTCGCTTCTCCTTGCGTTTTCTTTGGTTTTCCCTGCCTTGTTGCTGTGATGCGCTTGATGAGCATCTATCAAACACCATCACTTTGATCACTTTGTGTAGTTGCGCAATCAAAGCTTTCCTATCATGACCAGAGTTCAAGCCTTGTTCTAGTGATCCCTGTTTATTGACCCGGCTATTCAGCTCCTCTTCCGTTATCCGATTTGTTTTTTTATCTGTGTCTCCTGGTATCTGACCTTGGCTCAGTTTCTTAAACTCCTCTTCTGTCTGACCCTTTTGCACCGTCTCTGCTCATCTCGATTGTGACCTCGGCTTGTTTGACTTCTCCTCGTCTCCTTCTTGGTACTGGATTGTCTGAACCAGCCCGTCAACTTCCCATTTTCTTTGACCCTGATGGGTCTCCTTTCTGTGCCCTATTGTTGAGCTTCAACCTCCCTGTCCATCAGTCTAGCTTCTATCTCCTCAACAACCTGTTGAGCTTCAACTCATTCAACCCCTATTCGAGCTTTGACCCTATCAACATCTATATTGCTGTTATGTCTTCGTCCTTGAATGAGAAGATATCTTGTGAATGATGTATTCAGGGATCTCCAGATGTTCTTCTTCATCATGTACCTAGATGACATCTTGGTATTCTCCTGGACCCTAGAAGAACATTGTCTCCATGTCAACAGGTTTTGTTTTGCCTCAGAGAGAACCATCTCTATTGCGAAATAGAGAAGTGCAAGTTTGAGAAGATATCTTAGGCCTTTCTGGGCTATATTTACCCAAGGCCTTGCCTTAGATCCAGAAAAGTTGTCTGCTGTGACTTGAGTAGCTCGTCTCTTGGCTTGCAAGCTGTTCAGCATTCAGGGTGTATAGGTGTATACCTATATAAGTGTTTTAGAATTTGATTTAGTTTAACATAATCTCCCTGAGGAAGAAGTCAGAGGACTTTGAAACGCGTTGGAGCAAGTACGGAGGGTGGTTTGGATTACCGTTATTTATGTACGAATAGACACATCACATAAGTGGTTAAATTAAAAGTTGGCGGGAAAGATTAAGAAAGAGAACGCCGAAGAGCACAACAGAGCACAAAGAGAAAGAGCGGAAGACAGTATAGATAACTGCGGATAATCAGTCTGGCAGATGAAGGGTGAATGAGCACAGTTGTACATGTTTAATCGCTACGTTACCTAGCTGACTGCAGAGGAAGAGAGTGGAAGACACCGAATACTACTGCATGGAATCAGTCTGGTAAACGAAGAGTGTATGAATATAACACCACAGGTGACTGGTAAGAACATTATATAGAGCGCATAAATTTCTCTAGCAGTAAGTCAAAAAGGAAGTCTTGCATGTAAATGCGCTAAATCAGTTTGGCACATGAAGGGTGTATGAATAATATATTATAACTGGTAAGACTCATACACGATGTATATGGGATATCTATGATTGATAACATCGGAGTATAAAGATTCCCCTTGTAAAAACGCCAGTGAAAGATCGCAGTTATGCTCTCTGGAAATTCTTGTGATGTGACACATATTAAGTGAGAAGTGATGTAACTGTTAAATGGTGGTAACAAGTTGAAACATTTATTGGGACACGTGTCTTGTATACGAAGAGAAACAAAGGGTTACATAGTGGTAATATCATTCTGGATGATTTTCGTATTGTTTCTTGAGTGTCCTTAAGAGCATGTCATGTGATTTGGACATTGACTTCGGATTATAACGGATTCACCACCCTACCGGAAGATATATCTAAGTTAACTGTAATTCTTCCCTCTTTTTATACATTTGCCGGCTTAGATAGGTGATGATTACATATTTTGTATATATTGTTTTTAAGGTATTTAATTTTATTTTTGTTTGATATAGACGCCTGTGTCCCGCCGCCATTTGAACCCAGGTTGAGAAGGACGGTGGGACGCGGTCTCTGTGTCAATATAATCTTTCTTTTATTGTAAAGATTCTTGTAAAGAATCCAGGGTGATATATATTCATCTTTTGGTAATATACAAGATAGGGTATATGGCGGGATCTTTATACCATACCTCGGTGATTTTGTATCTCGGAGTTTTGGCAAGAGAGGGATCCCTTCATTTGTTTATTAGTTATAGCTGATTGGGAGATCAATTGTGTTTTTATTTGTAGCGTTTATATTTTCTCATATGTATATCGTGGACGCACGATGTATAGTATGATTATGTGCAGTTTTTATATATAAAATAGACCTGTGTAATGTAAGGGTGATTTGTTTTTACTAATGAAGGATTATTTCTTGTATTGAGACAATAAGAACAAGTATAGGTTATAGTTGCTCTTGTGTTAACTTTATTGTCTATCTAAATGTTTTGTCCTGAGCGCTGAACATAATTGCACATATTTCTTTATATTTCTGTAATCCACTAGCAAGGATTATTGGTTCAAGCAGCTGGGACAGCATTTTTCCTCCATCGTCCATAGTTGCGCCACCTATATATTTATTGATGACTATATATGACTATACCTCTCTGACACTCAAAGGGTTAAGGCACAGATGAAGGCTACTCGGCTTGACAACACCTAAGCCTGCGAAATCAGAATGTCGCGCTTTTGATGCAGGCAACATTTTCAATGTGGAGTTTTGTTGGTTGCCTAATAGAGGGCGCCATTTCTATAGAATACCTTTAAAGGCAATGTTACGAAGTGTTGTTGCACTGGGAGCCCTTGCACACCTGACTTTTCTTGTGTTGGATGCTGCACGGTATTTTAATATTTCATAATAATGTTGCAGTAGTAGTATTACTGAGGTTGTAAACTCAGTATAATGATAACCGGAGCGTGACATAACGATAGAGACATTCACAGCACACAGAAGGGAAGCGTGAACGAGGTCCCTGGGGCAGCTGGGAGGGGGGTGGGAGGAGAATTAGGCAGGCAAGAAGAACTGTGCAGAAGAATCAGCGCACTGCATTATGCTGACCAGCACAGCTTAAAAATAGAAATTCTGCAAAAAGTACATACATTAAAGGGATTGTAATGTCCTGAAAAAAAAGGTTTGTAAGCACACATTGTAGACCATTCAGATGAAGTATTTTTCTTTAGATATGGCTATGTCAGCGCTCCTGAAGAGCCGCCTACAGTCGCGCCACCAGATTCTGCCTCTGACAGCTTTACAGCTCATCAGGAAGAAAGGGGAGGAGCGGAGACCTTTATTTTATTATATCTCTCAAACCATAACGGTCTGAGAGATAGGAATAAGGGCATTAAGTCTTGTTTTATTGCACCTATCATTTCGCTTATGCTTTTTTCGGGACTTTACTATCCCTTTAAAAAACAAAACAAAAAAAAAAAAAAACAGTTTTCTTAATAATACTTTAGTAAAAACCTATTCTAAAATGTTTTATAAGTTGATACATCCACTTTATGGACCGGTAACGTGTCTGGACCATCACTGGTGTCCTTGCCTAAAGGACCGATGACAGTCCTGGCATGTCCTGAATTTTGTGATAACAACTCTCCTGTGTGAGCAATACTGGTGTCTGAAATTGCCCATTCCAAGATCAGAGCAGTCACTTCAGACCACCATTTGGCAAGACGGTCCATGTTCCAACTCGTCGATAAAAATCAAAGCGGTCCTTAAGGGAATCCACTCCTTGGGCCACTGCTCATTAAGGGGTTAATTTACTCCTCTTGTACTTATTCCCCAGGGGTATATATTGACAGGTATATTTATCTAAGAGTATTTTATAGACCCCTTGTACAGCAGTAATAACACTTATTCAGCAGTAATACCCCTTACCTAGCAGTAATAATACTATCCTGCAGAAAAAAAGATGATTTTAGTCTCACCTGTTAAATCCTTTTCTCTTAGTCCATACAGGTTACTGGTAACTTTAAGTAAGCGATCCGCTCCTTTAATTGTAGGCAGGAACAATTCTAGAATTGTATGCAGGGGGTGGAGCGTACCTTCCCTCCTTGGCTGCAGCTAGCCAACCAGCTCCAGAAAGATTTGAGACACTAACAATGACTAGATAGTAGAAGGGAAGAAGACTCCTGTGAGCATGACCCCGAAGGACCCCCACAGTCTGCCACAAGAGAGCCAAACATGGTCCCTTGACAGGGTGGGAGACCAGTAACCTGTATGGACTAAGAGAAAAGGATTTAACAGGTAAGACTAAAATCCTCTTTTCTCTGTCGTCCAATACAGGTTACTGGTAACTCTGGGATGTCCAACTATTAGGTTTCCCAGAGGCGGGAAGAAAGGCAAGGACCAGACGCAAGGCCCCCAAAGTCACCAGTGTAGATATGAACCATCAGATCAGAGATAGCCCAACAAAACAAATGAAGTGTCAACGGACACTGAACAGGGGTAACAACACCCCAACTTGTTACACAGCACACTGAACTAGAGCCAACAGGGCTCAAAAAGTGAAGGAAGCACCAAGAACCGAAGAAAATCCTAGACAGGCAAGACTGCCTCCAGGATTTCCCTCCCAAAGTTGGTGTCAACCGTTTCCAACACATCAACATGGTAGTGCTTCGAAAAAGTGTGCACAGATGACCAGGTGGCCGCCTTACACAGCTGATCAGCAGAGGCCTGATTCTTGTAAGCCCAAGAGGCCCCAATAGATTGTGTAGAATGAGCTGTGACCCGAAAGGGAACAGGCTTCTTCCTTTGCTCGCAGGCCTTACGAATAGTGGACTTGATCCAAGAAGCAATAGTCACTTTGGATACAGGTCTTCCTGCCCTAGGACCCTCAGGAATGACGAACAGCGCATCTGATTGCCTGAGAGACTCAATGCGATGTACGTAAAACTTGAGACAACGCACCATGTCTAACAAGTGGAGATCCCTCTCCTTGTCAGAGGTGGGGTCAGGTCAGAAAGAGGGCACCACAATCTCCTGATTGATTTGGAATTCAGAGACCACCTACAGTAGAAACTCCTTAGAAGTGCGAAGCACCGCCTTGTCTTTGTGAAACACCAAATAGGGTGGTTTACAGGACAGAGAATGTAACTCCGCGACACGGTGGACAGACACAATCGCCAGGAGAAAAGCCATTTTCCACGTCAAAAGGTGTAGAGGAATAGCAGCCAAAGACTCAAATGGAGGGCATTAAAGAACGCCCAAAACCAAGTTAAGATCCCACCGAGGAGCAGGAATCTTAAAGGCAGGACGAACATGAACAACGCCCAGGTAGAAAACCTTGACATCAGGAAGGATGGCAATGCGCTTCTGAAAGAAAACAGAGAGAGCAGAAGTCTGAACCTTAAGAGAACTCAAACGGAGGCCCTTATACACACCGTCCTGCAAAAAGGCCAGGACCATAGGCAGATCAAATTCCTGAGACAGGTCCTTGTCAGCGCACCAAGACAGAAAGGTCGACCAGACACAATGGTAGATCTTGGAAGAAACAGGTGTGCGGGAACTGAGCATAGTGGCCACTACACCAGAAGAAAAGCCTTTCTTCCTCAATAATTTCCAAGCCGTCAAAGCTAGACGATGAACATCCTCTTTCCACAGGTAACCCTGTAGAAGAAGATCCGGACAGCAAGGGAGCCACAGGCAGATCCAGAAGCTCCGGAAACCAAGACTGATGAGGCCAGTATGGAGCAATCAGAATAACTGGACAACGATCCAGTCGTAATTTCTGTAACACCCTGTGCAGCATTGGGAGGGGAGGAAAGATGTAGGGAATAACCAAGGAATGGACATCGCATCTGCCGCCAGAGCCAGAGGGTCTCCCCCCCGAGAACAGAACCTCTGTACTTTCCTGTTGTGTCTTGTTGCCATCAGATAAATGTAAGAAAGACCCCATTAGTGAACAATGAGGTTGAGCACCTCTGGGTGCAGCTCCTACTCTCCACTGTCTTCTGTGTGTCGACTGAGGAAGTCCGCCATGACGTTGTCTACACCAGGAATGTGCACAGCTGATATGGCAGGAACGTGTTCTTCTGCCCAGGACAAAATAGCCTTGACCTCTAACCAAGCGACAAGACTTCTTATTCCGCCCTGCTTGTTGATGTAAGCCACGGCCGTGGCATTGTCGCACTCTACCCGAACTGGACAGTCTTCCAACTGAGATGTCCAATGACGAAGGGCATGAAATATCGCCCGGAGCTCCAATATGTTGATCGGAAGGAGAGATTCCTCCGGAGACCATCGACCCTGAGCACTCTGGTGACCCAGGACCGCTCCCCAGCCGGAGAGGCTGGCATCTATCTTCACCGTGGTCCAGAAGGATACCAGGAAAAACTTGCCTTTCAGCAGATTGGAGAGTTCGAGCCACCATGACAAACTCACTTCCACATGAAGAGGGAGAGACACTGACGTCTTCAGAAGGTCCGGCTGACCCCTTCACACCTGGATCACGAACCTCTGGAGCTCCCTGGTGAGCACCATGGCAAACAGGACCACTTCTATGGTGTAGATGAATTTCCCCACAAGAGAGGACAGCTTCTTGGTTGGAACTGGATCTTGAGCCAGAACCGCAGAAACCCTGTGGGCGATCTGGTGAGCCATCTCGTCCGTGAGAAACACCATGATCTTCTGAGTGTGGAAAAGGCAGCCCAGGAAAAACAGACGCTGGGATGGGATAAGATCTGACTTGTCCAAGTTGATGATCCACCAGTGATGGGTGAGAGCCTGAATGCATTACTGAACCTGCTGATGAAGAAGTTCCGCAGAAGGGGCTTTCAGAAGCAGGTCGTCCATATATGGAGTAACTCTGATGCCGTTCTGGCGGAGGACGGATACTAAACCTCCCAGGACACGGTTGAAGACTTCAGGAACAGTTGTCAGACCAAATTGAAGAGCTCAAAACTGAAAATGTCCCCTGTCGCAGGCAAATCAAAGGTACTGCCAGCTCTCTGGATGAATGTCAATGTGTAAGTACACGTCCTGAAGATCCAGAGATGCAAGGAATTCCCCTGGGGACATGGCAGCAATCACCATGCGTAGAGACTTCTGGTGATAATGAGTCCGGATCACAAAGGAATTGAGATCCTTTAAGTCCAAAATAGGATGACAGCTGCCGTCCTTCTTGGAGACCACAAAGAGGTTTGAGTAAAAATCCATACCTCTGTCCTTTACTGGAACCGGCTCTAGAACGTCTTTGTTCAGAAGAGCCTGAACAGCGCCATTGAACAGACGGCGTTTCTCTGCGTCCTGAGACATGTGAGAAGGAAAGAAATGAAAAGGAGGAAGAGAGATGAAAGGGATCCTGTACCCTTCTGTCACCACCTGTAAAACCCATGGGTCCGTCACTGAATCCTCCCAAATGCTGTGATAGTGTTTCAGATAACCACCCACAGCAGAGTGTGGACCCGGGTTCGGTGAGTCATGCCGAAGTAGTCTTGGAAGCCCCATCTTGGAGGAGACCTTGGGTTTCCATTGTTGTTTGGGCTTGGAGGAGGTACGCGGAGCTGAAAGAATAGCCTGGTTCGCTGGACGTGTCTCATTCTGAAAGGAGCGAAAATACAGATTACGCTTAAGCTGAATTTTCTTCCTGGGGACCAAGGGTAGAAGAGTACTCTTACCCCCTGTGGCCTCACTGATCAGATCCTTAAGATCTGGCCCAAACAAGGAGGTACCCTGAAAAGGTAAGGAGAGCAAGGCTTTCTTGGAAGCAGTGTCAGCAGACAAGGTCTTTAGCCAAAGAGCCCGTCTGGCCACCACAGACATGGTGGAAACCCTACAGAAAGATTCAACAGCTCTTACCTCCGTGAATAACATGTCTTTTTTAACGTGTATGTTTATAAATCAATATAACGTTGTATAATCAAACAGGATCGGTTGTGAGCACGGTTCTCTCAGAGCGATATGGGAACTTCTCCAGCAATTCCCCAACAGCAATGCAGATGAGTAGAATAAGTCTCTGACACAGACAATCCGTGGGTAAATTAAAAACAAAGTATCCTTTATTGTGAAGACACATAAAAATATATATAAACACCTAAACCACATCGAAGAGTTGTAGAACATAAGTAGAGAGACTGGAAGAGGACAATCAGAACATACCAGCTAGATGTGTGGACCTCAGCCCCCACCGATCAACGCGTTTCGCACAACATGCGCTTACTCATGATCTCAAATTCTAACAATGTTCGCAAAGTCTAATAAGCGGACAGCAACCAATCAATTCAAACTATCTGATAACCAATCCCACTACAACCCCGCTCCGTGTGATCCACTCCCTCAAGGTGAATATCAAACGTGAGATTTAACCCCTTAAACAACCTCAATCAAATCCTTTCTCCTAATATAAAATAAAAGGGGTTCATAAAATTATCTCTCATAATCATGAGAAGATATGAATCACACGTTAAAACCCTTCGAGGGAACCGTTCACACCAAAGCAATTCTAAAGTGCAGTATATAAGTAAATCAAATAGAGAGTTAAATCTATCCATAAACTTGCTGTATTCCACCCGAAGTCTAAGCGGACAGCATCAGATGATATGATACAGTCATTAATCACAACATCAAATTACTACTACTACTATTAGAATCACTACGGTTTGGGGACAAAACAAGCAACCTATCATTGAGAAAAATTTTTTGTAGAGGTTCAGGAGGAGAGGAGAAAGAGATACAATTGACTGATAAGATCATATTTTCGACTGCCTACAGTGTGGAATTTAACCCCTTCGCGTCCGGTGACGTACCCGGACCGTCACTCTGGCCCTGCAGTTAAGGACCAGTGACGGTCCTGGTACGTCATGTACTATTACTCACCGCACTCCTGCAGGAGCGCGGTGAGTAATACCGGGGACTGAATTTGAACACTTCAAGACCGGAGCGATCTCTTTCAGTCTCTCAGTTCAGCGTGCCGCCCCACGTGATCAGTCACGTGGGGCGGCACGCCAAAATTCCCTATCGGGTCCTTAAAGGACCACACACCCTGTGACCGCTGGTCGTTAAGGGGTTAAAGAAATCACAAAAGTGGTAAAAAAATATTTACCTACACTGTAAGCAGATCCTGGTCTACATGCAGTCCTGGAGAATGGTTTTAAGTTTCTGTCACGCAGAGCATCAACTATCCACTCAGGTGTCACCTAGCCTGTTTACTTCCAAAAATAAGAAATCTAACTGGATGGAGGTTACAGGTACTTAGGGATGTGGCAGCTCTAGATGTGGATGTTGTAGACTAATTAATGTAACTAAAACTTTTTGTTCCACTGTAACTGTATGATATGAGGGGGTACATTAACTGTATCACTAGAGGAGTTGGTTATCTTATGACCTGTTCAACATGTAACATTCAGTATGTGGGAAAGACTACAAGAACCATCAGGGAAAGGATGAACGAACACCTGAGTCAGATAAGAAGTCCAGAATTTCATTCTGGAGTATCCTCTCATTTTAAGACCGGTACATGCAGCGGCTCCATCTTTACTGTACAAGGTATAGAGCGGGTTACTTTGCGACCACGAAGGGGTTGTTTGGATGACAAATTATCCAGAAGAGAAGTCTTTTGGATATTTGAATTGGGAACGAGACACCCAGGTGGTCTCAGTAGGGAATATGATGCGAGTTATGTCATGTCTAATGTGGCCATTCAACCACACTGGATATAACCACATTGACACCTTATTGATGGGGCCATTTGACCTTACTGGTGGAGTGAGACATATTTGGTTGGAGCTCTATGTGACACTTATATGTATGGAGACATTAATGGTCTAATGGTGTGTAAAAAATTTGTAAACATGTATTCTTCTCCTGATCCGTTTTTCTATTGGTAATGCCTGTGTGTCTGGTTGTATACTACAGTGATTGATTAATGAGGGCTCTTATATAGTTTTTATACTTACATATACATATATATATATATATATATATATATATATATATATACACACATAATCTTATTTAAAGAATATATTAATCAGTCCTCAACAGTTGCTGTGGGTTGAACATACACACACACAGACATGTAATTGCAGGCTGTGCACTCAGGGGCCATATAGGTATATGTATGGGGGTAAGTGATTTAATTGGCAGATGAGTGTTTAGCCTGTAATGGAGATTTATATCAAATATGTCTTGTGAAATATATGCCTACTTGCTTTGTTATTGTGAGAAGATAATGTTGTTAGTAGTGATACATATACTTTGGTTTAAAAATTATGTATTACTCTCTTCCCTTTAAAACTAGCTTTGAGAAGAGTTTGCTTTAAAGTCATTCATATGTTGTGGAATTAAGATCTTTTTCGGTTTTCCTTTCAGATTTTGATTTTAATTTGATGTTGTGATTAATGACTGTATCATATCATCTGATGCTGTCCGCATAGACTTTGGGCAGAATACAGCAAGTTTATGGATAGATTTAACTCGCTATTTGATTTACTTATATACTGCACTTTAGAATTGTTTTGGTGTGACTGGTTCCCTCGAAGGGTTTTAACGTGTGACTCGTATCTTCTCATGATTATGAGAGATAATTTTATGAACCCCTTTTATTTTATAATAGGAGAAAGGATTTGATTGAGGTTATTTAAGGGGTTAAATCTCACGTTTGATATTCACCTTGAGGGAGTGGATCACACGGAGCGGGGTTGTAGTGGGATTGGTTATCAGATAGTTTGAATTGATTGGTTGCTGTCCACTTATTAGACTTTGCAAACATTGTTAGAATTTGAGATCATGAGTAAGCGCATGTTGCGCGAAACGCGTTGATCAGTGAGGGCTGAGGTCCATATATCTAGCTGGTATGTTGTGATTGTCCTCTTCCAGTCTCTCTATTTATGTTCTACAACTCTTCGATCTGGTTTAGGTGTTTATATATATTTTTGTGTGTCTTCCCAATAAAGGATACCCATTTTAATTTAAATCGCTGTGTCAGCGATTTATTCTACTCATCTGCATGGTGGAAACCCTAGCCACCAAACAGAAGGCATCAAATAAGGCAGTAGAAACATAGTGCTGTGCCTCAGAAATGTTGGCAAGAAGGTGCAACATATCTGAAGTAGGAGCACCCTGACGGACAGCCAGGGTGAGCTTTTCACTCCAGACCGCAATCGCCCAGTTTACCCATACTGCAGCAAATGCTGGACGCATAGCAGAACCAGCAGTGGCAAAAATGGACTTGAAGGAGACCTCAAGTTTCTTGTCAGTCCAGTCCTTCAGAGCAGACGCATCAAAGACTGGTAAGGCAGTAGACTTAGATAGCCTGGAGATAGAAACATCCACTTTGGGAGGATGAACCCACTGAGCAAGCGAGGCCTCAGAAAAGGGATAAAGCTTTGCAAATTTCTTGGAGACGGAAGGTTTTCTGTCCGGAGACTTCCACTCGTCGGGACACAAGGCAGTCAAGAGTAGAGTTAGGTGTAAAGCAAGTAAAGGGCTTGTTAGGCTCCTGAAATACATCAGAAGGGTCAGAAGGAACCTCCTGACCAAGGGAATGTTTAAGGTGTTTAAAACAGCCCTGATCAGGCCATCAGCCGAGGGTTCAGGATCAGCCTCAAAAGGGTCCCCAAAAATCTGAGAGGAGCCCACAGAAGAACATTCCTCAACATCCGAATCCACCAGCAGTTCCTCCTCAGAGGAATCTGACAAGTCAGGTACTCCCTGAGGTTTGGGCAGGGAAGACTTGACTGAGGAGGGGGTCTGCCAAGAATGAAAGATCCCCTGTAACTGGGATGGAAAGAGTTGCAATGTGGACCTAAGGTCCCTAGTAGCAGCCTTGAACCCTTGCACCCAAACTGGCTCTAATGCATGGCTGGAGGTCCCTGGAATACTCTCAGGGACATCAGAACATGTTGGGCGTAAATGACCTGAGAATTCTCTAGGTAGCCCTGAATGAAAGGAAGAGCAATGCGCAATAGGGGAAACAGAGACCCCAACCTCCTTAGTCTTAGGTCTGGTCCCAAGCTCCAGCGGTAAAGACATTCACACAGTGTCAAATAACCTTACTGTATAAGAAATCACCCAATTATAGTGTGTAGGATTAAAGTTTTACCTCAGAAATCGCTAAAATAAATTTATCTGGCAGGAGAAGGGTTAATCAGCAGAGGAGAGAAGGAGAGTCCAAACCCTGCGTAGGATACTCGTCTTGGAAACAGCACAAAATGGCTGATGTGGCGGGAGCCAATCAGAAATGAGTGCACGAAGCAAGCGCTCATGGGAAATGTAGTTTTCACAGAAAAGTACCCCAAACAGTGCTCGAAGCCCCCTGAGCCCCCCAACACACTAGAAACATGAACCAGGTGATAGAGCAAGGGCACACAAGCAAAATGAGCCATCTCTGAAGTCGCTAGGTTAAACGGTTGCAGAGATATGTCCCAAACTGTACAGTCCCATAGGAGTGAATGGAGCAATGGTGTCTATGCGGTAAAGCTTTTACAATATTGAAAGTGTAAAAGTAATATACCTAAAACATCACTAGAACATGTGAGGATACCCAAAAAACACTGAACCAGTAGGAAAAGTGTTAGAAAAACACCAAAAAAATGCCAAACCAGAAGCTAAAGGGATAAGTTACCACATAAACCTGCTCCAAAACACCCAACAGGCATACAGATAAATCCAGTGAGTGCAGGAGTGTGCAATAGGAACTTGAAATGAAAAACCCTGTGCAGAGGGGTCACTGTGGGACATGTGGACCTGCAGCACTCAAAGGGTTGCTCACTTTCCTGCAGATCTTCTGTCTTCAGATCACCATGTAGTAAGAAGTAGCCTCAGTGGGCAACTCCTGGGGAAAGAATTGGAGTCAAGATTACCCCCCTGAGGGCTTAAGGTCCACAAAAAGCACCTGGATACTGAGCTATCCACATCTAAGGGCATTGTCAGTGATGGTAATCCTCCTAATGGTGGTATTCCATATCTAACAGAAAAATAAAAAATTCTAAAATTATAGCAGAACTGTTCTCAGCCTGGTGTTGTCTTCACCAAGGAACAAATCTTTCTGGAGCTGGTTGGCTAGCTGCAGCTAAGGAGGGAAGGTAGGCTCCACCCCCTGCAATCAATTCTAGCATTGTTCCTGCCTACTTAAAGGGGCGGATCGCCTACCCAGAGTTACCAGTAACCTGTATTGGATGACAGAGAAATGCCTATTGTTCAGCAGTAATACCCCTTGCATAGCACTAATACACCTATACAGCTGTAATACCCCTTTGCAGCAGTAATGATACAGATTGTCCAGCAGTAATATCCCCAGTCCAGAAGTAAATTACCCCACTGTCCAGGATGCCCAACAGTAATACCCCATGTCCAGCAGTAACACCCCCAGTCCAGCAGTAATATCCCCAGTCCAGAAGTAAATTACCCCACTGTCCAGGATGCCCAACAGTAATACCCCATGTCCAGCAGTAACATCCCCAGTCCAGCAGTAACATCCCCAGTCCAGCAGCAATACCCACAGTCCAGCAGTAACACCCACAGTCCAGCAGTAACACCCACAGTCCAGCAGTAACATCCCCAGTCCAGCAGTAATACCCACAGTCCAGCAGTAATACCCACAGTCCAGCAGCAATACCCACAGTCCAGCAGTAACATCCCCTGTCCAGCAGTAACACCCACAGTCCAGCAGTAACATCCACAGTCCAGCAGCAATACCCACAGTCCAGCAGTAACACCCCCAGTCCAGCAGTAATATCCCCAGTCCAGAAGTAAATTACCCCACTGTCCAGGATGCCCAACAGTAATACCCCATGTCCAGCAGTAACATCCCCAGTCCAGCAGTAACATCCCCAGTCCAGCAGCAATACCCACAGTCCAGCAGTAACACCCACAGTCCAGCAGTAACATCCCCAGTCCAGCAGTAATACCCACAGTCCAGCAGCAATACCCACAGTCCAGCAGTAACACCCACAGTCCAGCAGTAACATCCCCAGTCCAGAAGTAACATCCCCAGTCCAGCAGCAATACCCACAGTCCAGCAGCAATACCCATAGTCCAGCAGTAACACCCCCAGTCCAGCAGTAATATCCCCAGTCCAGAAGTAAATTACCCCACTGTCCAGGATGCCCAACAGTAATACCCCATGTCCAGCAGTAACACCCCCAGTCCAGCAGTAACATCCCCAGTCCAGCAGCAATACCCACAGTCCAGCAGTAACACCCACAGTCCAGCAGTAACATCCCCAGTCCAGCAGTAATACCCACAGTCCAGCAGCAATACCCACAGTCCAGCAGTAACACCCACAGTCCAGCAGTAACACCCACAGTCCAGAAGTAAATTACCCCACTGTCCAGGATGCCCAACAGTAATACCCCATGTCCAGCAGTAACACCCCCAGTCCAGCAGTAACATCCCCAGTCCAGCAGTAACATCCCCAGTCCAGCAGCAATACCCACAGTCCAGCAGTAATACCCACAGTCCAGCAGTAACACCCACAGTCCAGCAGTAACATCCCCAGTCCAGCAGTAACATCCCCAGTCCAGCAGTAATACCCACAGTCCAGCAGCAATACCCACAGTCCAGCAATAACACCCACAGTCCAGCAGTAACATCCCCAGTCCAGCAGTAACATCCCCAGTCCAGCAGTAATACCCACAGTCCAGCAGTAATACCCACAGTCCAGCAGCAATACCCACAGTCCAGCAGCAATACCCACAGTCCAGCAGTAACATCCCCTGTCCAGCAGTAACACCTCCAGTCCAGCAGTATCATCCCCAGTCCAGCAGTAACGTCTCCAGTCCAGCAGTTACATCCTCTGTCCAGCAGTAATACCTCCAGTCCAGCAGTAATGCCCCCAGTCCAGCAGTAATACCTCCAGTCCAGCAGTAATACCTCCAGTCCAACAGTAATACACCCAGTCCAACAGTAATACCCCCAGTGCACCAGTATTTCCCCTGTCCCGCAGTAATACCCCCAGTGCACCAGTATTTCCCCAGTGCAGCAGTAATACCACCAGTCCAGCAGTAATACCTCCAGTCCAGCAGTAATGCCCCCAGTCCAGCAGTAATACCACCAGTCCAGCAGTAATACACCCAGTCCAACAGTAATACCCCCAGTGCTCCAGTATTTCCCCTGTCCCGCAGTAATACCCCCAGTGCACCAGTATTTCCCCAGTGCAGCAGTAATACCACCAGTGCTCCAGTATTTCCCCTGTCCCGCAGTAATACCCCCAGCCCAGCAGTAATAACCCCAGTGCACCAGTATTTCCCCAGTCCCGCAGTAATACCCCCAGCCCAGCAGTAATACCCCCAGTGCACCAGTATTTCCCCAGTCCAGCAGTAATATCCCCAGTCCAGCAGTAATACCCCCAGTCCAGCAGTATTTCCCCAGTCCCGCAGTAATACCCACAGTCCAGCAGTAATACCCCCAGTCCAGCAGTATTTCCCCAGTCCAGCAGTAATATCCCCAGTCCAGCAGTAATACCCCCAGTCCAGCAGTATTTCCCCAGTCCCGCAGTAATACCCCCAGCCCAGCAGTAATACCCCCAGTGCACCAGTATTTCCCCAGTCCAGCAGTAATACCCCCAGTGCACCAGCATTTCCCCAGTCCAGCAGTAATATCCCCAGTCCAGTAGTAATACCCCCAGTGCACCAGTAATGCCCCCGCTAATAATCCCTTCAACATAATTCACAAATCCCACCTGTTCAGGTGACAGGCTCCTCCCCCGGTGGGCGGGGCTGATCGCTAACACAGGAAATAATTGAGGAGGAATGACAGCACCCTCAGGAGGGAGGGGTTCCGAGCGTATCCGGGCACTTCTCAGTACTTAACCCTTCATAGGACGGAGGCGCAGCAGTAACACATTTCCCTATACCCCTGGGGTAACACCCCGCTCCGAGACAGCGAGGCGCGTACGTTGTACTTACACAGCTTCACCACTAGATGTCACTGAGTGTTATCATAGAAAGCGACGGCAGGGCTGGTAACTGGGGGCCATATTAGTGTAGACCAAGTCACTCCGTGTATATGTACCATAGACCTCTGTACACAAAGAGACCTGCCCACTCACTGATGTTATTATGGGAAGTGTCAGCAGTGCTGGGGACCATATTAGTGTAGACCAAGACTCACATCATGTATATGCGCCCACAGATCTCTATACACTAGAGACAGACCTGCCCGTTGACTGTTGTTATAGAAACTATCAGCGGTGATGGGTCCTGGAGGCCATATTATTGTAGACCAATACTCACACCATGTATTTGTACCATATACACTAGACAGAGACCTGCCCAGTGTCTAATTTTAGCATACAAAGTGTCTGCAGTGCTGGGTCCTGGAGGCCATATTAGTGTACACCAATACTCACACCATGTATATGTACCACAGACCTCTATACACTAGAGAGAGATCTAGCCACTGACTGCTGTTATTATAAAAAGTGTCTGCAGTGCTGGTACCTGGGGGCCATATTAGTGTAGACCAATACTCACGCTATGTATTTGTACCATATACACTAGACAGAGACCTGCCTAGTGTCTAATGTTAGAATAGAAAGTGTCTGCAGTGCTGGGACCTGGGGGCCATATTACTGTAGACCAAAACTCACACCATGTTTATGTACCACAGACTTCTATACACTAGACAGAGACCTATCCACTGAATGTGGTTATTGTCTGCAGTGCTGGTACCTAGGGGCCATATTAGTGTAGACCAATATTTACACCATGTATATGTACCACAGACTTCTATACTCTAGCCAGAGACCTGCCCACTGACTATTGTTAGTATATAAAGCGTCTGCAGTGCTGGGGCCCATATTAGTGTAGACCAATACTCACAGCATGTATATGGATCACAGACCTCTATACGCTAGAGATACCTGCCCACTGACTGCTGTTTTTATAGGAAGTATCTGCAGTGCCGGGGACCATATTAGTGTAGACCAAGACTCACATCATGTATATGTACCACATACCTCTATAAACTATAGACAGACCTGTCCACTGACTGCTGTTAAATTACAAAGTGTCTGCAATGCTGGGGCCTATTCATGTAGACCGAGGCTCACACCATGTATATCGACCACAGACCTCTACACACTAGAGACAAAATGTGCCCATTGCCTGTTGTTATTATAGAAAGTGTCTGCAGTGCTGAGTCCTGGGAGCCATATTAGTGTAGCCTAAGATTGACACCATGGCCAAGAGTCACTAAAGGTCGATGTGGGCTCAAAATGAAGATGTCCTGTCAGAGCAGTGTCAGAGGCATGTTGACATTATGCACTAAAGTGTCTTTGATAATTACTTATTTCCATATGGAAATGCAGGATAATGAACTATTATTGTGTTTATATGTTAATGTGGCACTTCACCACATTCACTGAGCTCCAAGAGCAGCCTCTGGTGTCAGAGTTCACAGTCCCAGCTTCCTGTACCTGAGGTTGGAGAAGATGGGATCTCCCTGTACTCTCCTCTGCAGTAACAGCCCACAATCAATCAGAAGTAGGGAGGGTTGTGAACTTCTGTTTATGTGGAAGGAATGCTCTTCATCACACATCACCAGCTGTACGACAATCCTTAAAGCGGTACTACCACATTTAAACAACTTTAGTGTCAATAACTCCCCATGTGGCGACTAGCTGCTTAGTAGCGCTAGTCGCCAGAATTATTACCTTGTTTAACAGATTTATCAATTCTTCAGGGGCTGACAGGCAGGACGGATCTTGCCTGTCAGCCCGTGGAATTCCGGACTCCGCCCGCGGCTGCATGCTGTTCGGGGAGTCCGGAATCTGAATAAAAAAAAAAAAAAGCTCCGTGGTCGTTTAGTGACCACAACTCGCCCACGCGGCCGGTCGTTAAGGGGTTAAATTGTGTAGGGTAATACATACAGATCAGGATGTTTTTTCTCTACAGAGGAACTTATATATGAAATGGCAGACAGGGAAAACAAAGATCTGAAAGGTGGTCAGTTGATGGAACAGTCTTTTTTTAAGCCTAATTTACTGTGTAACAATAAGAGGTGTTATAAGCACTTTTTTTTTACTTGAATGTACTTTTACAAGTCTCCCTAAGTGGAAAGGTCTTCGTGTGCTAACAGGGAATCAGTGGCCCTCACTACCAAGGCCAGTAAAGGCAGAAACATACGTCTGGGGTGTTGCTGTTTCTGTGTCACATGTCACCTTATAAGACTTATGAATATAGATCCTTCTTCTCTATCATGGCTAGGTTGCACCCAGAAGGGTGGAGGGTCATCTCCAAAATATGTTCTACTTGTTCTCATTTAAAGGGATAGTAAGGTTTTATAATAAAAACCACTCTAATTAATCTTCTTAGTATTTGGGCCATGGAGAGTGTTATATCATTACTGTCAATGTTGTAGTTCAAGAGTAATTGAATGATAAAGTATCCCCCTCCCGCCCCTTTTACTGGTGTAAGACTGCTCACCTCAGAGCAGCAAGACTGTCCGGATGGATCACAGAGAAGGACAATCTTCAACTGGCATAAGGGAAAACCTGAAAAACCTGTCAAGGGGGCAGAGTTTTCATTGTTCACAGTAAAAAGATTGTCCCTTGCTGTGACCTCTCTGGTCAAGAGACCAGATTCCACATCTGAGGGGAGTGGCTTACACTAAGTAAAAGGGGCGGGAGGGGGATACTTTATCATTCAATTACTCTTGTACTACAACCCTAACAGTAGTGAAATAACACTCTGTATGGCCCAAATACTATGATGATTAATTGGGGCTGCTGTTTTTGTGAAACATTACTATCCCTATAAGAGATGTATGTAGGAAGAGTGACGACATTCTGTGAAAGTGCAGCATAAGGAACAGATAAAGATCCCAAATCACCCCATGGATTTATATCTATAGATACAAATATAAAAGACATATATGATAAGAGGGGTCTCCGGAGTACAGTGGAGGAATGTGTTGGATACTTTTAGGATTCAGAGGGTTAACAGCTCCATTTCAATCACCGTCTGTTCTTATTTGTTCAAAGGAGTGAGCTCGTTTTACACAATTACCCCAATTGTTCTTGGTACGTTAGTTTGTGATGTTTATGTAGACTTGTGTCCCTGGCACGTTCCCTCATGATAATGGTATCGGCCAGCACAATATGGGACACCTTATTATTAAAGACAAGAGATGGGGGAAGGGAGACACCGCACAACAAGTTCACACATTGACCATGTCATCTTCCGCATCACAACCTCAGCATCTTCTACTCACAATTACTGTGGCTGCGTCATGCACTTATGTGATACGCACCTCATCGAGCAGAAAGGATTGTAAGGGGATAGTAATGTTTCAAAATAAAAGCATCTCCAATTAATCTTCATAGTATATGGGCCATAGAGAGTGTTATTTCAATACTGTCAGAGTTGTAGTACAAGAGTAATTGAATGATAAAGTATCCCCCTCCCGCCCCTTTTACCTAGTGTAAGACACCTCCCCTCAGATGTGGAATCTGGTCTTAACCCTTTAACCGCCAGAGGGTTACAGAATGCATTGCATTGCAATGCGTTCTGCACCTCTCTGGCACTCAAATGGTTAAGACCAGACAGATCACATCAAGGGACAATCTTCTTACTGTGACCATAAGCAAAACCCTGCCCCCATGACAGGTTTCCCCTTATGATCACTGAAGATTTTCCCTATCTGAGATCCATCCGGACAGTCTTGCTGCTCTGAGGTGAGTAGTGTTACATCAGTAAAAGGGACAGGAGGGGGATACTTTATCATTCAATTACTCTTGTACTACAACACTGATAGTATTGAAATAACACTCTCCAAAGTCCAAATACTATGAAGATTAATTGGATCTGCTTTTATTGTGATAAATTACTGTCCCTTTAATCCACTCCAGCAACCACAAATTCCATATTTGACATAATTAACTCATTAAGTTGCTCTTCTCACATCCAAAAAGAAGGCAATGAATGTAGTAACAAAAGAAAAGAAACAATGGAAGGCGCCAATAGTACCAAACCATTCAAATAACGGCTACAGATACAGCATGCGTTAAATGGCAGATGACAGTGGCACACACCGCGTCCCAACATATCAGTAAGCAAAGCCGGCTATAATATGTCTGCTCAGGTCTCTTTTTAGACAAGTCATTCTCCAACATGAAGATGATGCAATGTATTCCTGAAAAGTAATGGTACAAAATATAGAACCAGCTATAGGCCAGTCTATACGTTTCACCATACGTTGCTTTATCAAGATCAAATGGCCCAGTGACAAATGGAGATGCAGAATTTGAGTCCAGTTCTGAAAACTCAGCCCCCGTACCAATATAAGATATTATAGTGAATTTACCTCTTAGTGCATGTGAAATGGGGACTGGATTAAGATAAAGTTTTTGTGTGGTGGTAGTTCCGCTTTAAAGATCACAGTTTTTACTCTGGGTGGGAGTCCTGTGTTCTACATAGACAAGAAAATAAGGGGTTTAATGGCAATATCACAAAAATGCCCTTATGTTCTAACATCTAATGTGAAACACAGGGGGATACACATAGCTCCCAAAGATTCCTGTGAGGGGGAAATCCTCCACTGCAGACCAGTATGCAACAGTACTATCTGGTACCACACAACCCTCAGTTGCCAATAGGCACCAAACAACTGACCAAAAAATGACAAGTACCAACAGGATTCAGAGCGCTGTATGCAGACAGTAGAAGGGAGTCCTTAAACAGGTACCACACCCTGAAAGATCTTCCAGCCAAAACTAGCTTAAAGTGATAGTAATACTTCGTTTTAACTTTATTTTATTTTGTAGGCATTAAAAAAATATGAAGAATGATATAAGTCTTATCTCTCAAACCTTTATGGTTTAAGAAATATTCACAAGCAAAGTTTTTTACCTAGTGTAAGCCATCTCTTCTCAGATGGGGTATCTGGTTGTAAGACCAGACAGATAACAGCAGGGGACAATCTTCTTCCTATGAGAACAATGAAAGCCCTGCCCCACTTGACAAGTGTTTCAGGTTTTTCCCTTATCTTAATTGAAGATTGTCCCTCTCTGCAGTCTACCTGGGCACCTCCCTTCTGATCTGGCTGAGCAGTGTTACATCAGTAAAAGGGGAGGGAGGGGGATACTTTGTCACTGAATTACTCTTGTACTACAACTCTGACAGAATTAAAATAACACTCTCCAAAGTCCAAATACTATGATGTTTAATTAGAGCTGCTTTTATTATGAAACATTACTATCCCTTTAAGAAGAGGCCAGGACATTGACATGATAAGTGTTTGGTGAAGCTGTGCAGAAATGACCAGATCGCCTCCTTACACAGTTGATTGGCCGAGGCCTGATTCTTGTAGGCTCAAGAGCCGCCCACTCATCTGGTGGAGTGCACAGTGACAGGCTTCCTAAATGGCTGTATGTGATAAATGTAGTACTTAAGACAGTGTACCACATCCAGCAAAATGGAGCTCCCGCTCATTAGAGGGAAGAACAATTTTCTGGTTGATGTGAATATGCAAGATGACTTTGGTGAAAAAAACCTGAGTATTACGAGCCACCAGGAAAGCGGGTTTAGAAGACACAGCTTGTAGTTAGCAACTCCGCAAACAGATACACTGACCAGGTATGTCAGAAGCCCAAAAGAAGCAGATGAAAGGTTTGGAAGTAGGCTTCTGGAGAATCCCAACACCAAATTCAAATCCCACTGAGAAGTGGGATCCCTGAAGGTAGGGTAGGCATGAGCCATCCCCTGAACAAAGGTCTTGAAATCAGGTAGAAAAGAAATATGTATATGTACAAAGCAATGTGTTACGTACCCCTCTGGCACTCAAAGGGTTAACATCACACGGAACTTGTCCTGTGTCCACGGGCTTTTACTCTAGTCAGTAATAATTGATGAATGGGAGCATGTTCAATATAAGAGACAGAAATACATATTTAATAAAACTTCCTCAATAGAATGGACTGTGCGTGTATATGGGAATAGAAGATACTAGGTTACCCCAATCAACACATGCCATCGATAAAGTATTTCCTATTTAATCATAGTTACACTAGAACAGTTGTGGCCTGATGTAAAATAACGATTATAGATCCCAAATATACACACAAACTCAATGCAACTACAAATGCTACCATAATAATATCTGTAGGAGTACATAAAATAAAATATACTTTCAGAAATATAAAAGTTAGAGTCAAACCATCTTAAAAGAGCAATAACCTTTTTTTTTAAATCTATACATTATAGAGATTTTCCTGACAAGTAAAACAAGGGCCCTCCCACTGCGGTCAGTTATTTAATTCACAAGTTCTAACAGTTCAGACTGTCAGGAAGTGAATCGCAGTGCGATTACTTCCTGAGAGTCCTGACTTCCTGACTAAGCAGCTTTTATCACATTGTGTGGAAAATGGTTTGTTGGTGACTCACCTTTCCTAGAGGAGGCAAGAAAATAACTAATTGGAATCTGACCACTAGAGGGCAATGTTAATGAAGAAAAAAGTTTAAAATGTAATAACTCTCGCAATATGAATCTTGCAACAGCAGGAATGAGCTTCAATTGTTCAGCAGAAAAAGCACTACTATATTTTCCTAATAAAAACATTTACCAATCCTTTAAAGTCAATTTCGTCAGACTATTAATAGACACATTAACCCCAGCTATACATTGGGGTTCTCATGATCCATCCAATAACAGATTCTACATAGCTATATTAGCCATAAATGTATATTCTGCATATATTACTAGCACTATCAATAGTTCTTGAGACTATTCTGAAATTATTTTAATCATTGATTAGTTCATTTGTTTGATATATTTTAATTTCTCTTTTAAGGAGGCAAGGCACTCATTGCACAGCTCCTCCTACTACCCGCACTCTTTACCCCAGGACCAACCGAGAATGACTCCGTTCCCTGAGTGACCTCCGGGAGGAAAGGCCATTTTCCTGCTGTGGGAAACCTTGTCTGATTTACTATTTTTTTCCCGACTTTTTGCATATAGGTTAAGTATTACATTACCTTTTGTAGTTGAATTGTGTTAGCTGTGTGTATATTTGGGATCTATAATCGTTATTTTACATCAGGCTACAACTGTTCTAGTGTAACTATGATTAAGTAGGAAGTATTTTTTATGGGCATGTGTTGATCGGGGTAAACTAGTATCTTGTAGTCCCAAGTATACGCAGACTATTCTACTGTGGAAGTTTTATTTCATATCAGTGTCAAAGCCCGTGTACACTGGCCAAGGTCCGGGTGATGTTAAGAGGCTGGTCCTGCTCTGCGTACTGCCTCCGACACAGTCATGTACTGGCCAAAAGCACAGAATGCTCCCAGCACAGAACTCCCAGCATTCCGTGCTCCTAGCACAGAACCCCCAGCATTCCGTGCTCTCAGCATTCCGTGCTCCTAGCACAGAACTCCCAGCATTCCATGCTCCCAGCACAGAACTCCCAGCATTCCATGCTCCCAGCATTCTGTGCGTTCAGGCAGTCTCTACTGCTCATGACTGCTTCTGATAAACATCCTAGCGCATTATTATATAGGATGTCTTTCTCATATTACATGCTATTACTGTTTGTACAATGAATTGTTATTTTTTTTTCCATTTCTTGTATTGTATTTTATTTGGTTTAATTTAATTTTCATTTTACTAGAATGTATATTGATTAATTGTACTGTCTGCTTGGTTGGAATGTATTTACTTCTCAGTATATATTATATGGAAAGTAACAATTTAGGTGTAGCTGTAAACTCCCACTAAATCAATTTACCATAGAAATCTAATTATTTCACCAGCTATTTTAGTAAAGCAAGATCAGAAGCATTTTTTGTGAATTCTGGAAACATTTTTTTTTTTTTAATATTACAATTAAATATGTATATTATCTTATACAGATTGTACTAATGTCTGAATTTTTGTGGAGATTATTGGGGGGGCCTCATGGATTATTAGTCCTGATTATTGCACTATATTAGAATTCTCGTGAATAACGGAACGCCGCTGTATTTGGATATCGGGGAGAAACAGACCTCTCAAAGGTAACAAATGTATCATACATCAACAGCTGCTGAATATAAAAATTAAACATACATTGCAGCCTGAAATTTGGGAACTTCACTCACCCCATTGTATTCATAGATACCATGCACGGCCCACACTAGAAGCAGCTGAACTGGTGCTGGATGGAAGGAATTCCACTGCTCACAAACGAACAGCAATGTATCCTGACATGTGACTTGATGTAATAGTGAAAAGGGAGACTATCAGTAAGGATCCTAGTGGTCCAAAACATGTCAGGAGTTTTCTGGGGTGATGTGCCTCTTGTCAGTTTTTAATTACCAAAAAAAAGCCTTTGTGTTTTTTTTTACTATTACATCAAGTCATGTTTAGGAATATGCTGTTGCAGGGGTTTGTACAGCTGGACTTGTACACGGTATCTCCATTCGTTACTTGGTCATCTGATCTTGAAAAAGCAACGGGTGTTGTGAAGCTTGTAGACTGACCTATAATTGCTTTTATATAAATTATATATATTACTGTAAAAAGCTATCCAGGACCTATTCAAAAACAATAAAACAACTCATTGTATTCTTAATGGTAATTCATTTTCTAAATAAAATACTATTACTTTTAAGAGGAACATTGGATTTTATCAGCTTCATGGTGGAGTCGGAGAAAGATTTGTCTGAGAAGAGGAGGCTACATCATCTCATCTCTGCCTGCCGATGTGTGTTGGGTAGCAGCGGATGCCACTTTCACCACCATTTCACGTGACTGCACATTTATAATATCTACTAGTTGAACAGCCCGTTACATGGGCCACAGTGCCACTGCCACCCGGTCGCGGGCGGGCAGTCACGCACAGTAGAGACTGCCCGCGCCACAACTGATACAGAGCTGGACGCTCCATCGGAGCGTCCAGCTCTGTATCAGCCGCGGCACGGGCAGTCTCTACTGGGCATGACTGCGTCGTTACACACATTTTAGCAAATTATTATATAGGATTGTTGTTTGTTATCTGTAAGTCACTATAGCGCTAGTAGTGATAAAGTAATAAAGTTTAGTGCCAATACCCCTCCACGTTACATCAAAACATGATAACGGACACATTTTGACTGATATTTGCCTTTATAATATGTGACAATACTCCTCATTATGATATCAAGTCTGTTCTGAATCAGATGGGTCCTTACTGCATCTGGATAACGATTGTCAGCTCTATGGGGTGATCCTGTGACCTGTTTCATTAACCCTGCTAGGCATCACTGATCACTCCACAACAGCAGGCACACATTGTGTAGCTCACACTCTGGGTTAAAGGGTTAATCCTGTGAATCAGCTTTACCCTGGGGAGGGCCGATTGGTGGGATATAGTGCAGACCAGCAAACCCTGCGAGCGCCACAAAGGTATGTAAAGAGGTAATTCACATTCGGACTGCGTGAGGGTCCAGTAAGTAATAAAGGGTAATGGTCTCCTCCCACTCAGAGTAATGAGGGTCCCGTTGACAGTAGAAGGACCCCATACAGAGCGGATGTACTCAGGCATGGGGTGCAGGTATGGCACTGGGTAGCTTGACGTAGCTCTTCAGGCCGGGCAGGGGTTTGATCTTGCGTCCAGCCCAACCCCCCTTCCTCTTCCACAGGCCACTTGACGGTCTGATACCCAACCAGCGGTTCCGACCCGCCTTCCCGATGATTCGCTTGTTGTGGTCAATGTTAGACACACGGCCCACGGTGGCAACGCAGTTCTCCAACACCTGTGGGGTAAAAGGGGACAGGAGGCATCAAAAAGAGTGGAACATATGAAATACGGGGGGGGTAAGTAGAACATAAGAGAAAAGGGAAGAAGACAGCATGACTGCCATCAGTAATCCTAGGGTCCAGTACAGAGTCAGGGCTCCCTCCACACGAATCTACACTGCAACCCAGAAGTACATGGAAAGATGAAGTCCATGTAACTGCTCCACCTTGTGGTGTGAAATGAAACCGTATGCTCCAGTTTTCTACTAGTCCACTTATAGAATATACACAAGAAGGGGGCCTACCAAATGATCCTCCAGAAACTCTGTAGGACACTTTGGTTGACTGAGAGATCCTTTTGACACAGGGGCACCCCTGCATCAAAGGGACCCCTGTGTCTGATATGGGGAGTTGGGTGCCCCTGCTTGGCTAGGCCCCATACATAGGTACTGCCTGTACCTTCCTGATAACAGCCTTGGAGGAGAGCATAAGGACTATGATGGGGGGGGGGGGGGGGGGTAGAACATTGGAGAAGTAGTACAAAAGCATATCAGATAGAGGAGTACTTGAGAACTATGGGGTGGGGTTAAAGGGATAGTAATACTTCATTTTATCTTTATTTTATTTTGTAGGCATTGAAAAAACATGAAGAACGATATAAGTCTTATCTCTCAGACCTTTATGGTTTGAGAGATATTCACAAGTAAAGTTCCCCTCCCGCCCCTTTTACCTAGTGTAAGCCATCTCTTCTCAGATGTGGAATCCAGTCCATAGACCAGACAGATAACAGCAGGGGACAATCTTCTTCCTATGAGAACAATGAAATCCCTGCCCCCCTTTTACCTAGTGTAAGCCATCTCTTCTCAGATGTGGAATCCAGTCCATAGACCAGACAGATAACAGCAGGGGACAATCTTCTTCCTATGAGATCAATGAAAGCCCTGCCCCCCTTTTACCTAGTGTAAACCATCTCTTCTCAGATGTGGAATCCAGTCCATAGACCAGACAGATAACAGCAGGGGACAATCTTATTCCTATGAGAACAATGAAAGCCCTGCCCCCTTGACAAGCTTTTCAGGTTTTTCCCTTATCTTAATTGAAGATTGTCCCTCTCTGCAGTCTACCTGTGCACCTCCCTTCTGATCTGGCTGAGCAGTGTTACATCAGTAAAAGGGGTGGGAGGGGGATACTTTATCATTGAATTACTCTTGTACTACAACTCTGATAGAATTGATATAACACTCTCCAAAGTCCAAATACTATGATGATTAATTAGAGCTGATTTTATTATGGAACATTACTATTCCTTTACGTAGAATATTGGAGAAGGAGTAAATAGACATATCAGACAGAGGAGAACATGTGGACTATGGGGAGGTAAGTAGAACTTTGGAGAAGCAGTAAAAAGACACATCAGATAGAGGAGAACATAAGGACTGTGGTGGGGGGGGAAGGTAATCAGAAGATCTGGGGAAGTTGGCATTGGTAGGTGGGGAGACGTGAAGAACAGAGGATGGAAGAAAACCAGGAAAGTAGGAGGGGACAGACATATGTTACAGACTTTAGTCTAGTACAGTCTAGTACAGTCTAGTACAGTCTAGTACCTGGACTTGTCTCTTTGATGGCAGCTGGACAATAGCAGTTCCATTCACCTTCCTCAGTAGAACCCCACAGGTCCCTGTAACAAAGAGGGGCAAGGAGATGTCAGAGGTCAGTAAGACTGCCCGCTGCCCTGGTGTACCATCAGTTCTGCAGCACAACACTAGATCCGCCTGTCACCTTGTTATTTAAGCTTATTTGGGGGAAATGGAATAAAGTGAAAATAAACAAAAACTGATAATTTCTCCAGTGAGATTCCCCTTTCTTTAAAAAGCACAAATGATAATGGACGTCCCTTCTGCACATCAGCCCCCAACTCGTGCATTCAGGCGGCATTTTGTCACTACCCCTCCACGTTCAACTGTCAGCTGAATACATGGCAGAGGGTCTTGTCTGCACACCGTCAGTGTGCAGGTGGCATGGTTCCCCCTCCCATGTGCCCAGCCATCAGCGTGCAGGTGGCATGTGCCCCCCTCCCATGTGCAGGTGGCACGTTGCCCCCAGCAGTGCAGATACAATGCAGTGACCTACCAGCAGCTCTGATGTACTCTGCTCCCTTCCCAGGGATGACTTCCAGACAATTGATGAGGGTGCCCACTGGCAGGGCACCGAGGGGGTGAGCATCTCCTTCCTGAGCAGACACTAAGGAAGAATACAGATCTTGGCACTCTGTAATACTACATACATGGCACATCCTGAACCCCCTCCCACTCTACAGAGCAACGGTGCTCCAGCCTGCACTGGCACCTAATATACCAACCCCACAACACAGCGTTACTCCAGCCGGGTGTCACACAATGTACCTCCCCCTCCCCAAGGGTACAAGGCCAGCACAGTGGCAACTAATGTACAGTTCCCATCCCCAGAGCAATGGCACCTAATGCACCTCCCCATCCCCAGCTGAAGGACACCCAGCGTACCTGCCATGCGTCCAATGTGCCCAGACGTGGTGATCAGGTCCCCTTCCTGCATGTTCTCTGTCGCTATGATCCAGCGCTTCCTCTTCCCACCGGCCACCAGGGCAATGTCCGCCGACCTTCCAGGACAGAGGGAAAAGTTGTACATTGCAAAGAAGGTAGAAGAAGGCAACTGGTGGTGCCCAACAGAATATGGGACCAGAAGGGGGACATGCAAATCAAAATGTGTGTGTGTGTGTGTGTGTGTGTGTGTGTGTGTGTGTGTGTGTGTGTGTGTGTATACCTCTGCCAACGTAGGGGCCTCGCCCTGCATCCCTCCTACCAAACCTGAACCTCTCCTGATGCCACAGAGCGGCCCTGTGTTCCCCCATCAAAACCTATGTCTCTCCTGACACTGGAGCATGGCTCTGCTTTACCCACCCAAATCTGCTCCTCTCCCAATGCCAGAGAGTGGTCCTGCATCCCGCCCCCCCCCCCCCCCCCCCCAAATCTGCTCCTCTCCTGACATTAGACAAAGGCTCTGTGTTCCCTCACCCAAACCTGTGCCTCGGCAGACATCAGAGCACCGCCCTGCATTCCCCTACCCAAACCTGCTCCTATCCTGACATCAGAGCATCGCCTTGTGTTTCCCAGCCCAGACCAGCGCCTATCATGACATCAGAGCGTCACCCTGTGTTCCCACACCCAAATCTATGTCTATCCTGACATCAGAGCATCGCATTGTGTTCCCCAGCCCAAACCTGCACCTATCCTGACATCAGAGCATCACCTTGTGTTCCCTAGCCTAAATCTACATCTATCCTGACATAAGAGCATCATCCTGTGTTCCCACACCCAAATCTACGTCTATCCTGACATCAGAGCATCACCTTGTGTTCACTAGCCCAAATCTACATCTATCCTGACATCAGAGCATCGCATTGTGTTCCCCAGCCCAAACCTGCACCTCTCCTTACATCAGAGCATCGCCTTGTGTTCCCCAGCCCAATCCTATGCCTAGGCAGACATCAGAGCATCACCCTGCATTCCCTGCCCAAACCTGTGCCTATCCTGATATCAGAGCATCACCCTGTGTTCCCCTGACCAAACCTGCACCTCTCCTGACATCAGAGCATCGCCTTGTGTTCCCCTGCCTAAAGCCCCATTTAAACTGATGAGTATTTAGGGAATGTTTATGTGGGCACTACAGTGTAGTTGACTCCAGAATTGCACGGTTTCAGCTTACTGAAAACAGTTCCAACATGGCATGTAACTTTATATGGTAAAGTGCAAGTAGGAGCGAATATATATCACACACATACACAGTGACCTGCCCGCACCAGCCACCATACACACAGCGGCCTACCGCCATATACTACCTGTCTGTGTATGTAACTTTATACAAAAAAAAAAAATAGTGTACAGCAGCTCATGATCCTAGTGATGGCCTGCATATAATGGTGTGCATATTAACAGCCTGCATACGATCTGTATATAAGTTTATAAAGTGAAGTTTAAAGCAGCTTGTTATCAGAGATGGGATTTATACAAGTGATCTGTGTATATGTTTATATATTACAATGTAAAGCAGCTCATTATTCCAGCAATGTCCTGTATACAATATGTGTATACTCTCAGTCTGTGCAGGCCACAGATTAACAGTAAATGGACATAATCCAAAACAAGGGAAATCTCACTGGTGAAACAAACATCACTCAGTGTGGCCCTTGATTCATTGCTCCTTGGGACAACCCTGTATCATGTCTTCTCCTGCAAAGTGTGAGGGTAGTTTCCACTACTGGGAGAGGATTTATCCAAAAACAATTAGAGGTAGCAGTCATGACGTGGTGGAGCTGTTCCTATCACATTCGATAGAAAAAACAATAGACTGCAGCAGACAACAGGTGGTGCTGGTGTAAAGGTCATTCAATGGGATTATTGTGTACTCTCTGATAAGTCCTTTTTACTTAGTCCATGTGGAACACAGGAACCATGAGATAAAGTTTCTCTTTCTAGGGGGAAGGGTACCTGCATACAGGATTTCCCTGGAGTAGGAGACTCGCTCAGTTCCCCTTTACCTCACATAGTAGGCTCGGATAGATAGGCAGTCACACCATTCTAGAAAAGCCAAACTACTGTCTGGAACTCAAAACAGCCTTTTTTCCCCATGGAATGTATTTTCGGTGTTGATTGAGGACTAAGAGGAAGCATTTAATGTTAATTACAGAAAAATCCCCCTTTTTTTGTTTGATCCACTGTGGAACACAGGAACCATGGGGATATACCAAAGATATCCCCACCAGGGTTCCAGGGATGCAAAGAAGCAAGTAGGAACCTCAAAGTCAGACACTGACACACTCAACCAATTAACATTAAAACGTTTACTAGAAGAAAAGGGAGAAAGGAGGGAATCTACACAGGCACTATGGCCTGCCGGACCTTCTATCTAACTGGATTCAGCTGAAGCTAGAACATTGACCTTGTAAGTAAACACCACATCAATGCCTTGCACAATCATTCCACTGAACCCTAGTTCTTGTAGGCCCTTGAAGCACCCACCACTCTAGGGTCATGTCATTCCACTAAAGGGCACAGGCTTTTTCCCTAAACAAATAGGCTGGTGAGCTGGCTCCTTGATTCAGGAAGTCACCATTACCTCAGATGCCACTTGGCCCTAAGGATTAACAAAACGAATGTCAAATTTGTGGAAAATGTCTGTGCTATGAATGTAGTATTTCAGACACCTAACTACATGCAAGCAGTGAAACTCTTGCTCCAGTCTATTAGATGGAGCTGAACAAAGCTATGGAAGAGTAATTTCCTAATCATATAATAGATAGAACCACTCTATCCACATGAAAAATCAGAAGGGGGGGAGTCCACAAGACAAAACCTGTAATTCGGTCTCACCCCAGGCAGACAACTGCAAGCAGTAAAACCGTACCGAGTCAAACAACAAAGAGACACCAAAGCCGAAGACTCAAAAGCATCCATCCAGTGCACTCCCAGGACTAGGTCCAAGTCCCATGGAGGAGTGGGATTGAAAGACAGGGTACACAGGAGCCACCCCTTACACAATGGTTTGTAAATCAGGCAACAAGACAGTATGCCTGTTCCCAGTGATTTAGGACACCTGCGGGGGAATCAGCACAGGGCAGTGCTCACTGTGTTGTACATTGTGAGGTATTTTACCGTAAGTCCTGTAAAGGGATCTGGCAGTGGGAAACCAGAGTGCAGAGAAAATAAAAGTTAAGTCCAGCACTCTGGCTTGCGTTCAGCAAAGGCATGTTGATTGATGCTGTGTTTCCATCATCAGCATGGCTTGAAAAAGAGGCATTCTGACTGGACCAGAAATAACCTCCCCTGATTGGTCAGCTGTGACACCTCTGTTCCAGGCACTAATTTTTATTCTTATCTTGATAATGTAGGCCATTCCGATTGGTCTAGTGTACCAATACCATCCCAAGGCCTAGTGTGAATTCCCATCTTTATAAGAGTGTCTGGAAGTGTATATAAGCAGTGTGTTTCCCCAATAAAGTCTGTTCTGTTCTTCCCTCCTTAATACAAGTCTTGTCTGTATTTCTGGAGGTGGCTTGGGCTGGGGATTCTCAGCCACCGTAAGAGCTAATTCACTTGCCTCGCCGGTCTACTGGCATGATGCTCCTGGAAACCTCACCTCAGTTTCTGCAACTAAATCCATTAGCTCTGACAGTGTACTGGGGAGCAGCATCCCGAGTATTCCGGACCTCCAGACTGCCGGGAAGTAGCAAGGACTGCAGTAGCGGCAGTTCAGGAACCAACTACCCCTGGTGAATCCTGGTACTGTTACAGCCTCTAAAAAAACAACAGATGGATAGAGCGGAAATCTTTACCTTGACAAAACAAAAAAGTCTTTTCTGAAGCCGGTGATGGAGAAAGGCCAAACTAACTGCAAAACTAAAGTGATGCAGCAGCGCACCGGTCACACACAGAGGAAAAGCAATACTCTTCTCAGGAACGCCAGTCAAACAGAGGCTAGAGAGCGAAGACTAGGGAGCACTGCTACTGTGTTTTGGCGGTCACAGGCGTAAAGTTGTTGCGGCGGAAACCATGGTTAAAGGTGCTTGCTGCAAAGCCAGATGACAGGACGGCCAAACCTGTGAACTGCTGAGGTAGAGCTAGCTATTCCTAGGAGAAAAAAGGGAGATCCAATAGCAGATAACAAAAGTTCAAGGTAAAAAGTCCACAAAGGAAGATTAGGAGGAAAGGAAATTCTCAAGTGTAGAAACAATAAAACAGGAAGGACTGGGGAAGATCTTGTAGGTGGAACCTGTGTGGCCGATGGTGAGCAGGCAGAAGCGGGAAAATAAATAAAGGCAGTAGAACACAATAAAGATAAAGAGTTGCACAGAGAGAAGGCAAAGGTGCTGATGAAGCAGACAATGGGTTAAATCAGAAGTTCTGGGTCTGATACAGCAAGCAATAGCTCTCAACATAGCAGCCACCTGGCTGACAGATGAACTGCAGATGGAAAACCAGCAGGACACACTCTAGCAGCCAACGGGCAGATCAAATGAGACAAGTCAGATCTTGATGTAGCAGCCACCAGGCTGATCAGATGAATTAAACACAATGTCGATAGGATACTCTGCAGCAGCCAACGGGCTAATCAGATGAATAGGATCAGATATAGGAATTCAATTAAATAAAATACTGAAAGCAAACAAGATACTCTGCAACAGCTGACAGGCTGATCAGATGAAGCCAAGTTATGCCAAGGGGTGAGGCAGAAGACAGAGTCTGAAGACAAGCTTCAAGCCGGAGAATACACAGGTGTGGTGCTAACGGATATCCAAGAGAGAAGTCAGGAGGCAGAGCCTGGGTAAGAAGTAGAGAAATCAGAAAAACAGGCAAGGTACCAGAAGTAGGGTCTAGAAGAAAGGTCAAAATGAGAATCAGGTCAGCAACAATTACCACTACAAAGATGTAGGAACCACAGCAATAAGGCTTGTAGAACAGGGAACAGAGAGGAAGGTGTAAATCTTAAAAAGGCGCGAATAGGAAAAGGAGTAGGTAACCAGGCAACCGAGACGAAACAGACGAAGGGAAGAGGAGTGGCCCACAGAACCATGGACTTCACACAACCTGAAAAACGAAGACCAGACCCTATAATATGCTTTTTGATGATAACCCTTCCTCAAAATGTTAGCTTCAAGAGAGAAGCCATGAAAGCTATCCTCTCCACCTCAGGGTGACACAGAGGGCCCTGTAGTAACAAGTCCTGGAGAAACAGAAAACAAAACAGCTTGGCAATGAACAGACTGAATAGATCCAAGAACCACGCCCAGTACAGACATTAAGTAGCAATCAAGACTGTATCCCTCACCTCCATCCTGACCTTATTAACACTCTGGGAACTGGGGGGGGTGCATACACCAGGGAAAACTGCCATGTTATAGCTATCGACTCCACTGAGAGAGAAGGAGGGTACAGAGCACTGACGCAGAACAGTTCGACCGAGATGCCATAAGCTCTACAACCTCAAGACCCCATACCTGAACTATGGTGTTGAACACAATATGGTTGAGTTTCCAATTCCTAGGATCCAGCAGCTGACAGCTAAGAAAGTCCGCCACTGCACTGTACACGAATGGAATGTGAATGGCTGACAGACCCGGAACATAAGCTTCTGCTGAGGCAATGTGTTCTGATAACCTGCAGTCCTGTTGTATCTCAGCAGTGAGAGACGTACAGACCGAGGCAATGTGTTCTGATAACCTGCAGTCCTATTGTATCTCAGCAGTGAGAGACGTACAGACCGAGGCAATGTGTTCTGATAACCTGCAGTCCTGTTGTATCTCAGCAGTGAGAGACGTACAGACCGAGGCAATGTGTTCTGATAACCTGCAGTCCTGTTGTATCTCAGCAGTGAGAGACGTACAGACCGAGGCAATGTGTTCTGATAACCTGCAGTCCTGTTGTATCTCAGCAGTGAGAGACGTAAAGACCGAGGCAATGTGTTCTGATAACCTGCAGTCCTGTTATATCTCAGCAGTGAGTGCTGTATAAACCGAGGCAATGTGTTCTGATAACCTGCAGTCCTGTTGTATCTCAGCAGTGAGATCTGTACAGACCGAGGCAATGTGCTCTGATAACCTGCAGTCCTGTTGTATCTCAGCAGTGACAGACGTACAGACCGAGGCAATGTGTTCTGATAACCTGCAGTCCTGTTGTATCTCAGCAGTGAGATCTGTACAGACCGAGGCAATGTGCTCTGATAACCTGCAGTCCTGTTGTATCTCAGCAGTGACAGACGTACAGACCGAGGCAATGTGTTCTGATAACCTGCAGTCCTGTTGTATCTCAGCAGTGAGAGCTGTACAGACTGACGCAATGTGTTCTGATAACCTGCAGTCCTGTTGTATCTCAGCAGTGAGTGCTGTACAGACCGAGGCAATGTGTTCTGATAACCTGCAGTCCTATTGTATCTCAGCAGTGAGAGACGTACAGACCGAGGCAATGTGTTCTGATAACCTGCAGTCCTGTTGTATCTCAGCAGTGAGTGCTGCACAGACCGAGGCAATGTGTTCTGATAACCTGCAGTCCTGTTGTATCTCAGTAGTGAGAGACGTACAGACCGAGGCAATGCGTTCTGATAACCTGCAGTCCTATTGTATCTCAGCAGTGAGAGACGTACAGACAGAGGCAATGTGTTCTGATAACCTGCAGTCCTGTTGTATCTCAGCAGTGACAGACGTATAGACCGAGGCAATGTGTTCTGATAACCTGCAGTCCTATTGTATCTCAGCAGTGAGAGCTGTACAGACCGAGGCAATGTGTTCTGATAACCTGCAGTCCTGTTGTATCTCAGCAGTGAGATCTGTACAGACCGAGGCAATGTGTTCTGATAACCTGCAGTCCTATTGTATATCAGCAGTGAGTGCTGTACAGACAGAGGCAATGTGTTCTGATAACCTGCAGTCCTATTGTATCTCAGCAGTGAGAGACGTACAGACCGAGGCAATGTGTTCTGATAACCTGCAGTCCTGTTGTATCTCAGTAGTGAGAGACGTACAGACAGAGGCAATGTGTTCTGATAACCTGCAGTCCTATTGTATCTCAGCAGTGAGAGACGTACAGACCGAGGCAATGTGTTCTGATAACCTGCAGTCCTATTGTATCTCAGCAGTGAGAGACGTACAGACCGAGGCAATGTGTTCTGATAACCTGCAGTCCTGTTGTATCTCAGCAGTGAGTGCTGTACAGACCGAGGCAATGTGTTCTGATAACGTGCAGTCCTGTTGTATCTCAGCAGTGAGAGCTGTACAGACGAGGCAATGTGTTCTGATAACGTGCAGTCCTATTGCATATCAGCAGTGAGTGCTGTACAGACCGAGGCAATGTGTTCTGATAACCTGCAGTCCTGTTGTATCTCAGCAGTGAGAGATGTACAGGCCGAGGCAATGTGTTCTGATAACCTGCAGTCCTGTTGTATCTCAGCAGTGAGAGATGTACAGGCCGAGGCAATGTGTTCTGATAACCTGCAGTCCTATTGTATCTCAGCAGTGAGAGACGTACAGACCGAGGCAATGTGTTCTGATAACCTGCAGTCCTATTGTATCTCAGCAGTGAGAGACGTACAGACGAGGCAATGTGCTCTGATAACCTGCAGTCCTGTTGTATCTCAGCAGTGAGAGATGTACAGGCCGAGGCAATGTGTTCTGATAACCTGCAGTATCTCAGCTCTAACATTTGCCCAGGTATTCTCTGCCGTTGTCTGGCCATGTGAGGGCCGTATGCATAAAGAACAAAGAAGAGCAATTCTGCAGCAAATCGCTGTATAAGAAGGAACAAGTAAACATTCCCCAAATCCCCATGGACAGAAATGACCTAGTTCACTTAGAGGTAGAGAGAGGCCTCAACCCCAATCAAGTGCGTTAAAGCCCTATTGAAATGAAAGGGGATTTCTATTTATCACTTAAGGTTTTTGCTAAAATACCCCCCCCATTTATCTTAATCTGGAGAGAAGATCCCAACAGCCTCTCAGTTCTGTATTTATTGGTTCTGCAATACAGATCTTTAATTTGGGTGGATATCATATACCGAGAGATATACAGCTTTCTGTGAACCCCAAATCCTCCCACTTAAGTTTTACTCCATATCCTACACACTGGGTGGAGTTTGGGTCCTGGAGTCCAGCCACAAACGACCATGTCAGTCACAGTGTACACGTTATCAAATACTAAATAAAGATTAACTCTGGGGAACCAATAAATGCAGAATTTATTCACAGGGGCCATTAGGATTTTCTGGCCACAGTATGGGAAGTGGTGGGGGTGGTCTTTAGGTTTTATTGCTCCTTTTACCCTGTGGATAGCAGGGCCCTCAATGGGTTAACCAATGCACCCAGAGAGAGGATATCTGTGACTTGACTGTACTATAGACGTCCACAGGACCAGCATAAGGTCAAGCAGAGGGTGAACTGGCCACCTGCAGAGCATTCAGCCCTTGTTCTGACACTTCACTTCATTCTCCCATATAATACAGGAGGTGCCGGCAGCACAGCTATACCAGCTCTTACCTGAGGGGGTCGTAGCGCACCTCAATAACCTTCTCCTGGAACGGGAGGTTCTCACGGCCGGTCTCATAGTTTAACCTCTGGAAGTCAATCATGCGGTACAGCTGCTTGTGCCCCCCACCGATACCACGCACCCGAACCCGGCCTGGAACAGACACCGAGACATGTAGGCAGATAGACTTACTGTACGGTAACCCCTGCACTGCCAAAAGCCAGCACCTCACGGGTGTGGTAACTTAGGTTTACTGTCACCCTTTTTCTTTCTTTTGTCTCCTTAGAATTTGGGACACACACACACCATACCTGTATAGTCTCGCCCCCCTGTCTTCTTCTTTCCAATGGGGTTTATTGTGTATTTTGTACGGGTCTTCCATACCTTTATGTTGTTGACGCAGGGTGAGGTAAATAGGCCTCTGTAGGACAATGTAGATGGAGGAACAGCCTGAAAGAGAGGAAAGAATGAACCTCATTGCCAATGGGGGACAGGGGCAGATAATCCCAGAATTAATGTATCAATACAGTATTATTATTATTTATTTTTTTTTTTATTCAATATTTGAGTTTTTTTAAATTACAAAAGAGAAAAGAGAGGGATAAAAGTACCCAGAGAGATAAATCAAAGAAAAAAAATGACAACAATGATGCATAATAGAGAGCAGTTAACATAGTAGAACATTTAGCCCATGTGTATAGTGCTACTCCAGGAATCGTCAATTCCCCGTGCTGGGAGAGTCTCTATGTGGTCTGGGAAGAAAAGAAAGGTCAAAAGAGAGACAAGAGGAAGAATAGAGAAGAGAGGGAGGAGGGGGGAGGGGAGGAAACCAACCAGAAATACACCGGTCCAGGCGGTCACAATCAACGGATCAAAAGGTCTCGGTTAAATTTAGGGGGAGCTACCACCTCGAAATACAGTTTTATTATAATGAAATATACATATTGTAGGGATTACCTGCTGAGTACAACAAGGCTACATCAACTGCTGGGAGATGCGTCAACATATTATAATTTAGACTGTCAGGAGGTGGTAGAGCAGTTATCACATTTTATGAAGAACGGGAGAGCGAGGCTCAATGCTACCACTGACTGCAATAATATGTCTGCACACCAGATGGCACTGTATGTTATATCAGATATATTACATATATCAGCCTATATCTAAAGACACACCTCAGTTTGTTATTGGGGGTCCTTGTTTTACTGAAATCCCTATAACAAGACATTCATAAAATGTTACTGTTCTTTTTTACCCAACAGGGGCAACAGGAGATGTCATTTTAAACTACAGTGTGGCCCTCCTGGCCCAGATTCACATCAGCTTTGTTTCATGCCACCTTCCAGACCATGGGCCAGCAACATTTAGTTCTCACACTACTAGTTGTCTGTGGATGACAGGAGCTGTAATGTCAAACATCTGACGAGCAAGAGGTTGTAATACCCATCCTAGGGGTAATCTACACACATTTTACATTTTTACATTTCATCCCTCTCCCTAGACCACCATAACATTGTAACAGTGCAGATACAAGCAGCCATTGCTGTAGACCTACACAGAGGGCAACGTGGAGGCCTCCACTATATTAAAGCATTCCAGATTTACAGTGAGTGCACAGGAAAAGAACTCACCTTACAGGAAAGCTGAGGGATTGGTTTGATGGAGGAGATTGTCAGGGAACCAAGGGTACGTGTCAGAAAGGATAACGCCATGTTGTTTACAGTGTCCTGCTGAGAAGAGATATAATTAAAGCTATTATGCCCTTAATACATCCCCGAGAGCTCCAACAGACCTCCCTATATACCCTCTCATCTGCGCACGCACACACCCACCATCTCTCTCAGGCACTCACTGTAAGACATATAACAGTCCTGGCTGCCAGTAAATGAACATATACATAGTCCTGTAGATAGAAAACACCCCCTAGCGTTTTATATAGATCACTCATAACTGCATTTTATCGTTTTTTCAGCCAATTTCGTGGCATTTATCAGACTCCACGAACAGTGTGTATAGAAGCTCACACTTATCTCATCAAATGGGATTTTTGTGCACTTGCCGATAAATCGTTTTCTCTTAGTAGTCAATGTGGAACACATGAACCGTGGGGCAAATGTATCATCTGGCCAAGACGTGCCAAAAAAACAAACAAAAAAAACAAAAATACAAAAACAAAAAAAAAAAAAAAACCACAAAGGGAGGGTAGAGGCAGAGATTCCTCCCTACTCTGGCCAGGCTTAGTTTTAATTTATAGCAAAGACAGAAAACAGAAGTGAGGCAGGAAAGGGGGACACCTGAACCAGAGAAACAGGAGGGAGGTTCTGTTGCCCACATGGACAAAGAAAAAATTATTTAATCAGTAAAGTATAGAAAAATACTCTTTTATAGCAAAACTATCCATCAGGATTCGAGCGAGAGCGAGCTGGATTAGAGAGAGCGAGAGCGAGCTGGATTAGAGAGAGCAAGAGCGAGCTGGATTAGAGAGAGCAAGAGCGAGCTGGATTAGAGAGAGTGAGCGAGAGAGAGCTGGATTCGAGAGAGAGAGCGAGAGAGAGCTGGATTCGAGAGAGAGAGCGAGAGAGAGCTGGATTCGAGAGAGAGAGCGAGAGAGAGCTGGATTCGAGAGAGAGAGCGAGAGAGAGCTGGATTCGAGAGAGAGAGCGAGAGAGAGAGAGCAAGAGAGCTGGATTCGAGAGAGCGAGCAAGAGAGAGAGCTGGATTCGAGAGAGCGAGAGAGAGAGAGCTGGATTCGAGAGAGAGCGAGAGAGAGCGAGAGCTGGATGAGAGAGAGAGAGAGAGAGCGAGAGAGAGAGCTGGATTCGAGAGAGTGAGCGAGAGAGAGCAAGCAAGAGAGCGCTGGATTCGAGAGAGCGAGCGAGAGAGAGAGCTGGATTCGAGAGAATGCATGAGCAAGAGCTGGATTCGAGAGAATGCATGAGCAAGAGCTGAATTCGAGAGAGCGAGCGAGAGAGAGAGCTGGATTCGAGAGAGCGAGCGAGAGCTGGATTCGAGAGAGCGAGCGAGAGCTGGATTCGAGAGAGCGAGCAAGAGAGCTGGATTCGAGAGAGCGAGCAAGAGAGCTGGATTCGAGAGAGCGAGCAAGAGAGCTGGATTCGAGAGAGCGAGCAAGAGAGCTGGATTCCAGAGAGCGAGCGAGAGAGCTGGATTCCAGAGAGCGAGCGAGAGAGCGCTGGATTCGAGAGAGCGAGCGAGAGAGCGCTGGATTCGAGAGAGCGAGCAAGAGCAGGGTTCCAGAGAATGCATGAGCAAGAGCTGGATTCGAGAGAGCGAGCGAGAGAGAGAGAGCTGGATTCGAGAGAGAGAGCGAGAGAGAGCTGGATTCGAGAGAGAGAGAGAGCTGGATTCGAGAGAGCGAGCGAGCTGGATTCGAGAGAGCGAGCGAGCGATAGCTGGATTCGAGAGAGCTAGAGCTGGATTCGAGAGAGAGAGAGCGAGCGCTAGATTCGAGAGAGATAGAGCGAGAGCTGGATTCGAGAGAGCGAGAGCGAGCGCTAGATTCGAGAGAGATAGAGCGAGAGCTGGATTCGAGAGAGCGAGAGCTGGATTCGAGAGAGAGAGAGCGAGAGCTGGATTTGAGAGAGAGAGAGCAAGAGCTGGATTCGAGAGAGAGAGAGAGCGAGAGCTGGATTCGAGAGAGAGAGAGCGAGAGCTGGATTCGAGAGAGAGCGAGAGCTGGATTCGAGAGAGAGCGAGAGCTGGATTCGAGAGAGAGAGAGCGAGAGCTGGATTCGAGAGAGAGAGCATGAGCTGGACTCGAGAGCGAGAGAGAGCAAGCGAGAGAGATGGATTCGAGAGAGTGAGCGAAAGAGAGATGGATTTGAGAGAGAGCGAGAGAGAGCTGGATTCGAGAGAGAGAGAGAGCTGGATTCGAGAGAGCGAGCGAGCTGGATTCGAGAGAGCGAGCGAGCGATAGCTGGATTCGAGAGAGCTAGAGCTGGATTCGAGAGAGAGAGAGCGAGCGCTAGATTCGAGAGAGATAGAGCGAGAGCTGGATTCGAGAGAGCGAGAGCTGGATTCGAGAGAGAGAGAGCGAGAGCTGGATTCGAGAGAGAGAGAGCAAGAGCTGGATTCGAGAGAGAGAGAGAGCGAGAGCTGGATTCGAGAGAGAGAGAGCGAGAGCTGGATTCGAGAGAGAGCGAGAGCTGGATTCGAGAGAGAGCGAGAGCTGGATTCGAGAGAGAGAGAGCGAGAGCTGGATTCGAGAGAGAGAGCATGAGCTGGACTCGAGAGCGAGAGAGAGCAAGCGAGAGAGATGGATTCGAGAGAGTGAGCGAAAGAGAGATGGATTTGAGAGAGAGCGAGCGCTGGATTTGAGAGAGAGCGAGGGAGAGAGCGAGCTGGATTCGACAGCTGGTTTCGAGAGAGAGAGCTGGTTTCCAGAGCGGGAGCTGGATGCCAGAGATGGACTCGAGAGCGAGATGGACTCGAGAGCGAGATGGACTCGAGAGCGAGATGGACTCGAGAGCGAGATGGACTCGAGAGCGAGATGGACTCGAGAGCGAGATGGACTCGAGAGCGAGATGGACTCGAGAGCAAGAGCTGGATTTGAGAGAAAGAGAGAGAGATGGATTCAAGAGAAAGAGAGATGGTTTTGAGAGCGAGAGATGGTTTTGAGAGCGAAAGAGCGAGATGGATTAGAGAGGGAGAGATGGATTCGAGAGCAAGAGAGAGAGATGAATGTGAGCGAGAGCTGGATTCGAGAGTGTGAGCTGGATTTGAGAGAGAGAGAGAGAGAGATAGATTTGAGAGAGATGGATTTGAGAGCGAGAGAGATAGAGATGGATTAGATAGAGAGAGAGAGAGAGAGAGAGAGAGAGAGATGGATTAGAGAGAGAGAGAAACCCATCAATACAGTGGCCAAGTCTAAGAGAGAAGAACTGTAACAGATACAGCTTTCTGTGTCAGACACCTATCACCAAACCAAATAACAGGAAAAGCACAGGTCACTGTAGGTAAAGAGAAGGAAACACACGCAGACCCAACAGCCTTTAGGAACTTCTTTCCAAAACGAGCTTCAGTTGAAACCAGAACATTGACATGGTAGCGTTTAATGTGAGTGTGAAGGGACAACCACATTGCTGTCTTGCAAAACTGCTCTGCAGAGGCCTGATTCCTGAAGGCCCAGGAAGCACCCACTACTCTGGCGGAATGAGCTGTAACCCTAAAGGGAAACAGGTTTTCTCCCACCAGGAGACCAGGAGAATGGTCATCTTAACCCAGGAAACCACTGCCACTGGAGAGGCAACTTGGCCCTCACGAGGCCCCTCATGAATGACAAAAAGCAAGTTTGGTTCCTAGACACGGTTTGTGTGATGAACGTAGTGCTTGTAGAACTTAACTACATCAAAGAAATGAAGCTCCTGCCTCTTCTGTTAGATGAAGCCAAACAAAGAAGGGAGAACAATTTCATGGTTAATGTGAAACTCAGAAACAACCTTAGGCAGATGGCAAATGCACCCTACCAGTATGAAAAGATCAGAAAGGGGGATTTACAGGACAAATAATAGTTATATTACCTCTCAGAACAACACAATTCTAAAGACATCCTTAATCTTCCGAGACTGACGGCCAGGTTAGTGCAGTCTGCGCGCCTGTGCAGTCAGTCCCTTCCGGTGCCTTTTGGCACAGTGCAACGCTTTGTAATGGAGACCGGGACTGACAGCGCAGGCAAAATACAGCGTTATGCACAGTTTCCCTGCAGGCGGCACGCTTCCCTTTGCCGCCCACTTCCTTCAATGGGCTTTCAGGACCTTCAGGCTCCAGCCAATGGTAACGCCCTGATACATAGGGCAAGGGGGAAGGGATCTGCCAGCCTTAAAAATTTTTTTAGCAAGGGGGGAAAACAAGGGTGCGTATTATATATAGGCACTGTTGTTTTCCCCAAAAATCTTTGGTATAATATGCACCTGCATATTATACATAGGTGCGTATTATACCTGAGATTTTACGGTAAATGTGGATTCCAGTATTGGAAGATTAAGGATTTCTTTAGAATCGTGTAGTACTGACAGGTAATATAACTATTATTAAGCTAGTTGCCATCTGCCTAATTATTGCAGGGCGACTTTAACTATGGTGGTAATTCCACTTTCACAGTTCCAAATCATCAGAGGTTTTATGGTCTGAAACTTCTGCCGATGTGAAACAGTGATGATTCTGCTGTAACTTAAATAAACACTGCTGGTGCATACCAAAAACGGGTGAGTGCCACGCTTATTTCAATGTACACATCCCCTCCTCTCCTATGCACAAACACACATCACTCCCATGGGTCGAGTCCTGCTCTTGGGGACAGTATTTGCGTGTCAGTTAAGTAAAGAACTCCGACATCAGCAGGCTTTACTCCTGGCAGGGTCATCCAAGAAAGAAAAAAGTGTCCGTCATTCACCAGACGCTTGCAGGCTACATCCTATGGCAGAGGGAAGACCAGTTAAATAGCAAAGAGTGCTAAGATTCACCGAGTTATATGAGGCTGCCACTGGTCTTTAGACATTGGAACACTTAGCATTCAATCTATGAGTATGGTTTGATGCTTAGAGGAACTAGTACAGAACTGAATAACATCAATTGGGATATTATCGGCTTATGGGAGAAGCTTAAAGAAAGATGAAGATTTAGTCAAATTAAAAGATGGACACTGGCTATATTATAAAGAAACCAATGATGGTCAATTCTGAGGAATCAGATTCTTGATTAACAAAAGACTGACGGACTTAGTTGTAAAATTAGAAAGTATTATTTTTTTGTGATATCAAACTAAACAGTAGCTATGTTCTCCAAATCATTCACGTTAATGCCCCTACAAGTAGCCACAATGGTGATGATGAAGCTGAAAAATTTTATGATGCGTTATTACGCCTCTACAAATAGGACAATTACCACTACAAATTTATAATGGGAGAGTTCAATGAGAATTGGTAAGATCCAAAATGGTGAAAAATCCATCGGACTAGACATCCATCGGACTGGAAATCCATCGGACTGGAAAGAGACAACTAACTGATCGAATCTGCAGAAGATCATGAATTCATTCTACGGCAAAAAGGTCCAGAGAAAATGGACATGGAAAAGCATTAATGGTAATACAACTGAAATTGACTTCACACTTGCAAATAATAAAACAATATTCACGGACGGCTCAGTCTTCAATCATTTTAATGTTGGAAGCGACCATCGCCTGGTAAAAGCAAAACTCAAAATTGACTGGAAAAATGATCAAGTCAACAAATGTGAAGATTGACAATAGTCAGCTATAGAAAAATCATAAGAATTTTGAGTTAGCGCTGTCTAATCACCTCAGTGTACTGCAAGTCCTTCCAGACACAGACATTTCAACCCACAATGAAAAAGTTATGGAGACCATCGTAGACGCTACCTATGACCTTGCACCTACTGTGAAACAAGTATACCAATATGAACATCAAAAGAAACAGTTGTCATGATGAAAAAAATAGGAGAAATTAAGCAAAATGGTAATATTAGAGAACAGGGTAGAATATGTAAAATCTTGGGTATAATACGCACAATTTTACTCCACTTCACCTTATGTGAAGTGGGGGGGGGGGTGTATTATACACAAGAGTAAATTAAAAAAAAAAAAAAAAAAAATTAGGGTTGGCAGATCCCTTCCCTCCCTCCCCCAGGCCAAATCCGCTGTCAGAACAAGCCTTACTTGCTTGAAGTTTAACTCCCCCACTGAAGTCCGCATCTTTTGCAGTGGAGAAGGCAAAATACAGCGTTATGAACAGCTTCCCTGCAGGCGGATCGCTTCCCTTTGCCGCCCGCTTCCTTCAATGGGCTTTCAGGACCTTCAGGCTCCAGCCAATGGTAATGCCCTGATGCATAGGGCAAGGGGGAAGGGATCTGCCAGCCTTAAAAAATTTTTTAGCAAGGGGGGAAAACAAGGGTGCGTATAATACATAGGCACTGTTGTTTTCCCCCCAAATCTTTGGTATAATATGCACCTGCGTATTACACACAGGTGCATTTTATACCTGAGATATTACGGTAAACGTACAAGACCATAATTAAGCGCATAAGAGAAGAAACAAACAAGCAAGTTCAATGTGGAGCTGATCAAAAGGAAAAAAAGAAAATCAAGGGATAAAGAAAGCAAAATGAAAGATGGCCACATATAGGAGACAAATGTTTGCATTAAAACTTGAAGATGGTACAACAGCAAAAACGAGTAGAAGAATTTTATTCAGATCTATTGAAGGATGATAGACAACTGAATGCAGTGCCAGAAGTTTTGGTAGAAGTAGAAGTTGCAATAAAATAAATATAACAAAGCAGCTGGAACTGAAATGTTTAAAGCCGGAGGTCAACTCTTATTCAAAGCCCTAGCTAAACTATCTTCAAAATACCGAATACTCGGCAAAGTGCCAGAAGCATGGAAAAATGCAGAAATCATCCTACTGCACAAAAAAAGACAATAAGGCAGATCTAAAAAAACTACGTTGCCAGTCCTTTACAAGGTTTTCACAAAGGTACCATCAAGAAGAATGGACATAATACAAAGAACAAGCCGGCTTCTGGAGCCATTTCAGTACAATGGACCATATCCAGACATTGCAACAAGTTATAGGGCGGCATAATAAATACAACCTTCCATTATGCATAGCTTCCATTGAAGAAATTTTCCACAAACTAAATTGGGACAAAAAAGGATTTCTGATCAATGACTATCTACATCACTTACATTTTTCAGACAATATCATACTCTTTGCCAGTAGTACTGAAGAACTCCAAGAACACATTGAATATGTGATATCTGACAGAGTAAGCACAATGTAAGCTGCCTGATTAGACTCTGAAGTTGATTCCCCACAAATAGGTGACAGACTGCTGATATAATATGGTCAGAGCACAACAACAGACAATACTAGTAAACTGTAAGGCAGGTCCCAGTGGGCCAGATGCCTGGGAGCGAAGACTAGAGTGCATAGCTAGCTGGTGATGGCTTCTCTCTAGGTTGCCCTGTGCCGGCCTAGGCCAAATTAGAAATGCTGGTTGCAAGGCCAGATTAATACCAATTGAAGGAGCTGGCCCGCACCCTGTATGACGGCACAGAGAACAGCAGCTACCCACTGAGGTTGAAGAGGATACTGAACAAATAACCTACCTGCAGTATAGTTGCAGTTGTACGGGAACAAAGAGGCCTGGAGCTCAACTGAGAAGAGAGAGAATAGGCTAGTCGAAGTCCGACTGGTGGTCTATGATCGTCTGATGGTCAAGGTGATAGATGCCCATCAGAGTCAAGAAAAACAGGAAGTTAGACAAGCCAGATTTGGAAAGGGTAGGCAATGCAGTACAAGCCAGCAGATGGAGGAATGGTTGAATCCATGGAACCAACGTCAGTAACAGGATATCAGATAAGCACGGTACCAAATCACAGAACAGGAGGGAAGTTGCAGGAAGAGCCAGGTCTATAAACAAGATAACACTCAGGAACAAGACAGGAAACACAGGGTCAAGAACTGGAATGTTTTGATCGCACCCAGCCCAAAAGCAAAGAGGATCTATAAGGCAACTACAAGACAAGGCTGGGAACCAGAATTCGGATAACAAGGTAAGACAAACAGAAGTATACACCTATTCCACAAAATTAAGCGCTAATATCTCTCGTCTGCATTACCACAAAGTCTGAATACAGTAAACATCAAAACCCTACCACCGTATAGTCGCTATTGTTCCAATGAGAACCCTAACAAAATAAATTAGAAACAAAATATATTGTATGAAACACAAACAATGTATAATGAAGCCTAAAATAAAACTGTGCATGAAAAGAATTAAATTACCGCTTTTTTTTTTTTTTTTTTTGCAGTTTCCGGTTCAGGGCTTCCCGAACGGTGTGCAGCCATGCGGGAAGCCCTGAATCCCATGACGTTCCTGGCACATCATGGTTCTTTAATGCAAATCTACCCATGACGTGCCAGGAACATCAAGGGTCATTAAGGTGTTAACTAGTTCATCCCTGTATTGGTACTATGGACGATACCAGTCTCTCTGAACTTTTAAATTATAGATTCTTTTACTCTTTTCTTCAGAGCATGAGGCTTCTCCTGTGAGCTGTTGGACACATCCTCCACACAAACGTATAGACCCAAAATGTAAAAAACAAGAAAAGGGACAGTGCAACACTCCTCTAAGTGCAACCAGGATTATTCTTAATTTGAATAAAGATACACCTCTTATTCCCTCCAAAGTTGGTACTCATAAGTAAAGAGGCTACTGCCGCCTCTAGGGATAAGGCCTCGACTGGGTCAGACCCCCCCCCCCCACTTGCTCATTTGTCTCCTCACGTTCCTCCTATTAGTATCTCTTACCTCTCCTCCAAATTGGATTCAGGATCCTTCCGCCTAGTATATCCGGGGGAAAAAAAAACAAAAAAAAAAAAACAATAATATAGAATGATTCAGAAGATAACTGGAAGTAACATATCTATCTTGACCGGAAGTTTGCAGGAAAGTGAGCTGATCTCCATAAATGTTTGGATTTTTATTATATAGAAAATAAGCATTTTAAGAGAGGCAATTGCCCCGTTTTTTTGTTCCCTCGGTTAATATACAATGTATATCACACTTTAACAAGATCTATCCCTAAGGACCAGTTACAAATAGAACCTGGAAGGTCAGATCCTCAATCCAAGCTGGAGGAGAGGTAAGAGATACTAAGAGGAAGAACTAGAAGAGACAATAATTTGAAGCGTAAAGCACCTGAGATGGAAATGGGCAGGCCACAAGGCAAGAAGATGGACCAAAGGTATTTTGGAATGGATTCCATTCTATACTAAATGCCCAAGAAGAAGACCAAAGACAAGATGGGTAGGTGATATTACCAAACGTGTTGGTACAGAGACAACAAAAAGCACAGGACAAAAGTTCTTAGAAACTTACAGATGAGGCCTTTATCCTGCACTGGATCAACAGGGGCTGAAGATGAGATTATATATGTATATATTACATAGATATACGTACATAGCCCAACATGCTGTGGAGCACATTGCTTCCCAATAGGATCCATACTCTTCTGGTCCTTAATGGGTTAAACAACTGGTAAGTAGTGTGGTTACTGGTAAGTAACAGTTACATATAAGAAAATACATGGGGCTGAATCAATCGTTAGCAGAACGATTGATTCAGCCCGCAGTGGATGGACAACGAATGAAAATAAATAAATAAATATATATATATATATATATATATATATACACATCTACATTCCTCTTACCTTCCCTCTCTCACATTGTACTTCAGGCTCCTGTCATCAGGTCACAGTGCTGTCGCTCTTTAGTGACGTACTTCATCCAAGCCTCGTTCTAATAATCCAATATGGCGGTCTTTCTGTGTTTCCTGTGAGTGTTTCACTACCCGGCGGGTGACCTCCCCAATATGGCGGATGATACGTCTGCACCAATATGGCGAAGGTTTTGTGACATCCCCAACATGACGGGAGCCGCGTCTTCACCCATTCGGCTGACTTGTGTGACATCCCCAATATGGCGGCGGGTACTGTCATAGGGACACGTGATCGGGGACCGGCGGATGACAACAATGCGGAGCAGAGGATTGTGGGAAATCTGTGACTACCCCGAGGAGGTGATACACCGATTTACGTACAGAGGAGAGGTACATACATACTTTTATATACACCAATGAGGAATTACCGTCTTTTATATACACCGGAGACGTACATACCAATCTCTATATACACCCAGGAGGGGATACAGTGATTTATATACACAGGAGAGGTTCATACCGACCTCTATATACACCCAGAAGGGTATACAGGGCTTTATATACACAGGAGAGGTTCATACCGACCTCTATATACACAGGAGAGGTAAATACCAATCTCTATACACCCAGAAGGGAATACAGGGGTTTATATACACAGGAGAGGCACGTTTTGACCTCTTTATACACACAGGAGGGTATACAGGGGTGTATATACAATGGAGAGATATATATCCACCTCAATATACACTCAGGAGGGGAAACAGGGATTGATATACACTGTAGAGATGCATACTGACCTATGTACACACCCAGAAGGGGATACAACCATTTATATACCCTATAGAGGTATATACTGACCTCTTTATATACCCAGAAGGGGATACAGCCATTTATATACCCTAGAGAGGTATATACTGACCTCTTTATATACCCAGAAGGGGATACAGCCATTTATATACCCTAGAGAGGTACATTCCAACCTCTATATATACACACACAGGAGGGGATACAGGGATTTATGTGAACAGGTGAGCTACATATCTACCATGATATACACTTAGAAAAGGATACAGGGATTTATATACACAGGAGAGGCACATTTGGATCTCTGTATACATACAGGAGAGGATACAGGGTTTTATATAAACAGGAGAGGTACATGCTGGCCTCTGTATACACATAGGAGGGAATACAGTCATTTATATACACAGCAGAGCTACATACAGACCTCTGTACACACACAGGAGGGGATACAGTGATTTATATACATATGAAAGATACATACAGACCTCTTTATACACACAGGAGGGGATACAGTGATTTATATACACATGAAAGATACATACAGACATCTGTATACACACAGGAGGGGATACAGTGATTTATATATATATGAGAGATACATACAGACCTCTTTATACACACAGGAGGTGGTGAGAGCCAGATCATGTTGCAGGCTAAGGTTGTGTGTTGGGGGGGCGGGGTCATGCTGTGGGAGGAGTAGATGATACAGGGAAGGCAGAATTAGGCTATGGGAGGAGTAGATGATACAGGGAGAGCAGGATGAGGCTGTGGGAGGACTAGATGATGCAGGGAGGACAGGATCAGGCTGTGAGAGAAGTAGATGATGCAGGGAGGACAGGATCAGGCTGTGACAGGAGTAGATGATGCAGGGAGGACAGGATCAGGCTGTGAGAGGAGTAGATGATGCAGGGAGGGCAGGATCAGGCTGTGAGAGGAGTAGATGATGCAGGGAGGGCAGGATCAGGCTGTGAGAGGAGTAAATGATACAGGGAGGGCAGGATCAGGCTGTGGCAGGGGTACATGGTGCTGGGAGGACAGGATCAGGCTGTGGCAGGGGTACATGATGCTGGGAGGGCAGGATCAGGCTGTGGCAGGGGTACATGGTGCAGGAAGGGCAGGGTCAGGCTGTGGGAGGGGTACATGGTGCAGGGAGGGCAGGATCAGGCTGTGGGAGGGGTACATGGTGCAGCGAGGGCAGGATCAGGCTGTGGGAGGGGTACATGGTGCAGCGAGGGCAGGATCAGGCTGTGGCAGGGGTACATGGTGCAGGGAGGGCAGGATCAGGCTGTGGGAGGGGTGCAGGGACGGCAGGATCAGGGTGTGGCAGGGGTACATGGTGCAGGAAGGGCAGGATCAGGCTGTGGCAGGGGTACATGGTGCAGGAAGGGCAGGATCAGGCTGTGGCAGGGGTACATGGTGCAGGAAGGGCAGAATCAGGCTGTGGCAGGGGTGCATGGTGCAGGAAGGGCAGGCTCAGGCTGTGGCAGGGGTACATGGTGCAGGAAGGGCAGGATCAGGCTGTGGCAGGGGTGCATGGTGCAGGAAGGGCAGGCTCAGGCTGTGGCAGGGGTACATGGTGCAGGAAGGGCAGGCTCAGGCTGTGGCAGGGGTACATGGTGCAGGGAGGGCAAGCTCAGGCTGTGGCAGGGGTACATGGTGCAGGGAGGGCAGGATCAGGCTGTGGGAGGGGTACATGGTGCAGGGAGGATCAGGCTTAGGCTGTGGCAGGGGTACATGGTGCAGGGAGGGCAGGATCAGGCTGTGGGAGGGGTACATGGTGCAGGGAGGGCAGGATCAGGCTGTGGGAGGGGTACATGGGACAGGGAGGGCAGGATCAGGCTGTGGGAGGGGTGCAGGAAGGGCAGGATCAGGGTGTGGCAGGGGTACAGGGAGAGCAGGATCAGGCTGTGGGAGGGGTGCAGGAAGGGCAGGATCAGGGTGTGGCAGGGGTACATGGTGCTGGGAGGGCAGGATCAGGCTGTGGCAGGGGTACATGGTGCAGAAAGGGCAGGATCAGGCTGTGGCAGGGGTACATGGTGCAGGGAGGGCAGGATCAGGCTGTGGCGGGGGTACATGGTGCAGGGGGGGCAGGATCAGGCTGTGGCAGGGGTACATGGTGCAGGGAGGGCAGGATCAGGCTGTGGCAGGGGTACGTGGTGCAGGAAGGGCAGAATCAGGCTGTGGCAGGGGTGCATGGTGCAGGAAGGGCAGGCGCAGGCTGTGGCAGGGGTACATGGTGCAGGAAGGGCAGGATCAGGCTGTGGCAGGGGTGCATGGTGCAGGGAGGGCAAGCTCAGGCTGTGGCAGGGGTACATGGTGCAGGGAGGGCAGGATCAGGCTGTGGGAGGGGTACATGGTGCAGGGAGGATCAAGCTTAGGCTGTGGCAGGGGTACATGGTGCAGGGAGGGCAGGATCAGGCTGTGGGAGGGGTACATGGTGCAGGGAGGGCAGGATCAGGCTGTGGGAGGGGTACATGGGACAGGGAGGGCAGGCTCAGGCTGTGGCAGGGGTACATGGTGCAGGAAGGGCAGGCTCAGGCTGTGGCAGGGGTACATGGTGCAGGGAGGGCAAGCTCAGGCTGTGGCAGGGGTACATGGTGCAGGGAGGGCAGGATCAGGCTGTGGGAGGGGTACATGGTGCAGGGAGGATCAGGCTTAGGCTGTGGCAGGGGTACATGGTGCAGGGAGGGCAGGATCAGGCTGTGGGAGGGGTACATGGTGCAGGGAGGGCAGGATCAGGCTGTGGGAGGGGTACATGGGACAGGGAGGGCAGGATCAGGCTGTGGGAGGGGGGCAGGATCAGGGTGTGGCAGGGGTACAGGGAGGGCAGGATCAGGCTGTGGGAGGGGTGCAGGAAGGGCAGGATCAGGGTGTGGCAGGGGTACATGGTGCTGGGAGGGCAGGATCAGGCTGTGGCAGGGGTACATGGTGCAGAAAGGGCAGGATCAGGCTGTGGCAGGGGTACATGGTGCAGGGAGGGCAAGCTCAGGCTGTGGCAGGGGTACATGGTGCAGGGAGGGCAGGATCAGGCTGTGGGAGGGGTACATGGTGCAGGGAGGATCAGGCTTAGGCTGTGGCAGGGGTACATGGTGCAGGGAGGGCAGGATCAGGCTGTGGGAGGGGTACATGGTGCAGGGAGGGCAGGATCAGGCTGTGGGAGGGGTACATGGGACAGGGAGGGCAGGATCAGGCTGTGGGAGGGGGGCAGGATCAGGGTGTGGCAGGGGTACAGGGAGGGCAGGATCAGGCTGTGGGAGGGGTGCAGGAAGGGCAGGATCAGGGTGTGGCAGGGGTACATGGTGCTGGGAGGGCAGGATCAGGCTGTGGCAGGGGTACATGGTGCAGAAAGGGCAGGATCAGGCTGTGGCAGGGGTACATGGTGCAGGGAGGGCAGGATCAGGCTGTGGCGGGGGTACATGGTGCAGGGAGTGCAGGATCAGGCTGTGGCAGGGGTACATGGTGCAGGGAGGGCAGGATCAGGCTGTGGGAGGGGTACGTGGTGCAGGGAGGGCAGGATCAGGCTGTGGGAGAGGCAGTTCCAGTATAGATGAAACTTGAGGATACTGACAGGTCCTGTCCTCGCATCTCAGGTGGATCCTTAATATTTGAGCTGGCCAGTCACCCCCCAGGAGCTGGACTTATACACGGTCCTTAAAGGAACAGAGCAAGCAGCACAAGGTATGTCTACTGGGTCTCATTGCAGCCAGGGACATGCTAGGTGAGGCAGGCAGTGATGTGATGCAGTGGTTAGATGGCACGTGGCAGTGAAAGTGTTATATAGTGTGGGCTGGTGGATGAAACATCTGCATGCCAGAGCGCACTGACCTTGAGAAGCATCATTAACGCTTTGTCTGCTTGTGTATAATAGCGCTCTGATTTTTTTTTTTTTTTTTTTTTTACATAGATTTGTGTGTAATAGCTCTCTGATGTTTTATGTAACTGTATATGTGTGTAATATGTTATGTATTTCGGAGCTGTGTGTAATATGTTATGTATTACATAGCTGTATGTTTGTAATATCCATCTGAAAATTACTTATCTGTGTGTAATATCACTCTTACACAGCTGATATCACTCTACTGTCTTTTGTAGTTGTGTGTGTAATATCACTCTGATGTCTTTTGTAGTTGTGTGTGTAATATCACTCTGATGTCTTATGTAGTTGTGTGTTTAATATCACTCTGATATCTTATATAGCTGTGTGTGTAATATCACTCTGATGTCTTATGTAGTTGTGTGTAATATCACTCTGATGCCTTATGTAGTTGTGTGTGTAATATCACTCTGATGCCTTATGTAGTTGTGTGTGTGTAATATCACTCTGATGTCTTATGTAGTTGTGTGTGTAATATCACTCTGATGTCTTATGTAGTTGTGTGTGTAATATCACTCTGATGCCTTATGTAGTTGTGTGTGTAATATCGCTCTGATGCCTTATGTAGTTGTGTGTAATATCACTCTGATGTCTTATGTAGTTGTGTGTGTAATATCACTCTGATGCCTTATGTAGTTGTGTGTGTAATATCGCTCTGATGCCTTATGTAGCTGTGTGTGTAATATCACTCTGATGCCTTATGTAGTTGTGTGTGTAATATCACTCTGATGCCTTATGTAGTTGTGTGTAATATCACTCTGATGTCTTATGTAGTTGTGTGTGTAATATCACTCTGTCTTATCTAGTTGTGTGTGTAATATCACTCTGATGTCTTATGTAGTTGTGTGTGTGTAATATCACTCTGTCTTATCTAGTTGTGTGTGTAATATCACTCTGATGTCTTATATAGTTGTGTGTAGTTGTGTGTAATATCACTCTGATGCCTTATGTAGCTGTGTGTGTAATATCACTCTGATGCCTTATGTAGTTGTGTGTGTAATATCACTCTGATGTCTTATCTAGTTGTGTGTGTAATATCACTCTGATGTCTTATCTAGTTGTGTGTGTAATATCACTCTGTCTTATCTAGTTGTGTGTGTAATATCACTCTGATGTCTTATGTAGTTGTGTGTAATATCACTCTGATGTCTTATGTAGTTGTGTGTGTAATATCACGATGTCTTATGTAGTTGTGTGTGTAATATCACTCTGATGTCTTATCTAGTTGTGTGTGTAATATCACTCTGATGCCTTATGTTGCTGTGTGTGTATATGTGTGTAATACCGCTCTCTTAACTAGCTGCTGTGTGTATGTGATATCGCTCTGATGTCTTGGGTAGCTGTGTGTGTAATATCGCTCTGTCTTGCGTAGTTGTGTGTATGTAATTTCTCTCTGATGTCTTATGTAGTTGTGTGTGTAATATCGCTCTGATGTGTTATGTAGTTGTGTGTGTAATATTGCTTTGATGTCTTGCGTACAGTTGTAATCAAATTTATTAAACCCCCATTGAAATTAGGTTTATTGTCAAAATGTACAGACTTTTAGCTGCTTGCAATGAACAAATCAAACAAAAGCAAATGAAATGGCTCAACACAATGAATGCTTCAAGTGGTTTCCCCAAATTCAACTGAAAATGTAACTTATAAAGACTTCTCCAGTCTCTAAATTATTCAACCCCTTCATGGCCAGCATCTTTAGTACTTAGTAGAGCCCCTTTTGCTGTTATGACCTGCTGCAAATGAGATGCACAGCCAGACACCAGCTTCTGGCAGCGTTCATGAAGAATCTTCAAATCCCACCAGAGATTTTCTATGGGGTTTAAGTCAGGTGACTGTGATGGCCACTGTAGAATCTTCCCGGACGTCTTCTGCAACCAAGCCTTGGTGGAATTTGAGGTATGCTTGGGATCATTGTCCTGTTGGAATGTCTAGTGACACCCAAGCTTCAGCATCCTCACAGACGGCATGATGTTTTCTCCTAGGAATTCCTGATACTTCCATGAATCCATCTTGCCTTCCACACGCTGTAGGTTTCCAGTGCCAGAGGATGCAAAGCAGCCCCAGAGCATCACCGAGCCACCACCATGCTTAACTGTAGGCAGAGTGTTCTTTTCAGCGTACGCTTCATTCTTCTTCCTCCAGACATACCACTGATCCATCGGGCTGAAAAGTTCCAGATTTGCTTAATCGCTTCACAGAACAGAACCACAAAACTTCTGTGACTTATATGATTTTGAGCATATTGGAGCCGACTTTTCTTATGCTTTTGGGTCAGTAGTCTTGGAGTTCTTGCATGGAAACCTTCTGCCTTTAGTACGTGCCTTACTTTGCTCACTGAAACCTCAGTGCCTGTTGCCACCAAGTCTTGCTGCAGGTCTTTTGCAGTCACTTGAGGGTTTTTCCTCAACCTGCCTTCTCAGAAATCTGGTTGCAGCCATTGATGGCTTCCTTTTTCTGCCTCGTCAGGTAGTGGAATCACTGTTCCTTTGACTTTGAACTTGAGAACTATGCTTCCAGCGGCTTCTCTAGGAACATTCAGTGCCTTCGCTATCTTTTTGTATCCTGCTCCTTGTTTGTGGGGGGTGATGATCTCTTCTCTTAACTTTTTGGACCATTATTTTGACTTAGCCATATTTCTAACATGCAGTCAAATGTGATACTTAACAAACCCCTACCCAGTTCAGGTATTTCATGTGTTACAGCTCAAGCACAACTGGTGCAACTAATGAAGCCCTTGATTAGTTGCATCAGGTGTGCTTGAGACAGCATCTGTTTTGCATATTTTTGCTGTTGTGAGGGATTCTATTCAGGGGGTTGAATAATTTTGAGACTGGAGAAGTCATTATAAGTTGCATTTTCAGTTGAATTTGGGGAAACCACTTGAAGCATTCATTGTGTTGAGCCATTTCATTTGCTTTTGTTTGATTTGTTCATTGCAAACAGCTGAAAGTCTGTACATTTTGACAATAAACCTGATTTCAATGGGGGTTGAATAATTCTGATTACAACTGTAGCTGTGTAATATCTCTCTGATGTCTTACGTAGTTGTGTGTAATGCGTAGTTGTGTGTGTAATATCGCTCTGATGTTTTACATAGCTGTGTAATGTCTCTGATGTCTTTGTAGCTGTGTGTATATGTAATATTGCTCTGATGTGTTACTTAGCTGTATGTGTGTGTGTAATTTTGCTCTGATGGTGTGTGTGTGTGTGTGTGAGATATCTCTTTGATGTGTTACATAGCTGTGTGTAATATCGCTCTGATGTCTTACGTAGCTGTGTGTATGTAATATCGATCTGATGTCTTACGTAGCTGTGTGTATGTAATATCGATCTGATGTCTTACGTAGCTGTGTGTATAATATTGCTCTGATGTCTTACATAGCTGTGTGTGTGTAATATCGCTGTGATGTCTTGCATAGCTGTGTGTGTGTGTGTGTAATATCGCTCTGATGTCTTGCGTAGCTGTGTGTGTAATATCGCTCTGATGTCTTGCGTAGCTGTGTGTGTGTGTGTAATATCGCTCTGATGTCTTGCGTAGCTGTGTGTGTGTGTGTAATATCGCTCTGATGTCTTGCGTAGCTGTGTGTGTGTGTGTAATATCGCTCTGATGTCTTGCGTAGCTGTGTGTGTGTGTGTGTAATATCGCTCTGATGTCTTGCGTAGCTGTGTGTGTGTGTGTAATATCGCTCTGATGTCTTGCATAGCTGTGTGTGCGTGTATGTAATATCGCGTTGATGTCTTACGTAGCTGTGTGTGTGTGTGTGTATGTGTGTGTGTGTGTATGTAATATCGCGTTGATGTCTTACATAGGTGTGCGTGTATGTAATATCGCTCTGATGTCTTGCACACAGTTACGTATGTAATATCGCTCTGATGTCTTTGTAGCTGTGTGTGTATGTAATATCGCTCAGATGTCTTACGTAACTGTGTGTAATATCACTCTGATATCTTACATAGCTGTGTGTGTGTATATGTAATATCGCTCTGTCTTACGTAACTGTGTGTATGTAATTTCGCTCTGATGTCTTACGTAGCTGTGTATATGTAATATCGCTCTGATGTCTTACATAGCTGTATGTGTATATGTAATATCACTCTGATGTCATACGTAGCTGTATGTGTATATGTAATATCGCTCTGATGTCTTGTGTAGCTGTATGTATGTAATATCGCTCTGATGTCTTGCATAGCTGTGTGTGTGTGTGTGTGTAATATCACTCTGGCTTACGTAGCTGTATGTATGTAATATCACTCTGATGTCTTACGTAGCTGTGTGTGTAATATCGCTCTGATGTCTTACGTAGCTGTGTGTGTAATATCGCTCTGATGTCTTGCTTAGCTGTGTGTAATATCGCTCTGATGTCTTGCGTAGCTGTGTGTAATATCGCTCTGATGTCTTATGTAGCTGTGTGTGTAATATCGCTCTGATGTCTTGCGTAGCTGTGTGTGTAATATTGCTCTGATGTCTTGCGTAGCTGTGTGTGTAATATCGCTCTGATGTCTTGCGTAGCTGTATGTATGTAATATCGCTCTGATGTCTTATGTAGCTGTATGTATGTAATATCGCTCTGATGTCTTGCGTAGCTGTGTATGTAATATTGCTCTGATGTCTTGCGTAGCTGTGTGTGAGTGTGTGTGTATGTAATATCACTCTGTCTTACGTAGCTATGTGTATGTAATATCACTCTGATGTCTTGCATAGCTGTGTGTGTGTGTAATATCACTCTGGCTTATGTAGCTGTGTGTGTGTGTGTGTGTGTAATATTGCTCTGATGTCTTGCGTAGCTGTGTGTGTAATCGCTCTGATATCTTATGTAGCTGTCTGTATACAATTTCGCTCAGATGTCTTATGTAGCTGTCTGTATACAATTTCGCTCAGATGTCTTATGTAGCTGTGTGTCTGTAATCGCTCTGATGTTTTATGTAGCTGTGTGTATATAATTTCGCTCAGATGGTTTGTGTGTGTGTGTATAAAATCACTCTATCTTACTTAGCTGTGTGTGTAATTTCGCTCTGTTGCCTTAATTAGCTGTGTAATATCACTCTGATATCTTAGGGAGCTGGGTGTGTAATATCGCTCTGATGTCATATGTAGCTGTGTGCATGTAATATCACTTTGATATTATATTTAGCTGTGTATATGTAATATCTCTCTGAAATCTTACGTAGCTGGGTGTGTAATATCTCTCTGATGTCTTACATAGCTGTGTAATATCACTCTGATGTATTATGTAGCTGTGTGTATATAACATGACTCTGATATCTTATGTAGATGTATGTAATATCACTGTTTCTTACGTAGGTGTGTGTGTAATGTCTTATGTAACTGTGTGTATGTAATATCACTCTGTCTTGCATAGCTGTGTGTGTGTGTGTGTGTAATGTCTTACGTAGCTTTGTGTCTAATATCAACCTGATGTCTTACATAGCTGGGTGTGTAATATCTCTCTGATGTCTTATATCGCTCTGATGTCTTTGTAGTTGTGTGTATGTAATATTGCTCTGTCTAACATGTCTGTGTGTGTAATATAGCTGTGTGTGTAATATCGCTCTGATGTCTTTGTAGCTGTCTGTATGTAATATCGCTATGTCTTACGTAGGTGTGTGTGTGTGTGTGTGTGTAATGTCACTCTGATGTATTTGTAGCTGTGTCTGTGTAATATCACTCTAATGTCTTACATAGCTGTACGAGTATATGTAATTTCGCTCTGATGTGTTACTTAGCTGTATGTGTGTGTGTAATTTTGCTCTGATGTCTTGTGTAGATGTGTAATGTCGCTGTGATGTATTTGTAGCTGTGTGTATGTAATATCTCCCTGGTGTGTGTGTGAGATATCGCTCTGATGTGTTACGTGTGTGTGTGTGTGTGTGTGTGTGTGTGTGATGTCGCTCTGATGTTTATTTACAGGTATATAGCTGCTTATCTTTATGCTAGTTAGTCTGTAGCTCCTCCTTTCTCTCTCCTCCTAGTTAGTATGTAGCTCCTCCTTTCTCCCTCCTCCTAGTTAGTATGTAGCTCCTCCTTTCTCCCTCCTCCTGGTTAGTCTGTAGCTCCTCCTTTCTCCCTCCTCCTGGTTAGTCTGTAGCTCCTCCTTTCTCCCTCCTCCTGGTTAGTCTGTAGCTCCTCCTTTCTCCCTCCTCCTGGTTAGTCTGTAGCTCCTCCTTTCTCCCTCCTCCTGGTTAGTCTGTAGCTCCTCCTTTCTCCCTCCTCCTGGTTAGTCTGTAGCTCCTCCTTTCTCCCTCCTCCTGGTTAGTCTGTAGCTCCTCCTTTCTCCCTCCTCCTGGTTAGTCTGTAGCTCCTCCTTTCTCCCTCCTCCTAGTTAGTCTGTAGCTCCTCCTTTCTCCCTCCTCCTAGTTAGTCTGTAGCTCCTCCTTTCTCCCTCCTCCTGGTTAGTCTTTAGCTCTTCCTTTCTCCCTCCTCCTTTCTCCCTCCTCCTAGTTAGTCTGTAGCTCCTCCTTTCTCCCTCCTCCTTTCTCCCTCCTCCTGGTTAGTCTGTAGCTCCTCCTTTCTCCCTCCTCCTAGTTAGTCTGTAGCTCCTCCTTTCTCCCTCCTCCTGGTTAGTCTTTAGCTCCTCCTTTCTCCCTCCTCCTTTCTCCCTCCTCCTAGTTAGTCTGTAGCTCCTCCTTTCTCCCTCCTCCTGGTTAGTCTGTAGCTCCTCCTTTCTCCCTCCTCCTGGTTAGTCTGTAGCTCCTCCTTTCTCCCTCCTCCTGGTTAGTCTGTAGCTCCTCCTTTCTCCCTCCTCCTGGTTAGTCTGTAGCTCCTCCTTTCTCCCTCCTCCTGGTTAGTCTGTAGCTCCTCCTTTCTCTCCCTCCTCCTGGTTAGTCTGTAGCTCCTCCTTTCTCTCCCTCCTCCTAGTTAGTCTGTAGCTCCTCCTTTCTCTCCCTCCTCCTAGTTAGTCTGTAGCTCCTCCTTTCTCTCCCTCCTCCTAGTTAGTCTGTAGCTCCTCCTTTCTCTCCCTCCTCCTGGTTAGTCTGTAGCTCCTCCTTTCTCTCCCTCCTCCTGGTTAGTCTGTAGCTCCTCCTTTCTCTCCCTCCTCCTAGTTAGTCTGTAGCTCCTCCTTTCTCTCCCTCCTCCTAGTTAGTCTGTAGCTCCTCCTTTCTCTCCCTCCTCCTAGTTAGTCTGTAGCTCCTCCTTTCTCTCCCTCCTCCTGGTTAGTCTGTAGCTCCTCCTTTCTCTCCCTCCTCCTGGTTAGTCTGTAGCTCCTCCTTTCTCTCCCTCCTCCTAGTTAGTCTGTAGCTCCTCCTTTCTCTCCCTCCTCCTGGTTAGTCTGTAGCTCCTCCTTTCTCTCCCTCCTCCTAGTTAGTCTGTAGCTCCTCCTTTCTCCCTCCTCCTAGTTAGTCTGTAGCTCCTCCTTTCTCTTCCTCCTCCTAGTTAGTCTGTAGCTCCTCCTTTCTCTTCCTCCTCCTAGTTAGTCTGTAGCTCCTCCTTTCTCTTCCTCCTCCTAGTTAGTCTGTAGCTCCTCCTTTCTCTTCCTCCTCCTAGTTAGTGTGTAGCTCCTCCTTTCTCTCCCTCCTCCTGGTTAGTCTGTAGCTCCTCCTTTCTCTCCCTTCTCCTAGTTAGTCTGTAGCTCCTCCTTTCTCCCTCCTCCTAGTTAGTCTGTAGCTCCTCCTTTCTCTTCCTCCTCCTAGTTAGTCTGTAGCTCCTCCTTTCTCCCTCCTCCTGGTTAGTCTGTAGCTCCTCCTTTCTCTCCCTTCTCCTAGTTAGTCTGTAACTCCTCCTTTCTCTCCCTCCTCCTAGTCAGTCTGTAGCTCCTCCTTTCTCTCCCTCCTCCTAGTCAGTCTGTAGCTCCTCCTTTCTCTCCCTCCTCCTGGTTAGTCTGTAGCTCCTCCTTTCTCTCCCTCCTCCTAGTTAGTCTGTAGCTCCGCCTTTCTCTCCCTCCTCCTGGTTAGTCTGTAGCTCCTCCTTTCTCTCCCTCCTCCTGGTTAGTCTGTAGCTCCTCCTTTCTCCCCCTCCTCCTGGTTAGTCTGTAGCTCCTCCTTTCTCCCTCCTCCTGGTTAGTCTGTAGCTCCTCCTTTCTCTCCCTCCTCCTAGTAAGTCTGTAGCTCCTCCTTTCTCTCCCTCCTCCTGCTTAGTCTGTAGCTCCTCCTTTCTCTCCCTCCTCCTGCTTAGTCTGTAGCTCCTCCTTTCTCTCCCTCCTCCTAGTCAGTCTGTAGCTCCTCCTTTCTCCCTCCTCCTAGTTAGTCTGTAGCTCCTCCTTTCTCTCCCTCCTCCTAGTTAGTCTGTAGCTCCTCCTTTCTCTCCCTCCTCCTGGTTAGTCTGTAGCTCCTCCTTTCTCTCCCTCCTCCTGGTTAGTCTGTAGCTCCTCCTTTCTCCCTCCTCCTAGTTAGTCTGTAGCTCCTCCTTTCTCCCTCCTCCTAGTTAGTCTGTAGCTCCTCCTTTCTCCCTCCTCCTAGTTAGTCTGTAGCTCCTCCTTTCTCTCCCTCCTCCTGGTTAGTCTGTAGCTCCTCCTTTCTCTCCCTCCTCCTAGTTAGTCTGTAGCTCCTCCTTTCTCTCCCTCCTCCTGGTTAGTCTGTAGCTCCTCCTTTCTCTCCCTCCTCCTGGTTAGTCTGTAGCTCCTCCTTTCTCTCCCTCCTCCTAGTTAGTCTGTAGCTCCTCCTTTCTCTCCCTCCTCCTAGTTAGTCTGTAGCTCCTCCTTTCTCTCCCTCCTCCTAGTTAGTCTGTAGCTCCTCCTTTCTCTCCCTCCTCCTAGTTAGTCTGTAGCTCCTCCTTTCTCTCCCTCCTCCTGGTTAGTCTGTAGCTCCTCCTTTCTCCCTCCTCCTAGTTAGTCTGTAGCTCCTCCTTTCTCCCTCCTCCTAGTTAGTCTGTAGCTCCTCCTTTCTCCCTCCTCCTGGTTAGTCTGTAGCTCCTCCTTTCTCTCCCTCCTCCTGGTTAGTCTGTAGCTCCTCCTTTCTCTCCCTCCTCCTGGTTAGTCTGTAGCTCCTCCTTTCTCTCCCTCCTCCTAGTTAGTCTGTAGCTCCTCCTTTCTCTCCCTCCTCCTAGTTAGTCTGTAGCTCCTCCTTTCTCTCCCTCCTCCTAGTTAGTCTGTAGCTCCTCCTTTCTCTCCCTCCTCCTAGTTTGTAGCTCCTCCTTTCTCTCCCTCCTCCTAGTTAGTCTGTAGCTCCTCCTTTCTCTCCCTCCTCCTTGTTAGTCTGTAGCTCCTTCTCCTGCTGTTCACCCTATTATAATAATTTTGGGTATGATGTGTCCCCATGTGTACTTGTTGTTCATAAAGTTGATGTTTAGGGGACTTTCCCTGCCTTCAAATAATAACATAGGTGATGAGGCTGAATAAAAGACCTGCGTCCATCAAGTCCAGTCCATGCCAATCACCCCTGTTGATCCAGTGGAAGGCAAAAAAAAAAAAAAAGCCCTCTGGAGCCATTTCCAGTTAGAAACATAGAATTTGATGGCAGATAAGAACCATTCAGCCCATCTAGTCGTCCATTTTCCTACTGTAAAAACCTCAAACCTTTTTTGGTCCTTGGTCTTGTCTTCTACTCAGGACAGTCTTATGCCTATCCCATGCATGGTTTCATTCCCTCATTGTATTAACTTCTACCACTTCTGCTGGTAGGCTATTCCACTGATCTACTACCCTCTCAGTGAAGTAAAACGTTCTTACATTACATCTAAACCTCTGTCCCTCTAGTTTTAGACCCAAGTGAGTAAAAAAATTTGTTCCTGACTCCAAATGGCAGCAGTCAGATATTTCCCCGGATCAATATCCTATCTGCTTTGAAGCCATCTGTCATAATTTTAAATATTGTTCTGTGCTAGATAGGTATCCATTGGTTTTTGAAAGCAGTTGCATTATCTTCAAGCACCACATCCAGTGGCAAAGAATTTCATAGCTTTACCGCCCTTACTGTAAAAAAGCCCCGCTTTGCTTTAGTTGAAAGGGCATTTCCTCTAGTCTTAATGGATGACCTCTTGTTTTTGGCTCAGCTCTTAATGTAAATAATATTGGTACATTAAGTGTATTTTACCTTTTTGTTGCCTTTGTGTTTGTGTTTTTTGTAGTATGTCAGTGATGATGTACCCGCGGGAGGAGAAACTGGACAAACTGTCCCAGGAGGAGATAATCTCCAACACGAAGCTGGTCATGCAGGGTCTAGACGCCCTGCGCAATGAGCACAACTCCATCCTGCACAGTCTTCTGGAGACTATCAAGTGTCTGAAGAAGGACGAGGAGGCTAACCTGGTGCATGAGAAGTCTGGGCTGCTGCGCAAGTCTGTGGAGATGATCGAGCTCGGACTGGGGGAGGCACAGGTGAGGTGGAAAGGACACTGGGAGGCCATGTTTTGAGGTGAAATGGGTATAGTCTAAAGTTGGGTTAATGGAGTTTGTGATACAAAGGAGAATTGAGGCGATGAAATGAGAATGAAGAGGAATGAGGTGCCTGGGTGGTGAAGAGAAGAGTGAAGAACTCACTGGTTGTCTGAGGGAAAAGGAGAAGATGACGGCGCGGTAAAGTAGGTGAAAGAGAAGCGCTACAGTACACAACGGAAGCCACAGCTAGAGAAACCAAACTAGATAAACTGAGGAGGGAGCGACTGGGGGCGTGGGTGAGTGTAGGAATGTTTCACCTCTGATATTTTCCCCTTGTGCTGATTGGTGCAGCTGATGATGGCGCTGTCCAGTCACCTGACCGCGGTGGAATCCGAGAAACAGAAGCTGCGGGCACAAGTGAGGCGGCTGTGTCAGGAGAACCAGTGGCTGCGAGATGAGCTGGCTAACACTCAGCAGAAGCTGCAGCACAGTGAGCAGAGCGTGGCACAGCTGGAGGAGGAGAAGAAACATCTGGAGTTTATGAACCAGCTGAAGAAGTATGATGAAGATGTGTCCCCAACGGTAAGAGTCTCCCAAAATCTATACACGCACCCCTCGATGTGTGCTCCTGCACCTCTACACACCTAAATTTGCTTCCCTCTCCGTGTATGCCTGCATGCGGAGAGCCGTAGAGACCGAACGACACGCCCCTGCACCCAATTCACCTAAACACGCCACTGCTCCCCTAAATATTCCCCCTTGTTCTCAAACATGTCTAAACCCCGCCTCTAACTGTTCACTTGTAATCACCCACCTGCACCCCTAAACACCTCCCCCCTGTACATCTAACTGTTCACACGTAATCACCCACCTGCACCCCTAAACACCTCCCCCCCGTACATGTAACTGTTCACACGTAATCACCCACCTGCACCCCTAAACACCTCCCCCTGTACATCTAACTGTTCACTTGTAATCACCCACCTGCACCCCTAAACACCCCCCCCGTACATCTAACTGTTCACTTGTAATCACCCACCTGCACCCCTAAACACCTCCCCCCGTACATCTAACTGTTCACTTGTAATCACCCACCTGCACCCCTAAACACCTCCGTACATCTAACTGTTCACACGTAAACGCCCACCTGCACCCCTAAACACCTCCGTACATCTAACTGTTCACACGTAATCACCCACCTGCACCCCTAAACACCTCCCCCCTGTACATGTAACTGTTCACACGTAATCACCCACCTGCACCCCTAAACACCTCCGTACATCTAACTGTTCACACGTAATCACCCACCTGCACCCCTAAACACCTCCCCCCTGTACATGTAACTGTTCACACGTAATCACCCACCTGCACCCCTAAACACACCCCCTGTACATCTAACTGTTCACAAGTAATCACCCACCTGCACCCCTAAACACCTCCCCCCTGTACATCTAACTGTTCACACGTAATCACCCACCTGCACCCCTAAACACCTCCCCCCCGTACATCTCACTGTTCACACGTAATCACCCACCTGCACCCCTAAACACCCCCTGTACATCTAACTGTTCACACGTAATCACCCACCTGCACCCCTAAACACACCCCCTGTACATCTAACTGTTCACTTGTAATCACCCACCTGCACCCCTAAACACCTCCGTACATCTAACTGTTCACACGTAATCACCCACCTGCACCCCTAAACACACCCCCTGTACATCTAACTGTTCACTTGTAATCACCCACCTGCACCCCTAAACACCTCCGTACATCTAACTGTTCACACGTAAACGCCCACCTGCACCCCTAAACACCTCCGAACATCTAACTGTTCACACGTAATCACCCACCTGCACCCCTAAACACCTCCCCCCTGTACATGTAACTGTTCACACGTAATCACCCACCTGCACCCCTAAACACCTCCGTACATCTAACTGTTCACACGTAATCACCCACCTGCACCCCTAAACACCTCCCCCCTGTACATGTAACTGTTCACACGTAATCACCCACCTGCACCCCTAAACACACCCCCTGTACATCTAACTGTTCACAAGTAATCACCCACCTGCACCCCTAAACACCTCCCCCCTGTACATCTAACTGTTCACACGTAATCACCCACCTGCACCCCTAAACACCTCCCCCCCGTACATCTCACTGTTCACACGTAATCACCCACCTGCACCCCTAAACACCCCCTGTACATCTAACTGTTCACACGTAATCACCCACCTGCACCCCTAAACACACCCCCTGTACATCTAACTGTTCACTTGTAATCACCCACCTGCACCCCTAAACACCTCCGTACATCTAACTGTTCACACGTAATCACCCACCTGCACCCCTAAACACACCCCCTGTACATCTAACTGTTCACTTGTAATCACCCACCTGCACCCCTAAACACCTCCGTACATCTAACTGTTCACACGTAATCACCCACCTGCACCCCTAAACACACCCCCTGTACATCTAACTGTTCACTTGTAATCACCCACCTGCACCCCTAAACACCTCCGTACATCTAACTGTTCACTTGTAATCACCCACCTGCACCCCTAAACACCTCCCCCCCGTACATCTCACTGTTCACACGTAATCACCCACCTGCACCCCTAAACACACCCCCTGTACATCTAACTGTTCACTTGTAATCACCCACCTGCACCCCTAAACACCTCCGTACATCTAACTGTTCACTTGTAATCACCCACCTGCACCCCTAAACACACCCCCTGTACATCTAACTGTTCACTTGTAATCACCCACCTGCACCCCTAAACACCTCCCCCCGTACATCTAACTGTTCACACGTAATCACCCACCTGCACCCCTAAACACCTCCCCCTGTACATCTAACTGTTCACACGTAATCACCCACCTGCACCCCTAAACACCTCCCCCCGTACATCTAACTGTTCACTTGTAATCACCCACCTGCACCCCTAAACACCTCCGTACATCTAACTGTTCACACGTAAACGCCCACCTGCACCCCTAAACACCTCCGTACATCTAACTGTTCACACGTAAACGCCCACCTGCACCCCTAAACACCTCCCCCCTGTACATCTAACTGTTCACACGTAATCACCCACCTGCACCCCTAAACACCCCCCGTACATCTAACTGTTCACAAGTAATCACCCACCTGCACCCCTAAACACCTCCCCCCGTACATCTAACTGTTCACTTGTAATCACCCACCTGCACCCCTAAACACCTCCGTACATCTAACTGTTCACACGTAAACGCCCACCTGCACCCCTAAACACCTCCGTACATCTAACTGTTCACACGTAATCACCCACCTGCACCCCTAAACACCTCCCCCCTGTACATGTAACTGTTCACACGTAATCACCCACCTGCACCCCTAAACACCTCCGTACATCTAACTGTTCACACGTAATCACCCACCTGCACCCCTAAACACCTCCCCCCTGTACATGTAACTGTTCACACGTAATCACCCACCTGCACCCCTAAACACACCCCCTGTACATCTAACTGTTCACAAGTAATCACCCACCTGCACCCCTAAACACCTCCCCCCTGTACATCTAACTGTTCACACGTAATCACCCACCTGCACCCCTAAACACCTCCCCCCCGTACATCTCACTGTTCACACGTAATCACCCACCTGCACCCCTAAACACCCCCTGTACATCTAACTGTTCACACGTAATCACCCACCTGCACCCCTAAACACACCCCCTGTACATCTAACTGTTCACTTGTAATCACCCACCTGCACCCCTAAACACCTCCGTACATCTAACTGTTCACACGTAATCACCCACCTGCACCCCTAAACACACCCCCTGTACATCTAACTGTTCACTTGTAATCACCCACCTGCACCCCTAAACACCTCCGTACATCTAACTGTTCACACGTAAACGCCCACCTGCACCCCTAAACACCTCCGTACATCTAACTGTTCACACGTAATCACCCACCTGCACCCCTAAACACCTCCCCCCTGTACATGTAACTGTTCACACGTAATCACCCACCTGCACCCCTAAACACCTCCGTACATCTAACTGTTCACACGTAATCACCCACCTGCACCCCTAAACACCTCCCCCCTGTACATGTAACTGTTCACACGTAATCACCCACCTGCACCCCTAAACACACCCCCTGTACATCTAACTGTTCACAAGTAATCACCCACCTGCACCCCTAAACACCTCCCCCCTGTACATCTAACTGTTCACACGTAATCACCCACCTGCACCCCTAAACACCTCCCCCCCGTACATCTCACTGTTCACACGTAATCACCCACCTGCACCCCTAAACACCCCCTGTACATCTAACTGTTCACACGTAATCACCCACCTGCACCCCTAAACACACCCCCTGTACATCTAACTGTTCACTTGTAATCACCCACCTGCACCCCTAAACACCTCCGTACATCTAACTGTTCACACGTAATCACCCACCTGCACCCCTAAACACACCCCCTGTACATCTAACTGTTCACTTGTAATCACCCACCTGCACCCCTAAACACCTCCGTACATCTAACTGTTCACACGTAATCACCCACCTGCACCCCTAAACACACCCCCTGTACATCTAACTGTTCACTTGTAATCACCCACCTGCACCCCTAAACACCTCCGTACATCTAACTGTTCACTTGTAATCACCCACCTGCACCCCTAAACACCTCCCCCCCGTACATCTCACTGTTCACACGTAATCACCCACCTGCACCCCTAAACACACCCCCTGTACATCTAACTGTTCACTTGTAATCACCCACCTGCACCCCTAAACACCTCCGTACATCTAACTGTTCACTTGTAATCACCCACCTGCACCCCTAAACACACCCCCTGTACATCTAACTGTTCACTTGTAATCACCCACCTGCACCCCTAAACACCTCCCCCCGTACATCTAACTGTTCACACGTAATCACCCACCTGCACCCCTAAACACCTCCCCCTGTACATCTAACTGTTCACACGTAATCACCCACCTGCACCCCTAAACACCTCCCCCCGTACATCTAACTGTTCACTTGTAATCACCCACCTGCACCCCTAAACACCTCCGTACATCTAACTGTTCACACGTAAACGCCCACCTGCACCCCTAAACACCTCCGTACATCTAACTGTTCACACGTAAACGCCCACCTGCACCCCTAAACACCTCCCCCCTGTACATCTAACTGTTCACACGTAATCACCCACCTGCACCCCTAAACACCCCCCGTACATCTAACTGTTCACAAGTAATCACCCACCTGCACCCCTAAACACCTACCCCCGTACATCTAACTGTTCACACGTAAACGCCCACCTGCACCCCTAAACACCTCCCCCTGTACATCTCACTGTTCACACGTAATCACCCACCTGCACCCCTAAACACCTCCCCCCCTGTACATCTAACTGTTCACACATAATCACCCACCTGCACCCCTAAACACCTCCCCCCTGTACATCTAACTGTTCACACGTAATCACCCACCTGCACCCCTAAACACCTCCCCTGTACATCTAACTGTTCACACGTAATCACCCACCTGCACCCCTAAACACCTCCCCCTGTACATCTAACTGTTCACACATAATCACCCACCTGCACCCCTAAACACCTCCCCCTGTACATCTAACTGTTCACATGTAATCACCCACCTGCACCCCTAAACACCTCCCCCCCCGTACATCTAACTGTTCACACGTAATCACCCACCTGCACCCCTAAACACCTCCCCCCTGTACATCTAACTGTTCACATGTAATCACCCACCTGCACCCCTAAACACCCCCCGTACATCTAACTGTTCACACGTAATCACCCACCTGCACCCCTAAACACCCCCGTACATCTAACTGTTCACTTGTAATCACCCACCTGCACCCCTAAACACCTCCCCCCGTACATCTAACTGTTCACACGTAATCACCCACCTGCACCCCTAAACACCTCCCCCTGTACATCTAACTGTTCACACGTAATCACCCACCTGCACCCCTAAACACCTCCCCCCGTACATCTAACTGTTCACTTGTAATCACCCACCTGCACCCCTAAACACCTCCGTACATCTAACTGTTCACACGTAAACGCCCACCTGCACCCCTAAACACCTCCGTACATCTAACTGTTCACACGTAAACGCCCACCTGCACCCCTAAACACCTCCCCCCTGTACATCTAACTGTTCACACGTAATCACCCACCTGCACCCCTAAACACCCCCCGTACATCTAACTGTTCACAAGTAATCACCCACCTGCACCCCTAAACACCTACCCCCGTACATCTAACTGTTCACACGTAAACGCCCACCTGCACCCCTAAACACCTCCCCCTGTACATCTCACTGTTCACACGTAATCACCCACCTGCACCCCTAAACACCTCCCCCCCGTACATCTAACTGTTCACACATAATCACCCACCTGCACCCCTAAACACCTCCCCCCTGTACATCTAACTGTTCACACGTAATCACCCACCTGCACCCCTAAACACCTCCCCTGTACATCTAACTGTTCACACGTAATCACCCACCTGCACCCCTAAACACCTCCCCCTGTACATCTAACTGTTCACATGTAATCACCCACCTGCACCCCTAAACACCTCCCCCCCCCCGTACATCTAACTGTTCACACGTAATCACCCACCTGCACCCCTAAACACCTCCCCCCTGTACATCTAACTGTTCACATGTAATCACCCACCTGCACCCCTAAACACCCCCCGTACATCTAACTGTTCACACGTAATCACCCACCTGCACCCCTAAACACCCCCCGTACATCTAACTGTTCACACGTAATCACCCACCTGCACCCCTAAACACCTCCCCCCTGTACATCTAACTGTTCACACATAATCACCCACCTGCACCCCTAAACACCTCCCCCTGTACATCTAACAGTTCACTTGTAATCACCCACCTGCACCCCTAAACACCTCCGTACATCTAACTGTTCACACGTAATCACCCACCTGCACCCCTAAACACCTCCCCCCCGTACATCTCACTGTTCACACGTAAACGCCCACCTGCACCCCTAAACACACACCCTGTACATCTAACTGTTCACTTGTAATCACCCACCTGCACCCCTAAACACCCCCTGTACATCTAACTGTTCACTTGTAATCACCCACCTGCACCCCTAAACACCTCCCCCCTGTACATCTAACTGTTCACACGTAATCACCCACCTGCACCCCTAAACACCCCCCGTACATCTAACTGTTCACTTGTAATCAGCCACCTGCACCCCTAAACACCTACCCCCGTACATCTAACTGTTCACACGTAAACGCCCACCTGCACCCCTAAACACCTCCCCCCTGTACATCTAACTGTTCACACGTAATCACCCACCTGCACCCCTAAACACCCCCCGTACATCTAACTGTTCACTTGTAATCACCCACCTGCACCCCTAAACACCTCCCCCCCGTACATCTCACTGTTCACACGTAATCACCCACCTGCACCCCTAAACACCTCCCCCCTGTACATCTAACTGTTCACAAGTAATCACCCACCTGCACCCCTAAACACCCCCCGTACATCTAACTGTTCACTTGTAATCACCCACCTGCACCCCTAAACACCTACCCTCCTGTACATCTAACTGTTCACACGTAATCACCCACCTGCACCCCTAAACACCTACCCCCGTACATCTAACTGTTCACACGTAAACGCCCACCTGCACCCCTAAACACCTCCCCCCTGTACATCTAACTGTTCACACGTAATCACCCACCTGCACCCCTAAACACCTACCCCCGTACATCTAACTGTTCACACGTAAACGCCCACCTGCACCCCTAAACACCTCCCCCCTGTACATCTAACTGTTCACACGTAATCACCCACCTGCACCCCTAAACACCCCCCGTACATCTAACTGTTCACTTGTAATCACCCACCTGCACCCCTAAACACCTACCCCCGTACATCTAACTGTTCACTTGTAATCACCCACCTGCACCCCTAAACACCTCCCCCCTGTACATCTAACTGTTCACACGTAAACGCCCACCTGCACCCCTAAACACCTCCCCCCTGTACATCTAACTGTTCACACGTAAACGCCCACCTGCACCCCTAAACACCTCCCCCTGTACATCTCACTGTTCACACGTAATCACCCACCTGCACCCCTAAACACACCCCCTGTACATCTAACTGTTCACTTGTAATCACCCACCTGCACCCCTAAACACCTCCGTACATCTAACTGTTCACACGTAATCACCCACCTGCACCCCTAAACACACCCCCCTGTACATCTAACTGTTCACTTGTAATCACCCACCTGCACCCCTAAACACCTCCCCCCTGTACATCTAACTGTTCACACGTAATCACCCACCTGCACCCCTAAACACCTCCCCCCTGTACATCTAACTGTTCACACGTAATCACCCACCTGCACCCCTAAACACCTCCCCCCCTGTACATCTAACTGTTCACACATAATCACCCACCTGCACCCCTAAACACCTCCGTACATCTAACTGTTCACTTGTAATCACCCACCTGCACCCCTAAACACACCCCGTACATCTAACTGTTCACACATAATCACCCACCTGCACCCCTAAACACCTCCCCCCTGTACATCTAACTGTTCACACGTAATCACCCACCTGCACCCCTAAACACCCCCCGTACATCTAACTGTTCACACGTAATCACCCACCTGCACCCCTAAACACCTCCCCCCTGTACATCTCACTGTTCACACGTAATCACCCACCTGCACCCCTAAACACCTCCCCCCTGTACATGTAACTGTTCACACGTAATCACCCACCTGCACCCCTAAACACCCCCAGTACATCTAACTGTTCACATGTAATCATCCACCTGCACCCCTAAACACCTCCCCCCCGTACATCTAACTGTTCACACGTAATCACCCACCTGCACCCCTAAACACCTCCCCCCCGTACATCTAACTGTTCACACGTAATCACCCACCTGCACCCCTAAACACCCCCCGTACATCTAACTGTTCACACGTAATCACCCACCTGCACCCCTAAACACCTCCCCCCTGTACATCTAACTGTTCACACGTAATCACCCACCTGCACCCCTAAACACCTCCCCCCCGTACATCTAACTGTTCACACGTAATCACCCACCTGCACCCCTAAACACCTACCCCCTGTACATCTAACTGTTCACACGTAATCACCCACCTGCTCCCCTAAACACCTCCCCCCTGTACATCTAACTGTTCACACGTAAACGCCCACCTGCACCCCTAAACACCTCCCCCTGTACATCTCACTGTTCACACGTAATCACCCACCTGCACCCCTAAACACCTCCCCCCTGTACATGTAACTGTTCACACGTAATCACCCACCTGCACCCCTAAACACCCCCAGTACATCTAACTGTTCACATGTAATCATCCACCTGCACCCCTAAACACCTCCCCCCCGTACATCTAACTGTTCACACGTAATCACCCACCTGCACCCCTAAACACCTCCCCCCCGTACATCTAACTGTTCACACGTAATCACCCACCTGCACCCCTAAACACCCCCTGTACATCTAACTGTTCACACGTAATCACCCACCTGCACCCCTAAACACCTCCCCCTGTACATCTCACTGTTCACACGTAATCACCCACCTGCACCCCTAAACACCTCCCCCCTGTACATCTAACTGTTCACACGTAATCACCCACCTGCACCCCTAAACACCTCCCCCTGTACATCTCACTGTTCACACGTAATCACCCACCTGCACCCCTAAACACCTCCCCCCCTGTACATCTAACTGTTCACACATAATCACCCACCTGCACCCCTAAACACACCCCGTACATCTAACTGTTCACACGTAATCACCCACCTGCACCCCTAAACACCCCCCAGTACATCTAACTGTTCACACGTAATCACCCACCTGCACCCCTAAACACCTCCCCCCATACATCTAACTGTTCACACGTAATCACCCACCTGCACCCCTAAACACACACCCCTGTACACTCTCATCTGACTTCCTTGTGTACAAATCCATAATCCTCACACTAAATGGTCTACTTTACCTATCCGCCCACCACCGCTCCTCCTGTTAATATTGATATCTTCTAAACCACTGTTGTTCCTCTACTAATACTCATGTACCCCCCTTTTACTTCTCTGCCCTTAGGAGGAGAAAGAGGGAGACCCTTCCAAAGACAACCTGGACGAGCTGTTCCCAAATGAAGAAGATGATTCCGGACAAGGAAGTGAGCGCGGAACACACACTCGCACTTTCTTTCTCTCTCTCTCTCTCAGCAGTGGAATTAGGCAGTACCAGAGATTTAGTAGCAGTGGAAGTAGGCGGTACTAGAGATTTAGTAGCAGTGGAATTAGGCGGTACTAGAGATTAGTAGCAGTGGTATTAGGCGGTACTAGTGATTAGTAGCGGTGGTGTTAGGCGGTAGTAGTAGTGATTTAGACTAGATATTTCGAGGTGATGACGATTAGTTGTAGTGATGTTAGTATAATGGAATTATTAGGAGGAGCCATTGATTAGTAGCATTGGAAATAGTTTTTAGAAGTAATACAGTGCCACACAGGAGACTGGGGTATAAAATAAGGAAATTGGGGCTAGGAGATAACCTTTGCAATTGGATACAAAACTGGTTGAAGGATGGGAAACAGTGTGTAGTTGTAAATGGACAATTCTCCAGTACAGTTAAAGTGGAGAGTGGATTACCTCAGGGTTCAGTATTAGGGCCGCTGCTTTTTACCATGTTTGTAAATGATCTGGAAATAGATATAGAAAGCAAAATATCAATATTTTCAGATGACACTAAATTTTGCAGGGTAATTAATTCAGAACAGGATATTTTCTCTCTACAGAGGGATTTACATAAAATGTCAGATTGGGCAAACAAATGGAATATGAAGTTTAATGTGGGGAAGTGTAAAGTCATGCATTTGGGAGGAAAGATTCCCAATGCTTCTTATGAACTTAATGGAATAATTTTAGGTGACTCGTTGCTAGAGAGAGACCTGGGAATCCTTGTCAACTACAAACCTGGAAACAGTGACCAGTGTCAAACAGCAGTAGCAAAGGCAAACAAAATCCTGTCTTGCATAAAAAGAGGTATTGAAGCAAAGATGGATAACATTATTTTGCCATTATACAAATCATTGGTAAGACCTCACCTTGAGTATGCAGTGTGGTTTTGGGCACCAGTTCTGAAAAAGGATATACTAGAACTAGAGAGGGTACAGAGAAGAGCCACAAAATTAATTAAGGGAATGGAGGACTTGACGTATGAGGAACGACTAAACAAACTTGGTTTATTTACTGTAGAGAAAAGACGACTAAGAGGAGATCTTATCTCATTGTACAAGTATATGAGAGGTCAATACAAGGATCTCTGCGGTGAGCTATTTTATTCCAAGGCCTGATCAGGTGACCAGGGGACACCAGATAGGATAGTCATACACGGAGCGAGTAGTCAGCCAGAGCCACAGGTTTGCACCAGATAGGATATCCACTGAAGCGATGGAATGCTAGATGTGCAGTGGCTAGAGCCCCAAGTCAACACCAGAGTGCGTAGTCAGACAAGCCTAGATCATACAAGGAGCGGGTAGTCAGCCAGAGCCACAGATCAACACCAGAATGGATGGACAGACAAGCCGTGTCATACACAGGGATCAGGAATACTAGAAAATGAAATGCTCAGAACAACAACTTATGGGTGGCTGAGTTAGGACTCGGTCTGCCCTTTAAACCCCTCTACAGGAAGTAGGTAGGAGGAGCAACTTAGAGGGAGGAAGTAGGTAGGAGGGGACTACAGGAAACAAACACACATAAAACAGAGGCCTGCGGCATGCTTGAAGCCTCTCTCCTGCAGATAACGCATCTGGCATTGATGCATCCAACTGCTTGTGGAAATTACCCCGGAGTGTCATAGTGAGCATCGCCAGAAGCGGCGGAGCTACAAGGTACTGTGACAAGGAAGGGTTTTTTTTACAGTGAGGTCTGTTATATTGTGGAATTCCTTGCCAAAGGAGGTAGTTATGGCAGATACAATGGATACATTTAAGAGAAGATTAGATAGATTTCTTTCCAAAGGGAACATACAGAGTTATACTGTTTATTAGTAGGCAGATCAGGAAGGTCTGATAAAGACTAACTTAGTTGGTAGCAGGAAAGCTATATAATTCTCAGTCACTGGGGGTATGAGAAGGATAAACCTGATGGACTTGTGTTACTATTTGACTATGTTACTATGTAATTCTATTAGGTGTGGTACGTTAGTAGGAGGCAGTGATTAGTGATATTAGGAAGGTAATTATTTTATTGAAGAGGAGGACTTTAGTAGTTGGGATATGAGGAGGCGGTAATAAGTAGTAGCGCTCTTGTGGTGGTTAGAGCAGGACCAGAGTGTTGTATTAACACTGACTATTTTTAAACACATGTATGAAAGATTAAACAAACAGTAATGGGAGTTGTATTGTTGTGAAGCAATGTAATTCACTTGTACACACACCACACAGTTTTATCTCCAAAAAGTTGGAGACTATGGAGGGAGAGAGGGACATGAGGATTTTTGCCCCAGAGGGACAGTTCCCCCCCCCCCCATAAAACTGGACATTTGATAGGTATGAATGACCGTTCATACCGGCCATCCAAATTATCACAAGAGAACCTATAAAAATTGTGTGTTTGTTTTTTAAATATTTTTAATGGTTTTCTTTATTTGTAATAAAAGAAATGGTGGGTTATCCATATAAATGTGGTATCAAAAGAAAGCCCTAATCATTCTTAAAAAACGCTATATAATTTGTTTGACTGGAATAAAAGCCTTAGAGAGAAAATAATGTTGAACAAAGACATACTTAAAAAGGTCAAAATTGCTCCGGTTCTTAATTGCAAACAACCCCAGATTTGCCTGGTCCTTCAGGGGTTAAAGTTATGTCCCGTGATGACAGGAATAAGTTGTCTGTTCAGTTTCTGGTGGAATTGGATGCACAGGAGAGATTAGGTGTTTGGTGCGTAGACATTTACCAGTAGAAATCTTTCGGGCCTGTGGAAGCAGCATGAGTCATAGGGACAGTGTTCAGGAATGGGGAATTTATGTTCTAAATCAGTAATCTGGCTGGTTGTTTTGGGTTCTCCAGGTTTTTCTTACCTTTTCCCATCTTCTCACCCCCCTCCCCACTCATTAGTGCCTCACCAGCACAGCAGTGCAGCTGCAGCGGCCCAGCAGGGCGGATATGAGATCCCTGCACGGCTTCGTACTCTTCACAACCTGGTCATCCAGTACGCGTCACAGGGCCGCTATGAGGTGGCAGTTCCACTCTGCAAACAGGCACTGGAGGACCTGGAGAAAACATCTGGACATGACCACCCTGATGTGGCAACCATGCTGAACATACTGGCGCTGGTGTACCGGGACCAGAACAAGTACAAGGAGGCTGCCCACCTGCTGAACGATGCTCTGTCCATACGAGAGAAGACTCTGGGCAAGGACCACCCAGCAGTAAGTGCGGAGCACAGAGAGAGAGTGTGTTTGTGTTTGAGTGTGTGCGTGTGCGTGCGTGTGTTTGTTTGTGGTGTTGGTGTGTGTGTGTTTGTGGTGTGTGTGCGTGTGCGTGTGCGTGTGTGTTTGTGGTGTGTGTGAAATGAGCTACTGTAATTTACACTGCCTGCCCTGAGATGTGTTTAATGGATGGTTGCCATCCCAAGCCTGTTCCTTGTGTACTGGGAAGTGACTGCATGGAGCCATGGCATGTTGGTGATGTGTGGCTTACAGCTCAGAGCACTTGGTATATAATCCAGATGCAGAGCGTGACTGGGCCTCTCTTGTTATGCAGGTGGCTGCCACTCTCAATAACCTGGCTGTTTTATATGGAAAAAGAGGAAAGTACAGAGAGGCTGAACCTCTGTGCAAGAGAGCCCTGGAGATTCGAGAAAAGGTAACCTTGTCCTTCATAGTCCATCAACACATATTCCAGTGGACTAATGTCCGTGTCTTCCCCAGTGTTTCCTTCTCCCCCCCCACCCCAGTGACACCTGTCTGTCTCTTTCCCCCAGTGTTTCCGTCTCTCTTCCCCCTCCTGTACCCCCCCCGTGTCTCTTACCTCTCCTCACCCCCCCCTCGTGTCTCTTACCTCTCCTCACCCCCCCCCTGTGTCTCTTACCTCTCCTCACCCCCCCCGTGTCTCTTACCTCTCCTCACCCCCCCCCGTGTCTCTTACCTCACCTCACCCCCCCCTCGTGTCTCTTACCTCTCCTCACCCCCCAATCTCCTGTCTGTATCTCTTCACCCTCCTGTCCCCCCCTCGTGTCTCTTACCTCTCCTCACCCCCCAATCTCCTGTCTGTATCTCTTCACCCTCCTGTCCCCCCCTCGTGTCTCTTACCTCTCCTCACCCCCCCTCGTGTCTCTTACCTCTCCTCACCCCCCCCTCGTGTCTCTTACCTCTCCTCACCCCCCAATCTCCTGTCTGTGTCTCTTCACCCTCCTGTCCCCCCCTCGTGTCTCTTACCTCTCCTCACCCCCCCTCGTGTCTCTTACCTCTCCTCACCCCCCCTCGTGTCTCTTACCTCTCCTCAGCCCCCCCCGTGTCTCTTACCTCTCCTCACCCCCCCAATCTCCTGTCTGTGTCTCTCCCTCAGCCGTCTGCACCTCTTGTCTCACACAGTGATGATTTCTGTTCCCTCACAGGTTCTAGGGAAGGATCACCCAGACGTGGCCAAGCAGCTGAATAACTTGGCGCTTCTGTGCCAGAACCAGGGGAAGTACGATGAGGTGGAATATTATTATTGTCGGGCACTGGAGATATACCAGGCCCGTCTGGGTCCTGATGATCCAAACGTGGCCAAGACCAAGAATAACCTGGTATGGAGCAGTGCCTGGACCGCGACGTGTGCGTGAGGGGTGGATCTGTGGATTGTGTAACGTGTATAAAGACAAAAGGACAGCGATTGTGCAGCAAACCAACTGTGTCGTGGGCGATAGATCCACATTCACCCTGATTTTAAGTGGGGCTTTTTGCCAAAGAAAGCATTGTACGACTCTCTATTATTCAAAGGGTTAAGATTCAAATTTAAGTCAATGAAAATTTGGGGAATTTGAATTTGTCCCCTATGAAGTCGTTGGTTTGATCCAGAATTGCTGTACTACTTGAAATTTATGAAAGAATGGTAAGGGACAGAAAAGGGAGAAGGAAGGGGGAGGGGAGCGCAGTAAAAACCTTAAACCTAGGACCCTTGGCGTTTCACTGTGGCCTTGTATATGATTCCCAGCAGAGGGCGCTAATCGTGTTCCTGGATTGGCCAAAACAAACTCTCGTTGTGCTGTGACTCAGTCTAAACAGGGAATGTACTGGATGGTCATTCTTAGCCCCACCTGAAAACTGATTAGCATACCGTGCCATACATTCCCCACCTGAAAACTGATTAGCATACCGTGCCATACATTCCCCACCTGAAAACTGATTAGCATACCGTGCCATACATTCCCCACCTGAAAACTGATTAGCATACCGTGCCATACATTAGACTTTACTACTCTGCGACACCACAAATAAAATACTGTTTTAAAAAATATATGCGAAAGGTCATGAGTATTTTCAAAATTAGCTTAATTTTTCTTAGAGCGCAAATAACCATTGGCATACATGCCAACAAGAGACCACCATTAACCCATTCATATCATACTGTGTGTGGGCAGGTTCTATTTCTCTTTAACTAAACCTATCTTAGGATGACCGTACCGCTTTATCATGGATTTTCTGTAAAAGGTGCCACTCTGGCGCCACCTCTGGCAGGTTCTGATATGTGGTCAGCAGCCTGGAGTGGGTAGAGCATCCTGCAATTCCCCCCTAAGGGACGCATTCCCATCACTTCTAAACAAGGGGTGATATGGGTATTTTAACTCCTTGGCTACTAGAGACCTGCTTTGGAGAGCCGTCTGTTACCCTGGGGGTTAAGGTGGACCAGGGTAAGTGCAGGGAGAGGTGTGCGATGAGGCGGAGTGAAGAGCACATGCTGCTGTTTGGGTTGAACATGGGGTGTGTACGATGTGGTGAAGTCTCCTCTTCCCACTGTACCAGACAATAGCCGGGCAACAGCAGGAGAAACCTCTGAGGACGGCATGATGCCCCGGGGCGCCTGTTGGTCATCACTACATTAGAGAGAAAAAATGAGAATGCTGTGTGAATGGTCCATGTCTAGTGACCATCTGTAATAGACTCCGGGTATAGCGGGTGTGTGATTGTATAGTGTGTGCCTAGCGCAGTAGACATACTACTAATCTGTACCCAGCTGTGTTTATGTATATGGGGTGTGTGTGTGTGTGTCTCTGTCTAGAAAGGGGTGTGTGTGCACAGGTACACTTCCATGGTCTGTGTCTCCCCCCTTACTGCAGGCCTCGTGTTACCTGAAGCAGGGCAAGTACAAGGCCGCAGAGCAGCTGTACAAGGACATACTTACACAGGCGCACGTCAAGGAGTTCGGCTCTGTGGATGGTCAGTATGAATTTATTCAGAGTGTGTGTGTGTGTGTGTGTGTGTGTGTGTGTGTGTGTGTGTGTGTGTGTGTACTGATATCCTGTAACCCCCACCCCCAGTTCACAACAAGTTGCCTCCTATCTTACCATAGTGGAGTAGCAGTATCCCACACCTCCCCTGCCCAGTGTAGGGTACCCTGGCCCATACCTCCTGCCCACTGTAGCACCGGGTGGCTTCTGGTTCTTGTTATCCCACAGGCCTCTGGGGCCAGGCTCTGTCACTTAATATTTCTTTATTTTCCAGATGATCACAAGCCCATCTGGATGCATGCAGAGGAGAGGGAGGAGATGAGCAAGGTAAGTTTCCATAGTCTGACGCCCTGACCTCTGTGCATGCGGTCACACCAGCTGATGCCTCCTGTGTGTACAACAGGAGATTGTATGGGTGGACTGTGGCCATTTACTGAAACACAATTAACAGGATTGAGGTGCGAGATTGTGTTTGTTTGGGAACCACAGACTGGCTTTGCATGTTCTTGGCTGTATTTCTCCTTTGTGGAACACAGGAACCTTTGGGTAGAGTCCCCTCTTTCAGGAGGGCAGAGCACTGACAAAAGAGCTTTCTGAGGCAAGGCTCCTTCCTACATCCGCTTTATCGCTACCTTCATAACATGCTCAGTTTTAACAGGCGGAAGCAATGGCAGAGCTCTCTTAAAGTGGATCTATCACCACTTTACAAGTTATGTTCATTATGTAGATTACTTAACAAATAAGCTTAAAACTTTTTTTTTTTTTTTTTTTTTTTTTTTTTTTTTTTTTTTATAAAAAGTTATTTGTGCGATAGTTAAGGTTTAAAGTGTGCCCTGCATCCTACTTCCGGGTAAACTGCTTTTACCACTGCCTCTGCTCCCGTCACTCTACCCAGCATCCTCCGATGTCGGAGGTGTTGTTAGTAAGCTGGCGCAATCTCACCGGCAGAGATCGATATCTAGCCAATAAGATTGCTCCAGCTTACTAACAGAACGCCTCCATCATCGGAGGAAGCTGGGTAGAGTGATGGGAGCAGAGGCAGAGCGACCAACTGCAGCAAGAGCAGTTTACCCAGAAGTAGGATGCAGGGCACACTTTAATTTTTCACGCAAATAAAGCTTTTTTTTTTTTTTTTTTTTTTTCTTTTTTAAATAATAACATTTTAAGCTTATTCGCTAAGTAAGCTACATAATGAACATAACTTGTAAAGTGGTGAAAGATCCATTTAATTAGCCTTGTTTTTTATTTTCTGCTGTAGGTTATGGGGCTGTTTAATCTACTAGGCGGACTCCTATTTTCTAGCCTCCTCTGAAAGGACTGAGAAGTGCACAGGCTCTCAGGACTGGTTTTGTGGAGGAACACTTGCATTATAAGCCTGTTTCCTCGTCACTTCTGTGAAGCTTCTCTGTTGGAGCGTGAGGAATGGAGAGACTTGATTCTCTCCCCTGAGTGCGCAGGTCCTGTGAGTATGTCCCTGTTTCTCTGTCCGGCAGCCACATTTCTCTGTGGTTTGGTATGAATTGCATTTCTTGATGAGTTTACTTACGCAGCACATCTACGTAGGCTTTAGCACTTCTGTGTTCCTGTCCACTGCACTAATTGGTTTTAACCCCTGCCTGTGGGCATTCCTTGCTCTATGGGACTTTTCATTTGGGATCTTTTTATTAGTTTTAAGACATTTTTCACTTTTTAGATTGCAGTGCCTTTAAGAATCTGCATGTTTGGAAGCCATATTGCTTGAGATATAGAATGCTGATCTGGGACTTCTTGCCTGTGTGTGTTTGAGAGGCAGTAAGGGGGCTGAAGGTGCTTCTAACCTTCCATACTGATTACTGGAGCCCTGTTTAGTGACTGCTGGAGAGCCACCTTGCCACGTTCAGTTTTGGAACACTGTAGTTCCCAGCAGCCCTTTTGTAAAAGGCGCTTAGTAAGGGATAAGGTGGTCTTTGACTGACCCTCTTCCTTTTTGGATTATACTTGCTACCAGCGGCTGAACTCGCCCTACCACTTGCAATATTAACCCTTTTGCTTTTAGGTAAGTAATTCTGAGGATTTATAAGTACTTTTATACCAATTTATACTTTAGGGGGTCTCCTGATTGTCAGAAGATACGAGTAAGTCCAAGGCTACTAAGGATTCAGGGGTCCCTCTGACCCCTTTATCACATGGCTCTCTGTCAGATTGAGCTTCCTAGGGCATTTTCTGGTATTCTGTCTCCCTCTTGCTCTGTGGCCCCTACTTATCCTTTGGGGCCCTCACAGGTTGAACAGCAGACTGCATGTGCTCAGACCCTAATTTCCTCAATTAATTAGGTTCACTTTTAAAATTTTGCAAAAAAACGTTTGGCCACACTGCGCATTAACTATGTCGTGGTGATTAAAATGGCGGTATGAGAATCTTGCACTCCATGAAAGAGTGAGATTCTCATGTCGCTTCCTTAAACGGCGCTTCAGCCCGCATTGATTTTATTGAGTCTGATCCTGGTAACTGATACATGTTTTCCCCTCTTCATATATCTGGATCCCTTAGCACTGGAGAGCAAGAAAGACCCACCAATTCCGGATGGGCTTGTAAGGTACTGTTCGCTGGTACTATAGATTTGTTTGACTCTGGGCTCTCTCTCCCCTTTTCTGCGTGCAGGCGAACGGTACCGGATGAGAGAGGGAAGGCAGTTTGTGGCTATCAGGACTTGCTAATGTCTTTTCAGCCTGCCTCTCCTCCTTACGAGCCCATCTGTAGTTGATGGTCCTTTCTTGCTCTCCAGTGCATAAAAGATCCAGCTAAATGAAGAGGGGAAAACCTGTATCAGTCACCAGGATCGGGCACAATAAAAAATAAAATAAATGTGGTTTGAAGCGTCGTTTAAGGAAGTGACATGAGAATCTCGCACTTTCATGCAGTACAAGATTCTCATGTCTCCGCTTTAATGACGTGATTCTCATGTATCCGTTTAATCGTGTTGCACACGATCTTTTGTGTGCAACATTTTTAAAGGATACCAATTAATTCTATTCCCTCATCTCATAAAGAGGTTTTAGGTTATTGGTCCATGGGACATCTTGCACCCCCAAAAAAGTGCTTGTCATGTTGTAGAGGGTAGTAACCCCATTTCACTGTCGTCCAATACAGGTCACTGGTACTCTGGGAGGCGTAAGTCCCCTTTAATAGGCAGGAACAACTATGCAAATGATTTGCAAGGGGCGGAGCCTCCCCTCTCACTTAAGCCACCTTCTGGCCAGAGCCACCCAGATTGATTTGTTCCTGGGTGCTATGCACACCAGGTAGAGAACATCTATGCTTTCAACTTAGTCATTTGTTATTTTTTTTATTCAATATGGAATACCACCATTAGGAGGGTGACCATGGCTGTGAATGCCCTCACCCGAAGTGGCTAGTGCAGCTCCCAGGGATTTCTGTGGACCTTATGCCCTGAAAAGGGGACAGCTTGAGTTAAGCAGCTTCCCTGCTGGGGAATTTGCCTCTGGTTTATTCCTTCTTCATCATGGTCACCTGAAGACAGAAGTCCTGCAAGAGAGGTGAGTCACCCATTGAGTGCTGAAGGTCCACTTGTCCCCACAGTGTCCCTTTGCTGGGCTTGTATTTGGGAGTTTGCAATGCACTCCAGCACTCATAGGGTGTTTTTATTTGCATTTCAATGTTTAATGCAATTTCTGTGGTATTCTCTGGGTTTTGGAGCTTTGGGTATTAGTTTACTTATGTTTCTTATGTGTTTTATACTTGTTTGGGCTATTTTTAATGTTTTATTAAATTTCCCGCTCAAACGCTATGGCTCCTTTACTCTCTATGGGAATTCGCAGTATGGGACATATCTCTGGAACCGCTTGTCTCAGCAACTTCAGAGAGGGCTCATTTTAATGCTAGGCTCCTGCTCTATCATCCGGAATGGGTTTTATTTATGTGGGGTGTTCAGGGGGGCTTCGGGCACTGTTTGGGGTACTTGTAAAGGGAAAACTACATTTCCCATGAACGCCTGGTTCGTGCTCGTTTCTGATTGGCTGTCATATCGGCCGCCATTTTGTGGAACTTTTCCTAAGCGTGTACACTACGCAGGGACCGAGCCTTCTCTCTCCTCAACAGATTAACCCTTCGCTGGCCAGATAAGTCCGAATTTAGACATTTCTGGGGTGAAACTTTAATCCTTTGCACTTTTTCTGGGTGATAGTGTCATTAGTGGGGTATATTGACGCTGTGAGCATGTCTACTTCACTGGAGCTAGGGGCTAGACCCAAGTCTAAGGAGGATGGGGGGTCTGCTACCCCCATGGCGTTTTGCTCCTCTTGCCACATTGGGCTGTCTAGCGATAATGTGGGGGATCTATGCCCTAATTGTACTGGTCAAGATAGCAACCCTGGGCCTCCCAGCTACGCTATTGAGCCATCTTGGGTGAGGGAGTTTAAAGCTGCCACTAGAGATCTCAGATCCGCTCTTCAACTCTTTCCCTCTCAGGTACAGGGGGCTCTCCAGGTCTGGCAGACCCCCTCTACCATCAGGACCTCCCTGCCTAAGCCACAGGGGGCTCCTGATGTGACTGATTCTTCTGAGGAAGAACTCTTGCAGGATTCTGATGCTGAGGAACGGACTGTTATTGAATCTACCAGGTCCATTGGGGACCCCTATGAATGTGACCCTGAAGTTTCGGCTGAGGGTCTGATTAGAGCTGTTCTGAATACGCTCAACCTTCCTCTGACTCAGGAATCCATTTATGATCCTACTGATGTTTTTCAGAAGAAGCCATCTAAGCCTGTTGTTTGTTTTCCAACTAATCCTACTCTTGCCCGTCTAGTCTCTGAGGCATGGAAGAATCCTGATAGATCATCCTCTGTCTCTAAAAAGTTTGCTAAGCTGTACCCTTTTCCTGAGACTGAGCTGGCTAAATGGGTGCATCCTCCCAAGGTGGATGCCCCTGTTTCCAGGCTATCCAAGTCTACCGCTTTGGCTGTATCTGATGCCTCTGCCCTGCAGGATTGGACGGATAAGAAACTGGAACTTTCTCTTAAGTCCATTTTTGCCTCTATTGGCACTGCCATGCGTCCAACCTTTGCAGTGGCGTGGGTTAACAGGGCTATCGCGGCCTGGACTGAACGACTGACTGAAGCAGTTCGCCAGGATGCACCAGTGTCTGAACAGTTGCAGCTTCTTGCTAATATTACTGAAGCTCAGAATTATGTTGCTGACGCTGCTTTTGATGCTGTGCGCATGATGGCGAGGGCCTCCACTTCTTCTGTGGTGGCCAGACGCGCCCTTTGGCTGAAACTTTGGTCTGCTGATGCAGCCTCTAAGAAAGCCTTGCTTTCCCTGCCCTTCCAGGGGAGTTTGCTTTTTGGGTCTGAACTCAAAGAAATGATCAGTGAGGCTACTGGGAGTAAAAGTACTCTTCTACCATCAGTCTTTAAGAAAACGTTTCCAGCCAAACGCAATCGGTCCTTTCGTTCCTTTCAGACTGAGACACGCTCCTCGACCCCGGCGGGTCCTCCCACTACACGCTCCTCCTCCAAGCCCAAACAGTCCTGGAAGTCCAAAGTTGCCCCCAAGGCCAAGACCTCCAAGACTGCTTCGGCATGACTCGCCGAACCCGGGTCCGCATCCGGCTGTAGGTGGTCGTCTCTGCCTCTTTCGCCGTACTTGGGAGGAGTCAGTGGCGGACCCATGGGTTCTTCAGGTGGTGTCAGAGGGATACAGGATCCCTTTCTCCTCCCTTCCTCCTTTTCGGTTCCATTTTACTCGTCCTTCTCAGGAACCCACAAAAGGGCGTCTGTTCGACGGCGCTATTCAGGATCTCTTGGACAAAGAGGTCCTGGAGGCGGTTCCTCAGGGGGACACAGGTTCAGGATTCTTTTCCAACCTGTTTGTGGTAGCCAAAAAGGACGGAGGGGCTCGTCCCATTTTGGATCTCAAAGATCTCAATGCCTATGTGGTGACTTCCCACTTCCGCCAGGAGTCCCTGCGCTATGTGATTGCAGCAATGTCTCCAGGGGAGTTCCTTGCCTCCCTGGACCTTCAGGATGCTTATCTTCATGTCCCTATTCATCCAGGGAGCAGGCGGTATCTCAGGATTGCCTGCCACAGGGGACACTTTCAGTTTACAGCGCTCCCCTTTGGGCTGACCTCAGCCCCTCAGGTCTTCCAGAGGGTGTTAGGCTCCTTGATAGCGGTGCTTCATCAGGATGGGATCAGAGTGACCCCCTACATGGACGATCTCCTACTGAAAGCCTCCTCAGCGGAGCTTCTCCATCAGCAATTACAGAAGTGTATGCACTCTCTGAACCGTCATGGCTGGATCCTGAATCTGGACAAGTCGGACTTGGTTCCATCTCAGCGGCTTCTGTTCCTGGGTCTCCTGTTCGACACTCGCCAATGCATGGTGTTTCTTCCAGAGGATGTGGCTCACCAGATAGCCGTCCGAGTAGCTGGGATTCTGGACATGGACGAAATTCCGGTACCGAAGTTGTCGTCCTTAGTGGGGAAGTTCATTTCCACGATCGAAGCAGTACCATTTGCCATAGCCCACTCCAGGGAACTTCAGAGATTTGTGATCCGGACGTGCAGGAATCATCCAGATCATCTACATCTGGCCGTCTCTCTACCTCCTCATGTCGAGTTGAGTCTGCCCTGGTGGTTGGATCTTTCTCATCTCCTGAAAGGGAGATCATTTCTAGTTCCTCGTTGGACCACAGTCACAACGGATGCCAGCCTTCGGGGCTGGGGTGCAGTCTGGGGTCGCTTCAGTGCTCAGGGGAAATGGGGTCTGGAGGAATCCCTTCTCTCCATCAATGTTCTGGAACTTCGAGCTGTCCGGCTTGCCCTGAGGCACTGGGAGTCTCAACTGACCGGTCTTCCGATCAGAGTGGAGTCCGACAACGCCACGGCAGTGGCTTACATCAACAGGCAAGGCGGCACAAGAAGCGGTTCCGCCTGGTGGGAAATCAAGGATATTTTGTCTTGGGCAGAAGATCACGTGCCTGTCATATCTGCAGTTCATATTCCAGGCGTAGACAACGTCTTGGCAGACTTCCTCAGTCGTCACACCGTCGACAGCGGAGAATGGGCTCTTCATCCAGAGGTGTTTCACATGCTCGCCCAGCGGTGGGGGATGCCTGTGGTGGACCTGATGGCTACCAGACACAACAGGGAGGTTCCAGTGTTTTGCTCCCGGTGGAGGGACTCCCTTGCTCTAGCAGTGGATGCCTTGTCGATCCCTTGGGATTTCTCCCTGGCTTACATCTTCCCTCCTCTTCCTCTATTGATCAGAGTTATTCAGAAGTTGAAGCAGGAGCATTGTCCTGTCATCTTGATCGCTCCAAACTGGCCCCGCCAGTCCTGGTTTCCGGAGTTGATGGCCTTGTCAGTATCGGATCCGATTTCGCTCCCTGCCCGTCCGGATCTTCTTCTCCAGGGTTATCTGTGGAAGGAGGATGTTCACTCTCTCCATTTTATGGCATGGCGGTTGAATCCTCGATTTTAGCTAAGAAAGGATTTTCTCCTTCTGTGGTGTCGACTATGCTTAGTGCTCGTAAGCCTGTGTCCTCCAAGATCTATCATCGCATATGGTCAACCTTTGTTGCATGGTGCACTGATAAGCAATTGTCACTTGAATTTCATCTTCCCACTGTCCTGGCCTTCTTGCAGGACGGTGTTGATAAGGGGCTCAGTCTGAGTTCCCTCAAAGTTCAGACCTCTGCCTTGTCTGTGTTTTTCCAGGACCGGATTGCTATCCTTCCTGATGTGAAAGTTTTCTTCCAAGGTGTGACTCATGTTCGACCTGCCTTCAAGAGTCCTGCTCCCCAGTGGGATCTCAATTTGGTGCTGGGAGTTCTCCAGCGACCCCCGTTTGAATCCTTGGCTTCCATTCCATTACGTCTCTTGACTTGGAAGATGGCCTTCCTTTTGGCTATTGTCTCAGTTCGCCGGGTAGCAGAGTTACAAGCTCTGTCTTGTAAACCTCCTTACCTGGTGTTCCACAAGGATAAGGCTGTGCTTCGCACTTCCAAGGAATTCTTACCCAAGGCTGTGTCCGAGTTTCACATCAATCAGGAGATTGTGGTTCCCTCTTTCTGCCCTAATCCTTCATCTGACAAGGAACGGGATCTCCATTTGTTGGATGTGGTGCGTTGCCTCAAGTTTTATGTTCATCGCACCAAGTCTATCAGGAAGTCTGACGCTCTATTCGTCATTCCTGAGGAACCTAGGGCAGGGAGACCGGCTGCCAAGGTTACTATTGCATCTTGGATTAAAGCTACCATCCGTGAAGCTTATAAGTTGCGGAATAAGCATGTTCCCTTCAGGGTGACTGCCCATTCCACCAGCCCTATTGGGGCCTCTTGGGCATACAAGAATCAGGCATCTGTTGATCAACTGTGCAGAGCGGCCACTTGGTCCTCTGTGCACACATTTTCTAGGCACTATCGAGTTGATGTACTGGCTTCGGCTGATGCCAGTTTTGGAAGGAAGGTCCTGGAGGCAGTTTTGCCTGTCTAGGTCTTCCGCTCTGTGATCCTTAGTGCTTCCTTGCTGTTGAGCCCGGTTGGCTCTGGTTCCGTGTGCTGTGTTAGTTCAGGGATTGTTTCCCTTGGTTGGTGTCCGTTGACACTTACAGTTTGGGCTATGTAATTAACTGATTTATTGCAGTTCTAGCGACTTGGGCCTTGCGCCTGGTCCTTGCCTTACTTCCCGCCTCTGGATCAGCTCAATGTTTGTACATCCCAGAGTACCAGTGACCTGTATTGGACGACAGTGAAAATAGGATTTTAGTCTTACCTGTTAAATCCTTTTCACTTAGTCCATACAGGTCACTGGTCTCCCACCCTGTCAAGGGACCAGTCTTGGCTCTCCTGTGGCATTCAGTGGGAGACCGTCAGGGCATGCTCACAGGAGTCTTTCTTTTTGCTTACCTGTGGTCAGTTTTTAGGGTCTCAAATCAATCTAAGTGGCTCTGGCCAGAAGGTGGCTTAAGTGAGAGGGGAGGCTCCGCCCCTTGCAAATCATTTGCATAGTTGTTCCTGCCTATTAAAGGGGACTTACGCCTCCCAGAGTACCAGTGACCTGTATGGACTAAGTGAAAAGGATTTAACAGGTAAGACTAAAATCCTATTTTCTGCTGTGGAAGGGAAAGCTTGATGTGGGTGACATAGATTTCTTTTTATTTGTTGGGGACTCTTATGAGGAAGACCCCAGGTCCTTCCGCTGGGGGTCTTAGCGCTTAACATTTTGGAAGCCTCCGATTCTTTTTTTCTTTTCCCTTTTCCCACAGTGTGTTGGCCATTTCTTTGGAGACTAGTGGTTGTTGCGGGTAGTTTCCGAAGGTTGCTACATAGATATCGGTTCTTTCCTTTATGTCCAGAGTTCCTTGTGAACCTGAGGGAAGTGGAGTATTTTTGGATGCGGTTTCCCTGTTAGACATGCAGGTTTAATACCAGTTACTTCTCGGAAAAGATTCACAGATTTCTATTCCAGTATTTTCATTGTCCCCAAGAAAGATGGCAGATGCAGCCCGATTCTGTACTTAAAATGCATTAACAGTCCTGTGCTCGCCCCACGGTTCAAGATGTAATCCTTTCGCTCCATCACGTCCGCCATGTTTCCAGGGGAATTTCTGACTTCCCTCAACAGAAAAGATCCGTGTTTTCTGCAGTTTGCAATCCAATGTCGCCATTTTCACTTAATTGCTCTTCCCTTTGGATTGGCATCTGCTCTGTGGGTATTCACAAAAGTCAAGTCAGTCCTAGTGGCTCACACACGCTCTTAAAGGGACAGTAATGTCCCAATAAATTTTTTTACAGTTGTGTAGAGCTTAAAATATTAATCAAGTCGCTCCAAACCCTATCTCTCAAACCGCTATAGTGTGTGAGATATAGGGATTCAAAGTCCCCCCCCCCCTTTCTGCTGATGTAAGTGTCTAGCTGACAGGAGTTGCTGGTCCGGGGAGCAGAGCCAAAATCGCGGCTTGCAAACCAGGTACACTTTGTAGACTTTTCCAGTGAATGAATTCTTTATACATAACGCGATCTCTGCTCTGCTGCAGAGCCTCCTCGAGTCGTATAACTCGATTCTCCTGCTGTCGGCTTTACAGCTGAGATCAGGAGAAGGGGAGGGAGGAGGGAACTTTGCATCCCTGTATCTCTCACACCATAGCGGTTTGAGAGAGAGGGTTTGGGCCAATTTGAGTAATATTTTAAGCTCTACATAACTGTAAAAAATGTTTGGGACATTACTGTCCCTTTAAGGGATCTCTGACTCCTTTTCTGGGTGACCTTTTACTAAAGGCTCCTTAAAGTGTTATTAATGTCCAGCAAAAAGTTTTTTTGCATTTAGAAGAGCTTAAAAAGCTGATCTAGCTGCAAAAAATTGTGTCTCTCAAACCGCTATGGTATAAGAGATACGGGCGTTTAAAGTCCGCTGTTTCCTACTGACAACTCTAAAGCTGTCAGCAGGAGATTCGTGTCGGTCAACATGGAGGCGCTTGAGCAGAGCCGAGATCTCGTTACTTACACAGAATCCCTTCATTGGAATGGTCTAAAACGTGTGCCTGGTGTTCAAGCACATAGACGATTCCAATGAAGGGATTCCTTGTAAGTAAGGAGATAAAGGGTCAGAGAGACAGGGTGGGGAAAGGAAACCAAAAGCAAAATCAAAAAACTAGTAACCGATTCCAGTAAAACCTGGAAAACAGATAAAAGCATGACACCATACCATGTTACTGAGTTGGCTTTGGATGAGGCCAGGTTTGGCCGGATTGTTCATTGTGTCTGTGTAGGTCACTTTCCTTTGGCCGGTAACATGTCTCTTCCTGTTTGGTTTATAACGTTGGTGTCTGACACCTGAGATTCATGTTGTATCAGTTCATTTCCCTTAGAACTGTGTTTTCTCATGGAATCTTGGTGAATGCTTTGGATTATCCTCATTCCTGTGTTCCACGTAGGATGTAAGAGAAGGCGACGTGTGTACTTACTGATGAATCCTTCTCACTTGTGGAACACAGGACTTTTTCTCCTGGAGAAAAACCAATGGTTCAAGTCCTGGGCAGTCTTTTTGTGTTTTCTGGTTCTGGTAATTGCCTGTCTTGTTCCACTTCTGTTTGTTTCTTTATTTTCTGCTTTGCTATATGTTAAAACTGAGCATGTCAAGGTGGGGGAAAGTAGATCTAGGAGGAAGTCTCTGCCACAGAGAGCTCTTTAATCAGTGCTCTGCCCTCTTGGCAAGAGGATACTTTACCCCATGGTTCCTGTGTTCTTCATGAACTAGAAGGAAATGCTTTATTGGTGAGTACACACAAATCCTCATTTCTAGACACAGTACACACCTTGGAGTATCTCCTCCTTTGTATGTGTGACTGTTATTATTATTATTATTATCATTCTTTATTAATATAGCGCCAACTTATTCCACAGCGCTGACTCTATGAATATGATTGGCCAGTAGTCTAGTGCAGCAGTAGTGTGATAGTCCATGAACCTGGGAGGACCAAACTCTCTATCAATGCAGCTTGTGGTCCCTGGTATATTCTCTCTAGTGTGTGGGGTCTTGATTAGTCCGTATTGACTTCACTGCTGCGTTTCCTTACAGACTCCTCACAATGACAGTACACCATACTCTGAATATGGCGGTTGGTACAAGGCCTGCAGAGTCAACAGGTATGTCACAGTGGTAATTTGCTGAGATAGGGGAGGTTAAAGCCACTTTAATGCAATTTGTTCAGGATTTTCCAAACCAAAGCTGTTACTGATACAGACCAGTAGGAAAATGTATTAGGGTGAATGCGCCGGGAGCTCTCTCTCTGCCACCCCCCTTGCGTGCGCTGGGAGCTCTCTCTCTATCCACCACCACACCCCCGCGCACGCCGGGAGCTCGCTCTCTGCCACCCCCCGCGCGCGCACCGCGATCTCGCTCTCTGCAACCCCACTTGTTTTTTTACACTTATCTGGTCTCAGTCCCACAGTGAACACTACACTACGCAACCTAGGAGCTCTGTACCGACGCCAGGGCAAGTTGGAAGCAGCAGAGACGCTGGAGGAATGTGCTCAGCGTTCACGCCGACAGGTAAGGGTTCATAGAACTAGTGAGTTGGATGAGGAGGAGGAGCATACACCCGAGGAGAGGGAAACCTGTCATGGCGTGAGACATGGGAGCCATGTACATGGGGGATGGAGTATAATAGTGATCAGTATCTGAAGGTGTAGATGGGGGCTTCTTAGAGTTGGCCTGTGGGGGGGATTTGGTATTGGGAAATCCTGCTGGAGTAGAAAAGTTAAGGACAGTGAGTTTATGGAGAACTGAGGGTGTATTTCAAGTGGAGGTCAGTTAGAGGAATTGGAGGTGGGGGTGTCCATAACTGGGTTAACAGGACGTCTTAGACAGTGTATGTTAGTGAGAATTGGAGAGAGGGGCTCTCTCTGCGCTGGGGGTCAGTAAGGGGCAAGTACTAGCTGAGTAGAATAAGTTCAGAGGATCTGTGTCAGACTGGGAGCTCAGCGGCCAGATGGGTGCTGGGAGCCAGATTGGGAGACGTAGAAGGGTTGATTTATTGGGTTGGGGTGGGGGTTTAGATGTGGAGTTTTGAGGTGCTGTACAATTTTGTCCCTCTTCTCTGTGTGTGCGTGTTTGTGTTTTTTTTTATGTATATAACTTGGTGCCCCCCCCCCGGGTTCTCTCCTTTTTATATATCACAGCCCCCTCCTGGGTTCTCTCCTCTCTATATATCGGTGCCACCTCATGGGTTCTCTCCTCTTTCTATATCAGCGCCACCTACTGGGTTCTTTCCCTTTTATATATCGGCGCCACCTCCTGGATTCTCTCCTTTCATATACCTGAGCAAACTGCTCTCTCCGTGCTGCTGACCTGGAGATTTGGGGTACAGGCCTGATTGTTTTGGAGCAATAAAAGGTTACATGGCATTACTTATCACTTTCCTCCATCCCCACAGACCCGGCCACACAATCTGCTTTTCTAAACCGTATCTTTTCGGTTGGACATTAAATACATAGATGTCTCACTTTTTCCTTTCTCCCAATACAGGGCCTGGATCCTGCCAACCAGACCAAGGTGGCTCAGCTGCTGAAAGAGGGTGACACCCCTGAGCAGAGGCGAAAAGGGCGAGAGACCCCCCGCAGCAGCGTGAAGTATGAGAGCGGGACAGAGGGGGCAGAAGAAGTGAGTATGGGAGGCGTGGAGTGGAGTGGGGTAAGTACAGATCCGCTATCATGATATCCAGGAGCATAGCAATGGGGGAGGGGGGCACTGACCGGGCAGAGTTAATCTGTGTCATGTTTAACCACTTCTATGCTCTGAGTTTAGTAATGCATTGCATAGAAGTCCTAGTAATATTATTAACTTCCTGAGGGCCAGATATGGGTGCACCTCATTGCAAAACATTGTTTTCACACTTCTCTGGTCCTGAAGAGGTTAATTTTTTGTGGCCTGTTCATCTGTAAACCTGTCTGCCTGGTTTAGAATGCTTTAGGAGCTCACAGAATTAGACTGACGTGAGGCTGGTCTGTCGTGGACCTTTTACACACACAGACATATCGCAGCTCCCTGCCTTTCCATAGACTACCCCCACCTGCTCTTACACAATGTCCCCTATCCGTCATCCAAGGGCGCTGAACATCAGTCAAACATACTGCTCCACAGGTGAGGGTCATGTGTGCTTTGTCTTATAAATGTTATGGACTCTGATGGAGGCCACAGGTCAGTGATGATCTCAGGAGGCCACAGGTCAGCGATCATCTCAGGAGGCCACAGGTCAGTGATGATCTCAGGAGGCCACAGGTCAGTGATGATCTCAGGAGGCCACAGGTCAGTGATGATCTCAGGAGGCCACAGGTCAGTGATGATCTCAGGAGGCCACAGGTCAGTGATGATCTCAGGAGGCCACAGGTCAGCGATCATCTCAGGAGGCCACAGGTCAGCGATCATCTCAGGAGGCCAGCAATACTCCCTGCAGATCAGGACCAGAGTCTCAGGTTTACAGTTCAGGCCAGTGGATCTCTTGGGCAAGGGGTTTCACAAATGAACATGACCCAGATTAACCTTGTCCCACAACCATATGCGCAGGAAAAGTGGAGCAATTCTGGTGTAAAATAGCACAATAGGGGCAACTAAACATTCCCAGATCTATAATTGGGGCTTTTTAACATCTTTATTGCTAAAAGTCTTCAACACATTTTTTTTATGCAAGGGGTTAAAATGCTTATTTAAAGGGTTGGGAATCTTTACTTGCTCATATTTGCCCCATTTTTACTTTGAGCATTTGGTCAGTCTGGACAGTGCTTTAACCTTTTACTGTCACAAGCAGCGCTGTGTCCAGATGTGACCCTTTTACTTCTGTAGTCTGGGACTCGCACCATCCTGCATGTGTCGTGGCAGCTGGCGGCCATTTCCCCCCATCTGTGATACCCTGACCCACGTGTCCACTTCACCTCTCACCCCATAACACCCCCTGCATGTCTCCCCCTCTCATTACCACCATCAGACAGCTGCCTGCGCCGTGCACCTGCTACTCTGTGTTCTCGTGTTTCTGCGCGTACGTGTGTGTGTGTTTTTGTGTGTGTGTGTGTTTTTGTGTGTGTGTGTGTGTTTTTATGTGTGTGTGTGTGTGTGTGTGTGTGTGTGTGTGTGTGTGTGTGTGTGTGTGTGTGTGTGTGTGTGTGTGTGTCTTTGCGGCGGAGGACTTGGCTCTGCAGGATCGCAGGGGGCAGAGAAAGTGGCACATCTCTTACCTTCTACGTCAGGAAGCTGATCACTTAGGACAATGAACAACCATAGATTAAACAATAGACAAGAATCTGCTCAGATAAGTCTAGAACATCGAAACTACAGACCCCATTCATTGGACTCTCTGGCCAAGCATGGTCTGGGGGGAGTGTGTCCTGCGCAGGAGTGGCACTAAGAGATTCCCAAGTATTAAGTGAAAATGTAACTTAATATAGAAAAATGGTGACCATGTGTGCAGCTGACTTCTGTCTGTATAGATCGGATGAGGGTGGGACTGTCCTACTCTAGAACCATCCTTTTTCAGACATCTGTGATTCTGGTTTATGGGGGAGGGGTGCGTGTCTGGTGTATAGAGGAGGGGTGCGTGTCTGGTGTATAGAGGAGGGGTGTGTGTCTGGTGTATAGAGGAGGGGTGTGTGTCTGGTGTATAGAGGAGGGGTGTGTGTCTGGTGTATAGAGGAGGGGTGTGTGTCTGGTATAGAGAGGAGGGGAAGGGGTGTGTGTCTGGTGTATAGAGGAGGGGTGTGTGTCTGGTGTATAGAGGAGGGGTGTGTGTCTCTGGTGTATAGAGGAGGGGTGTCTGTGTCTGGTGTATAGAGGAGGGGGGGGTGTCTGGTGTATAGAGGAGGGGTGTCTGTGTCTGGTGTATAGAGAAGAGGTGTGTGTCTGGTGTATAGAGGAGGGGAAGGGGTGTGTGTCTGGTGTATAGAGGAGGGGTGTGTGTCTGGTGTATAGAGGAGGGGGGGTGTCTGGTGTATAGAGGAGGGGGGTGTGTCTGGTGTATAGGGGAGGGTTGTATGTCTGGTGTATAGAGAAGAGGTGTATGTCTGGTGTATAGAGGAGGGGTGTGTGTGTGTCTGGTGTGTAGAGGAGGGGTGTGTGTCTGGTGCAGTGATTCTCAACCAGGGTGCCGTGGCACTTTGGTGTGCCTCGGACATCAAAGTAGGGTGCCCCATGTATTCTATGAAGACTAACAAAAATGGACTGTTAAATAAAGATTTATAGAAATTGTATGCACAATATATTTCATTTTGTTATTAGGATTATAAAACATAATAGTAACTGTATATTTATGTATTGTACCCCTCTTATGCCCTTGATAAAGTACATTAAACATGTTAGGGGTGCCCCGAATGTTCTTGATTATGTGTTAGGGGTGCCCCGAGCAAAAAAAGATTGAGAACCACTGGTCTGGTGTATAGAGGAGGGGTGTGTGTCTGGTGTATAGGGGAGGGGTGTGTGTCTGGTGTATAGAGGAGCGGTGTGTGTCTGGTGTGTAGAGGAGCGGTGTGTGTCTGGTGTGTAGAGGAGGGGTGTGTGTCTGGTGTATAGAGAAGAGGTGTATGTCTAGTGTATAGAGGACGGGTGTGTGTCTGGTGTATAGAGGAGGGGTGTGTGTCTGGTGTATAGAGAAGAGGTGTATGTCTGGTGTATAGGGGAGGGGTGTGTGTCTGGTGTATAGAGAAGAGGTGTGTGTCTGGTGTATAGAGGAGGGGACGGGGTGTGTGTCTGGTGTATATAGGAGCGGTGTGTGTCTGGTGTGTAGAGGAGGGGTGTGTGTCTGGTGTATAGAGAAGAGGTGTATGTCTAGTGTATAGAGGAGGGGTGTGTGTCTGGTGTATAGAGGAGGGGTGTGTGTCTGCTGTATAGAGGAGGGGACGGGGTGTGTGTCTGGTGTATAGAGGAGGGGTGTGTGTCTGCTGTATAGAGGAGGGGACGGGGTGTGTGTCTGGCGTATAGAGGAGGGGTGTGTGTCTGGCGTATAGAGGAGGGGTGTGTGTCTGGTGTATAGAGGAGGGGACGGGGTGTGTGTCTGGCGTATAGAGGAGGGGTGTGTGTCTGGTGTATAGAGGAGGGGACAGGGGGGTGTCTGGTGTATAGAGGAGGAGTGTTTGTGTCTAGTGTATAGTGGAGGGGACAGGGGTGGGTGTTTGGTGTATAGAGGAGGGGTGTGTGTCTGGCGTATAGATGAGGGGACGGGGAGGTGTCTGGCGTATAGAGGAGGGGACTGGGTGTGTGTCTGGCGTATAGAGGAGGGGTGTGTGTCTGGTGTATAGAGGAGGGGACAGGGGGGTGTCTGGTGTATAGAGGAGGAGTGTTTGTGTCTAGTGTATAGTGGAGGGGACAGGGGTGGGTGTTTGGTGTATAGAGGAGGGGTGTGTGTCTGGTGTATAGAGGAGGGGACCGGGGGGGTGTCTGGTGTATAGAGGAGGGGACGGGGATGTGTAAGTTGATCAGTGCTGTAGTGATGGTGGTTATGTGAAGTCTCTAGTGTGTGAATATGAGGGGGTATCAGTGGGGGCAGTGGTGGCCGATGATGGTTGGATACTGCATGTACTGTGTGCTACGATTACGAAAATATACCTGATAATCTCAAACCAGTTATGTGACACACAAATGCACACAACCATACACACACCCACATACTATCTTGTACATCTCTATCTGTCTCTCTCTTCATTCCACTAATTAGTGTCACATCCTACGATTTAAATGATTACGTCATCCTTTCTATACCCTTTCCCCCTGCAACACACCTCCCAACGCCACACACGCACTTTGTAAAACATAACCAGACAGAGTCTCTCCAGCCCTACCATCCTCCCAGTAATGTTCCCCTTTTGTCACAATCGTCATTCTCTGTTACAGTCCTGCTTTTCACAATGTCCTACTTTGTTACAGTCCTAGAAGGGATGCAGGAACCATGGGTATAGAGACTCTTTAAGAATGCAGAGCACTCAAAACAAAGCCGCCCCCTCTGTAACCCAGTACCAGCCAGAGGTTACTCCGTTTTCTGAGGGTCCTTCAGGAGACCAGGTGGTTTCCCTGTTCCAGGAAACCTTCTCAAGCTCACTTTAATTATTTATTTTTCTTAAAACTTTCTATTTCTCTGGAGTGTGTGGAGAGTTCCTGGGACTCTGTTACTGTCCTTTTAGCTCCACTTTCCCGTAGGGATCACTGAGCTGGGGGCCACTGGTTGGCACAGTGTGGTGCTTGATGTGAGAGTTCTCTTGCCCTTTCTCCGTTGCCTCAGAGCATTGCACATGAGCACATTATGCGACATGTTTTCCATTGATGGGGAGGCTTTGTGGTGCACTTGAGTTTTTGTCCTTGTGGGCTATTTTTTCTCTGTTGCTCTCATGTCCTAAATCCTCCAAATCTAGTGTTGGGGAAAACAATGTTAAGCATTCCGTACCACTGTGGTGCTCAAATGATGAAGGGCCCCTTCCTTTGTTAGTCCTGTTCCTCTTGGACTTGTTGCAGTTTCACGTAGTGTGGCTGGTTTGGCCCCGGTTGTTTTTGTGGGGGTTCTCCTTGCTGCCGTCTAAGGATGATCCTCCAGGTTTAGAACCGGAGTGGGCCCAGACATTGTCGGCTTCATTTGTCTCTTCCCTTGACACGCAGTTTTGGGAAATTAGTTGGTTGCTCAACCTTTTTGTGTTCTCAGCGAATGGCTTTTTCCCCAGGACCCACCTTGTTCTGAGGATGACTGGGAGATTCCTAACAACAATGAAGGTGTATCTCATTCCTTGCCGGATTTGTCCTCTAGGGATGAGGAGGTTCCCTACTTGGTTGAGCCTTTACTCACTGCTATTTTGGAAGTCCTCCAAGTTTTGGAGTGTCTCTCCAAAGTGGGGTCTGTGGTTTTGCTTTTCAAGCACAGGCAGAAGTCCTCTTTATTTCCTGCTAATACATAATTGGATTGAGTGTTTTTGTCCTGACAAGGTGGTCTCTGTTCCACCAAAAAATTGCAAGACTTTACCTCTTCCCTGCGGACAGAGTTTACCTTTTGGACTGTCCCTCTGGCTGTCAAGTCTACCATTTATCGGCTGTCCAGACATTCTACCATGCTGTTTCAGAGAATGGCTGCACTTTGGGATTCTGCAGATTAGGAACTAGACACACTTACCAGATTACTTTTTTCAGGACAATGTGCTATCTTGCAGGGCATTCAGGACAATGTGCTGTCTTGCTGGGTGCATTTGCTTCGGATTAGGCTTGCAGGGCAAATGAGGCTTGGATGACAGCTCTTGTAAGCCTTCCAGGAGGACGCTTGGCCTTGGTTGCACTGAAACGGTCTTCTACGTGTGCTTGGTTTGCAAGCACACGTAGAAGACCGTTTTGGTGAAAGATTTTTTTTTTTTTATAAACGCGGTCTCGGCTCTGCTGCAGAGCCGTCTGATGCACATAAGACTGTTGTACGACAGCTTCCCCAGCAGTCAGCGTTCAGTTGGGGAGTGGGGAACTTTGAGTGCTATCATCTCTCAAACCATAAGGGTCTGAGAGATGACACTGGGGAAATAAGTTTCTTTTTAACAAAGCTACAATATGGGGATTAGTAATTTGCTGTTATTACTATCCCTTTAAATTGGCTCTCGCTCCCTTTGGTACTGCTTTGAGATGGTCCCTTCATCCCTCCTAGGACTTAGAGAAAATGGGATTTTTTATCTTAAAATATAAGTCTGTTTCTTGTAGTCTTAGAGGGATGCAGGGCATCCCACCCGTTCATGTTTTTGTTTGGCTTGGTGTGCCCTGCACTCTTCCTGCTGTGCTGTTGCGTCTTCCTGGCTTTGCTAACCAAAAACTGAGTGATCTCTGGTTGGTACTAGGGTATGCAGAAGAAGGAGTTTTGTTATCAGTGCCCTACCTTGTTAAAGGGGACTCTCTATACCAGTGATCCCTGCGTCCCTCTACGGACTTCGAGATAAGGATTTATCGTAAGTAAAAAAAAAAAAAAAATCCCATATTTGTTTCTTCCACTAACATCACGGAGCAGTCCTGCTTTCCTTCCTACACCACAAGCTGCACAATCTAGTCCTACTTACCTTCCACCACCTCCTTCCGCCATTGCTCACTACAGCCGTACCCTCCTTTCCACCACCCCCCCAGCCACACTACAATCCTACCTCCTTCCTTCCATCAAACCCATGCTTTCAGATCTGCCTTCCTTCCATCACCACCCAGACACGCTGCAGTCCTGCCTTCTTTCCTCCCCCACCACCCAGACACACTGCAGTCCTGCCTTCCTTCCACCACCACCCAGACACTGTAGTCCTGCCTTCCTCCCCCACCACCCAGACACACTGCAGTCCTGCCTTCCTCCCCCACCACCCAGACACACTGCAGTCCTGCCTTCCTTCCACCACCACCCAGACACACTGCAGTCCTGCCTTCTTTCCTCCTCCACCACCCAGACACACTGCAGTCCTGCCTTCCTTCCTCCCCCGCCACCCAGACACACTGCAGTCCTGCCTTCCTTCCACCACCACCCAGACACACTGCAGTCCTGCCTTCCTTCCACCACCACCCAGACACACTGCAGTCCTGTCTTCCTTCTTTCCTTCCACCACCCAGACACACTGCAGTCCTGCCTTCTTTCCTTCCACCACCCAGACACACTGCAGTCCTGCCTTCCTTCTTTCCTTCCACCACCCAGACACACTGCAGTCCTGCCTTCTTTCCTCCTCCACCACCCAGACACACTGCAGTCCTGCCTTCCTTCCACCACCACCCAGACACACTGCAGTCCTGCCTTCTTTCCTCCTCCACCACCCAGACACACTGCAGTCCTGCCTTCCTTCCACCACCACCCAGACACACTGCAGTCCTGCCTTCCTTCCACCACCACCCAGACACACTGCAGTCCTGCCTTCCTTCCTCCCCCACCACTCAGACACACTGCAGTCCTGCCTTCCTTCCACCACCATCCAGACACACTGCAGTCCTGCCTTCCTTCCATCACCACCCAGACACACTGCAGTCCTGCCTTCCTTCCACCACCACCCAGACACACTGCAGTCCTGCCTTCCTTCCACCACCACCCAGACACACTGCAGTCCTGCCTTCTTTCCTCCTCCACCACCCAGACACACTGCAGTCCTGCCTTCTTTCCTCCTCCACCACCACCCAGACACACTGCAGTCCTGCCTTCCTTCTTTCCTTCCACCACCACCCAGACACACTGCAGTCCTGCCTTCCTTCCACCAGCACCCAGACACTGCAGTCCTGCCTTCTTTCCTCCCCCACCACCCAGACACACTGCAGTCCTGTCTTCTTTCCTCCACCACCCAGACACACTGCAGTCCTGCCTTCTTTCCTCCCCCACCACCCAGACACACTGCAGTCCTGTCTTCTTTCCTCCACCACCCAGACACACTGCAGTCCTGTCTTCCTTCCACCACCACCCAGACACACTGCAGTCCTGCCTTCTTTCCTTCTCCACCACCCAGACACACTGCAGTCCTGCCTTCCTTCCACCACCACCCAGACACAATGCAGTCCTGCCTTCCTTCCACCACCACCCAGACACACTGCAGTCCTGCCTTCCTTCCACCACCACCCAGACACACTGCAGTCCTGCCTTCTTTCCTCCCCCACCACCCAGACACACTGCAGTCCTGCCTTCTTTCCTCCCCCACCACCCAGACACACTGCAGTCCTGCCTTCCTTCCTCCCCCACCACCCAGACACACTGCAGTCCTGCCTTCTTTCCTCCTCCACCACCCAGACACACTGCAGTCCTGCCTTCCTTCCATCACCACCCAGACACACTGCAGTCCTGCCTTCCTTCCACCACCCAGACACACTGCAGTCCTGCCTTCCTTCCTCCCCCGCCACCCAGACACACTGTAGTCCTGCCTTCCTTCCTCCCCCGCCACCCAGACACACTGCAGTCCTGTCTTCCTTCCACCACCACCCAGACACACTGCAGTCCTGCCTTCTTTGCACCACCACCACCACCCAGACACACTGCAGTCCTGCCTTCTTTGCACCACCACCACCACCCAGACACACTGCAGTCCTGCCTTCCTTCCATCACCACCCAGACACACTGCAGTCCTGCCTTCTTTCCTCCTCCACCACCCAGACACACTGCAGTCCTGCCTTCCTTCCATCACCACCCAGACACACTGCAGTCCTGCCTTCCTTCCACCACCACCCAGACACACTGCAGTCCTGCCTTCCTTCCACCACCACCCAGACACACTGCAGTCCTGCCTTCCTTCCACCACCACCCAGACACACTGCAGTCCTGCCTTCTTTCCTCCCCCACCACCCAGACACACTGCAGTCCTGCCTTCTTTCCTCCTCCACCACCCAGACACACTGCAGTCCTGCCTTCCTTCCTCCCCCGCCACCCAGACACACTGCAGTCCTGCCTTCCTTCCACCACCACCCAGACACACTGCAGTCCTGCCTTCCTTCCACCACCACCCAGACACACTGCAGTCCTGCCTTCTTTCCTCCCCCACCACCCAGACACACTGCAGTCCTGCCTTCCTTCCATCACCACCCAGACACACTGTAGTCCTGCCTTCCTTCCATCACCACCCAGACACACTGCAGTCCTGCCTTCTTTCCTCCCCCACCACCCAGACACACTGCAGTCCTGCCTTCCTTCCATCACCACCCAGACACACTGCAGTCCTGCCTTCCTTCCATCACCACCCAGACACACTGCAGTCCTGCCTTCTTTCCACCACCACCCAGACACACTGCAGTCCTGTCTTCCTTCCATCACCACCCAGACACACTGCAGTCCTGCCTTCCTTCCATCACCACCACCCAGACACACTGCAGTCCTGTCTTCCTTCCTCCTCCACCACCCAGACACACTGCAGTCCTGCCTTCTTTCCACCACGACCCAGACACACTGCAGTCCTGCCTTTACACCATTTCCTGGAAAAAAAATCACACAATGGCTAATTCCATTCTAAACGAAGAAGCCTAAAGTTTATCGTAAAGGGATGCACACTGAATACCGGTCTAATACTTTGCTATTATTTTACAAAATGGGAATTTTTTCTTTACTATTAAATGCTTTTCTTTGTCTGTTGGGGGACTCGGGGACAGTGGAGGAAACAGTGTCCAACCCCTGGTGGCATGTCACTTTACAGTAAACTTCTAAACTAAAAGTAACTCCTGCCCTTCGTCTGTCCTACTTCACCCTATTCCTGTAACACAGGTCAGATTACATACAGCAAAGCATGCTGTCACCGAAAACACAATGGCCGCAAATCGGCAGGACATGCCAACCCAGCACTGATTTTCTCAGGTGGGTTGCCTTTTTGTCCCCCAATGAACTTGGAGAAAGGGATCTTCTCATTTGTCCAGAGTGGGATACAGGAACCATGGGGTAAAATATCCTTCGACCAGGAGGGCAGCGCACTTGCTTTAAATGATTCTCTGGAGGCGGAGACTCCTTCCCTTCTTCTTTAACCCCTTTAGACATGTTCAGTTTTAAAAGTGACCTCGCAGAGGTGCATGGGCAAAGATTCCCCCTTAGTTAGCCGTTTTTGTCTCTAGGATGGGGCTATATAAGTCCTCGTTAGGCAGGCTTGTATCTCTGGCTTCCAGTATTAGTTTGAGACGAAATGTAGCCTGGATCTGTTAGACTTGTACTATCAGCCTCTGTCCTCTCTGTTTAGCTGCTTTGAGCAGACATTTGTATGGTACATAAGAGTCTGATGACTGAAGAAGACAATGGGAGTTTTGCACTAAGCGATGATAAAGAGACGACGAAGTGGAGATGACCTCTCCAGTTATATCACTTCTCCAGCTCCTGTTGTGTTCTATAGATCCTGTGCACTAAGAGCTCCAAAGTTGGGTACATTTTAGTGAATTGACTACATAGAATAACATAGGAATTGGAGACGTTAAATGACTGGAGGTCATCTCCTCTTTATCGCCTTTCTATCACACCGGAGTGCATCTCCACCAGGATCTCTTGTATTCATAGTGCACAGGTCCTCTGAGTATGTCCTTGTCTGTCTGTCTGTCAGCCACATTCACATTGTCTGTGGTGATACAGCTAGACTGACACTGCTCATTTCTGTCTTTTCCTTCAATCTAGGTAGGTTATTAACACATTTTAATTCATTTTACTTTGTTTCATTTTTAATTACCATTTTAAACTGGTGTTTATTTCGCGTTTGGCTTTCAGGGCCTCAGTGCCGTTAAGAATGGAAATGCATGGTGGCCTTATTGGGTTGGTGCTCAGACGGTGCTTGGGACTCTGTCCCACCAGTTGGATTCTGGTGGGTGAAAGTGGGCTTATTATGCTTTGGCTGTCTCTAGACTGTATAGCTCAGGTGACACCCCCCCCCCCATCGGAGGTTGGTGGGTTATGCTGGAAAGGCTTGTCTTAGAGAATACATTTCCCACGAAGCCTCTTTTTCCCAGGCTTTAGGGAACAGGATGAACAGGTTTATCTTTCATCCAATGTGTGACACAGGAACTGTGATGTCATCCCAAAATGGTCACTAGAAAAAAAAATACAGGGAGGGGCAGAAAATGTCTTATGGAGTTGCTGCTTACAGAATTATGGCCCAAAGCTGGCATCTTCTGATGCGAAGGTGTTGCAACTGCTTTGCAGATTTGTTTAATTAACTCCTGGTCCCTAAGAGCCCATGAGGTGTACTTATAGGTCTTGTGGAGTAGGCTGTAATTCAAAAAGGAACTGGTTTGGATTTTAGGATGTAGGCTTGATTTTATACGACCTTCAGATCATGAAAATATGGTGGATTTAGAATCCAGTGTCCTTGTTCTAGGATTTTTTTCTGGATAACAGAGCTGAAGAGCTTTGGCTGAAGACTTTAGGAACTTGAACTTAACTTTAAACACCTCTTACTACACCCATGGAGTGTACTTCTTCCGGCAGCCTTTTCAGCGAGGGTCCAAAGCTTGAGATTTAATCTGTTGTAGGAGACTGCTTTTCCCTCTTTTCTTGGTTGATGATTTTCTTTAGTTCGGTGCCAGACACCAGTTTTCCTGAGAATGGAATAGACAGAAGTGGTTTCTTGAAATATGAATCTGCTGTCCAGTTCTTCAGTCATAATGATCTGTAAGATGCCACTAACATGGTTGAGCGTCTGGCTGCCATTTGGGCTACTTCCATCACTGCTTTATTATGGAAGGAATAGATGTCTTTTATCATGGCTACCAGCTGTAGGATTTAATCTATAGGAGCATCCTCTTGGACTGCTTCCACAAATTGATCTGTCCCTGATTCCTTGGTTCTGCCAGCCCAAGAAGCTGCTTATGAAGGTCAAAAGATTGTCCTTGTTCGAGCAACAATCATTTGTAGTACAGGGTGTACTGTGCTAGTGGGTGGATCTTGGTATGCTGATTTTCTACTTTATGAGTGTGAGGTGAATCTTAACAGCCTGGACCACTGATCGTCTACAGAAGGAGCAGTTGTACACTGATCTAAGCAAATCCTCTTCCTCCAAGACCCTTTGTCAATGGCAATAGAAGTGTTTCTTTCTGGTCTTGAAAAATTGTAGCTGGATGAGGAGGATTAGACGTACGTTTACTCAGAATCCTGTGAATACCCTGACTGAGCATTAATACATTAGGTTTAAGTTCTTAGCCCATACAGGTTCAGTCTGAGATGTGGATGGGAAAGGTTGAACTGGGGAAGCAGGTATTAATGTATCTGGAACAACAGCTGGAGAAAGAATGCAAGAGGCGCAGAAACCTTCTAGCTTCAAGTCCACTTTTTTTGCACCTTTAACAAGCGAGAGAAGTAACAACAGTTGGGATGGGTTTGATTCCTTTAAGCTTGGAGTCTACCTTCTGGTATTCTGACCTAATTGCCCCAGAAAAGAGGCGCTCAGACACATGAAGACTAACTGCACGCTAAACCAAACTGTACGATGGGGAAGGCCTTATCAAGGGTACTCTGAGAGGTGGAGGCGCCAATGTGGAAAGTATTGCATTGCCAGGTAGCAGGGCTAGCCTTGGGAGAGACCTTGGTAGCATCTGCTCATCACAGATGCAGGGAACTGAGGGCCTTGTAAGCCGCAAGGAACTCTTAGACTGGAGATTGAAGCATGGAAACCTGAATATAAGAAGACTCCCTCCTAGTCAGTGAACGTGGAGGTGCGGATAACAGGTGAAGATCCTTAGTAAGAAATGAGAACCGAAACATCTATTGCCTAATTGACTTAATCTTTCATACTGAACGTATTCTGTATGGATGGTATCAAGCACTCTGTGTTAGGAGGACTCGTATAGCATAAAACACATTGCACTGAAATAACGCACGCAATACACTGGAGATCACATGCGTAGATGTGAGTACTCTGTGTGTTTGGAGGAATTATTTGACTTGGTCATAAATAAGAGAAGTCATGCCTTAAACGAACTGATATGGAAAATGAATAGCGGTTAAACCTCCAAAGCCCTGAAGGACTATATGAAAAGAAAACCATAATTAAGACATTATGTATGCAATCACATAATACCATATCTCGCCAACACCCTATTTTCCTGGAGGTTAGTTTACTGTTCCTTGGTCACGGGGATTCTTTTAGCTTCCAGTCTTCCAGGACCTGTAGTGCAATATGGATGAGCAAGAACTTCCAGATATTAAACTGAAAATGCACTCAAACAGGAACCCCCATTTCATGAAGTTTGTTCCTTTGTAACAGTTGTGAAATGTGTCCGGGGGGTGGCGATGCGGATATAAGGAAGCCATCCCATGTAGGAGAATCACCAGAGATGCAGACTGGCTGCACTCTTGCAGCTCCATTACTTGGTCTTCTAGAACCTGCTCAGTCTAGAGAATAAAACAAAAAACTGCTTCCATCAACATTGGCCTGTCTCTGCTATGAGGGAACGTAACAAAGTGCTGGAGTAAGGAGGAGCTACTTCTACTTGTAGACGTTTAGTGCTGTACATCCTGGTGGCGGAAAGTCGTACTCCATGGTCCCTGGATAAATGTGGCTGCTGTAGGAAGGGCACACACCAACACACATTATACAAATGAGGATACCCTTGTGTAGTTGTAGTTATTTGTAATTGGCACACCTCCTCACTTTGCTCATTATGGCATCTTCCACCGTGCAGAATGTATTCCTTGTATGTACCCTCCCTACCACCCTGGTGTTACCCATCGTGCCCTGTCCTATAATTCACACTCGATGCATTACTGTGTCCTATTCCTTCCTCTCCCGTTTGCTCATTACTGTAACATGGCATGTGCTAACATCCTCCTCTACTCCCTTTCTCTTGTTGGTCTCCACTCCCAGGGTCACCTTCCTATTCACTTTCCCACCAGTGTGCACACAATTTTAAGTTTCGACCCCACCTCCCATCCCATTTGATAACAATTGTTACGCTGTCAGCTCTGTCATGTCCTTCTCTTAACCTGGAATGACCTGAGACCTCTCGCATGCTGTCTTACAAGGCTGACCACTGCCCTTTGTCTAATATCGATCCCTACATAGAATCGTACTGCAGGGATTTCTCTTGGCCATTACCTTTCTCCATTTGGGTTCATAAAGCTGTTATTGACTGGAAATTCCTATCAGCTCCTGGAGTCTTGATTGTGGGCTGTGCGCCTCGTGTCTCCTTGTGTCTGTCACCTTCTGTCTACCTCCCTGTTCTCAGAATACACTGCTTGAAGGGTCTGCACAGGGCCCTCTTTGTAGACTCTCAAACACACAGGCATATGTGGACATACATACACACAACACATATATAGCACATAGACCCGCATGCATGCGCCTAAACACCAGCATACACCAAGCTCACATAAACAGCAGCATGCCCACACATACATAAGCAGTAGCATGCCTGCATACACACACAAATGGCATCATGCACATATACCACATTTGTATTCCTACATAGGCAACACACACGCACATAAGAGGCAGCAATGCTTACACCACCATACAGATATATATTTATAAGCTCTTAAACATGCATCCAAATCTACACAAATAAATTGATGTGTACACACAAAATAACGGCTACGCACAGCTACTTAAGCAGGTGCACAAACACTGACATGTACATGGGCACAGGTACAAAACTACTACTTACCCATAGACTTGTACACATACAGATCTACTGACTAGTACATTAGATAAGGAGGATTACACATCTGGGGTTCTACTGACTAGTACATTAGATAGGGAGGATTACACATCTGGGGTACTACTGACTAGTACATTAGATAGGGAGGATTACACATCTGGGGTTCTACTGACTAGTACATTAGATAGGGAGGATTACACATCTGGGGTTCTACTGACTAGTACATTAGATAGGGAGGATTACACATCTGGGGTTCTACTGACTAGTACATTAGATAGGGAGGATTACACATCTGGGGTTCTACTGACTAGTACATTAGATAGGGAGGATTACACATCTGGGGTTCTACTGACTAGTACATTAGATAGGGAGGATTACACATCTGGGGTTCTACTGACTAGTACATTAGATAGGGAGGATTACACATCTGGGGTTCTACTGACTAGTACATTAGATAAGGAGGATTACACATTTGGGGTTCTACTGACTAGAACATTAGATAGGGAGGATTACACATCTGGGGTTCTACTCACTAGTACATTAGATAGGGAGGATTACACATCTGGGGTTCTACTGACTAGTACATTAGATAAGGAGGATTACACATCTGGGGTTCTACTGACTAGTACATTAGATAGGGAGGATTACACATCTGGGGTTCTACTGACTAGTACATTAGATAGGGAGGATTACACATTTGGGGTTCTACTGACTAGAACATTAGATAGGGAGGATTACACATCTGGGGTTCTACTGACTAGAACATTAGATAGGGAGGATTACACATCTGGGGTTCTACTGACTAGTACATTAGATAAGGAGGATTACACATCTGGGGTTCTACTGACTAGTACATTAGATAGGGAGGATTACACATCTGGGGTTCTACTGACTAGTACATTAGATAGGGAGGATTACACATCTGGGGTTCTACTGACTAGTACATTAGATAGGGAGGATTACACATCTGGGGTTCTACTGACTAGTACATTAGATAGGGAGGATTACACATCTGGGGTTCTACTCACTAGTACATTAGATAGGGAGGATTACACATTTGGGGTTCTACTCACTAGTACATTAGATAGGGAGGATTACACATCTGGGGTTCTACTGACTAGTACATTAGATAGGGAGGATTACACATCTGGGGTTCTACTGACTAGTACATTAGATAGGGAGGATTACACATCTGGGGTTCTACTGACTAGTACATTAGATAGGGAGGATTACACATCTGGGGTTCTACTGACTAGTACATTAGATAGGGAGGATTACACATCTGGGGTTCTACTGACTAGTACATTAGATAGGGAGGATTACACATCTGGGGTTCTACTCACTAGTACATTAGATAGGGAGGATTACACATCTGGGGTTCTACTCACTAGTACATTAGATAGGGAGGATTACACATCTGGGGTTCTACTGACTAGTACAGTAGATAGGGAGGATTACACATCTGGGGTTCTACTGACTAGTACATTAGATAGGGAGGATTACACATCTGGGGTTCTACTGACTAGAACATTAGATAGGGAGGATTACACATCTGGGGTTCTACTGACTAGAACATTAGATAGGGAGGATTACACCTCTGGGGTTCTACTCACTAGTACATTAGATAGGGAGGATTACACATCTGGGGTTCTACTGACTAGTACATTAGGGAGGATTACACATCTGGGGTTCTACTGACTAGTACATTAGATAGGGAGGATTACACATCTGGGGTTCTAGTGACTAGTACATTAGATAGGGAGGATTACACATCTGGGGTTCTACTCGCTAGTACATTAGATAGGGAGGATTACACATCTGGGGTTCTACTGATTAGTACATTAGATAGGGAGGATTACACATCTGGGGTTCTACTGATTAGTACATTAGATAGGGAGGATTACACATCTGGGGTTCTACTGACTAGTACATTAGATAGGAAGGCTTGCTCATCTGGGGTTCTACTGACTAGTACATTAGATAGGGAGGATTACACATCTGGGGTTCTACTGATTAGTACATTAGATAGGGAGGATTACACATCTGGGGTTCTACTGACTAGTACATTAGATAGGAAGGCTTGCACATCTGGTGTTCTACTGACTAGTACATTAGATAGGGAGGATTACACCTCTGGGGTTCTACTGACTAGTACATTAGATAGGGAGGATTTCACATCTGGGGTTCTACTGACTAGAACATTAGATAGGATTACACACATGGGGTTCTACTGACTAGAACATTAGATAGGGAGGATTACACATCTGGGGTTCTACTGACTAGTACATTAGATAGGGAGGATTACACATCTGGGGTTCTACTCACTAGTACATTAGATAGGGAGGATTACACATCTGGGGTTCTACTGACTAGAACATTTGATAAGGAGGATTACACATCTGGGGTTCTGACTAGTACATTAGATAGGGAGGATTACACATCTGGGGTTCTACTGACTAGTACATTAGATAGGGAGGATTACACATCTGGGGTTCTACTGACTAGTGCATTAGATAGGGAGGATTACACATCTGGGGTTCTACTGACTAGTGCATTAGATAGGGAGGATTACACATCTGGGGTTCTACTGACTAGTGCATTAGATAGGGAGGATTACACATCTGGGGTTCTACTCACTAGTGCATTAGATAGGGAGGATTACACATCTGGGGTTCTACTCACTAGTGCATTAGATAGGGAGGATTACACATCTGGGGTTCTACTCACTAGTGCATTAGATAGGGAGGATTACACATCTGGGGTTCTACTCACTAGTGCATTAGATAGGGAGGATTACACCTCTGGGGTTCTACTCACTAGTACATTAGATAGGGAGGATTACACATCTGGGGTTCTACTCACTAGTACATTAGATAGGAAGGATTACACATCTGCGGTTCTACTCACTAGTACATTAGATAGGGAGGATTACACATCTGGGGTTCTACTCACTAGTACATTAGATAGGGAGGATTACACATCTGGGGTTCTACTGACTAGAACATTAGATAGGGAGGATTACACATCTGGGGTTCTACTCACTAGTACATTAGATAGGGAGGATTACACATCTGGGGTTCTACTGACTAGTACATTAGATAGGGAGGATTACACATCTGGGGTTCTACTGACTAGTACATTAGATAGGAAGGATTACACATCTGGGGTTCTACTGACTAGTACATTAGATAGGGAGGATTACACATCTGGGGTTCTACTGACTAGTACATTAGATAGGGAGGATTACACATCTGGGGTTCTACTGACTAGTACATTAGATAGGGAGGATTACACATCTGGGGTTCTACTGACTAGTACATTAGATAGGGAGGATTACACATCTGGGGTTCTACTGACTAGTACATTAGATAGGGAGGATTACACATCTGGGGTTCTACTGACTAGTACATTAGATAGGGAGGATTATACATCTGGGGTTCTACTGACTAGCACATTAGGGAGGATTACACATCTGGGGTTCTACTGACTAGCACATTAGATAGGGAGGATTACACACCTGGGGTTCTACTGACTAGCACATTAGATAGGGAGGATTACACATCTGGGGTTCTACTGACTAGTACATTAGATAGGGAGGATTACACATCTGGGGTTCTACTGACTAGTACATTAGATAGGGAGGATTACACCTTTGGGGTTCTACTGACTAGTACGTTAGACAGGGAGGATTACACCTCTGGGGTTCTACTGACTAGTACATTAGATAGGGAGGATTACACATCTGGGGTTCTACTGACTAGTACATTAGATAGGGAGGATTACACCTTTGGGGTTCTACTGACTAGTACGTTAGACAGGGAGGATTACACCTCTGGGGTTCTACTGACTAGTACATTAGATAGGGAGGATTACACATCTGGGGTTCTCCTGATAAAGTACATTAGATAGGGAGGATTACACCTCTGGGGTTCTTCTGATGAAGTACAGTAGATAGGGAGGATTACACATCTGGGGTTCTCCTGATGAAGTACAGTAGATAGGGAGGATTACACATCTGGGGTTCTACTGACTAGTACATTAGATAGGGAGGGTTACACCTCTGGGGTTCTCCTGATGAAGTACGGTAGATAGGGAGGATTACACCTCTGGGGTTCTACTGATGAAGTACATTAGATAGGGATGCTTGCATAAGCTCCATGTTTGAATCTCCATCCAAGAATTGACAGCACAGTCCATGAATTAAAATAATTTTGCATGCTATCTGAACCCATAAGGCACTGAAACTAAATCTCCATGAGGAGTAATGACATTCAGTACTCTCCACTTCCACTACAACTGCACTGGAATGGATCATAGAACCCTAACAATACAAAGGAACACACTGAAACCTACATGTGTCCCTCCTCCTTGTCTCTCCCTTGGCTGTGATAGATCCCTCTATGGTTGGTGGGCCTCATTGTGTCCTGTAGCACACGCCTTGTAAGATTTTCTTTTGTTTTCTTATCTCTGTGATTTATAGGCCTAATTTCCCAGTCATCGGATCATATCTACCCTTGTCCCACTCCCCTATCACAAGAGGGATGGCAGTAACCCTCCCCACACCAAGCAGGAGACAGACGCTGCATGGCTATCAAGAGGACAGACATCCGACCCTGCCCCCTTACACATCACCTCAAGAATTTATGGACAAATCCAGCTTTTCTCCTGACTCTGTGCCCTTTCAACATGACCCCACTAACTGACTTTCCTGCAGTCTATGATCCAGCCTTTCTTTTGACTACACACCCTCAATGTGACCCTACTAATGGATTACTCTGCCCTGCGTCCATCCTTTCTCTTGACTCTGCACACCCTCAAAATGACCCCACTGACTGACCATTCTCCACTCTATAATATAACCGTCCTCCTCACTCTGCACACCATCAACATGATTGCACTGACTGACCATTCTCCACTCTATAAAATAACTGTTCTCCTCACTCTTCACACCATCAACATGATTCCACTGACTGAGCATTCTCCACTCTATAATATAACCGTCCTCCTCACTCTTCACACCATCAGCATGATTCCACTGACTGACCATTCTCCAGTCTATAAAATAACCTTCCTCCTCACTCTGCACACCATCAGCATGATTCCACTGACTGACCATTCTCCACTCTATAAAATAACCTTCCTCCTCACTCTGCACACCATCAACATGATTCCACTGACTGACCATTCTCCACTCTATAAAATAACCTTCCTCCTCACTCTGCACACCATCAACATGATTCCACTGACTGACCATTCTCCACTCTATAATATAACCTTCCTCCTCACTCTTTACACCATCAGCATGATTCCACTGACTGACCATTCTCCACTCTATAAAATAACCTTCCTCCTCACTCTGCACACCATCAACATGATTCCACTGACTGACCATTCTCCACTCTATAAAATAACCTTCCTCCTCACTCTGCACACCATCAACATGATTCCACTGACTGACCATTCTCCACTCTATAAAATAACCTTCCTCCTCACTCTTCACACCATCAACATGATTCCACTGACTGACCATTCTCCACTCTATAATATAACCTTCCTCCTCACTCTGCACACCATCAACATGATTCCACTGACTGACCATTCTCCACTCTATAATATAACCTTCCTCCTCACTCTGCACACCATCAACATGGTTCCATTGACTGACCATTCTCCACTCTATAATATAACCGTCCTCCTCACTCTGCACACCATCAACATGATTCCACTGACTGACCATTCTCCACTCTATAATCCAGCCTTCCTTCTCCCCACTGCACTTCATCCTGACCACGCATACTCACTCCCTGATACCACTAACTGACTATTCTGCACTCTAGTCCTCCTTTTTTCCCCATGGATTGCTGCTTTCCTCCCCACTAGACTGCTCTCTCATTGATGACCGCTCTCCCACCCTCCTCTCACTTTCCCCCCTTCCCTTCTCTCACTCTCACATCTGTTTCACAGTCTTCCCACCACTCTTACCATCTCTTCCGCCATCTTGCTCTGTCACCTCCCCCCACACTCATTGCATTTTCCTTCTCTTCAGTCTTCACTCAGTACTTATATTCTCCTTTCTGTCACCTCCGCTCTAGTTCATGAGTATTAGAATATTTATAATAGGTTTGGAATTAAGTATTTGAACTTGCTCTTAGCAGTCCATCTGAAATTTTCTGCTAATGTCATGAATGTATTTGCATAATTAAACGAAGGCGTAGCTTATGCTTGTGCGTGTCTTACTCTGGGAAGCTCCTCGCGGGGGACTCAAAAATGTGTCCTATGTGACCTGGTTCCACAAATCTCTGTACTTTCTGTAAATCCATTCTGGTTCAGTCTTTGGCCAGGCTATTCTACTGGTATATAATGATTGGCCACAGAAAGTAAATGTTAATGGCACAACGTCTTAATGAAGGGCTCCATTACATCTGAGTAAAGCATACGTTTCCATGATTAAGGAAGCAGGTTGCTTAATTTTTGTTTATCATATTTACAGAGTCCAGATCATGTAACTGTGGGTGTAAGAAAATATGAGACAGATTCCAGAATCTTTCCTATAAAATGATAGTAATTGTTCTTTTTAACCCATTTAAATCTTGTACACATTACAAGATCCGGAATAGCGATTATATAGAAAGAATTCATTCACTGAAACAGTCTACAAAGTGTTCCTGGTTTGCAAGCACACTTTGTAGACCATTCCAATGAAGTATTTCTTTCTATATATCGCTACTCTGGCTCTGCTGAAGAGCCACCGCCGGACCCGGGACCGGGATCTGCTTCTGTCAGGTAGAACACTGACGTATGAGAAAGGGTTGGGGGTGGGGACTTTAGATGCTTCGATCACTCGAACTATAAAGTTTTGAGACATGGGACATAGCGCATTCTGTTCATGTTTTTAATGTCTACAATATTAAAATGGGTTAAAAAGAACCATTACTGTCCCTATAAGGACTTCATAATCTGAGTCCTGTGGTCTCTCTCATGGTGTCAGTTTCATATTTGATATGTAAACTATGTTGGAGTTAATTATGTTCTAGGTCTGATCCAGACACATGCAGTGTAGTTTACTGGCGTTAATGGTGTTCTAGGTCTGATCCAGACACATGCTGTCTAGTTTACTGGTGTTAATGGTGTTCTAGGTCTGATCCAGACACATGCATTGTAGTTTAGTGTGTTCTAGGTCTGATCCAGACATATGCTGTGTAGTTTACTGGAGTCTAGTATGTTCTATATCTGATCCAGACAAATGCTGTGTAGTTTACTGGAGTTACACAAAAAATCCCATTTTAAAACACAAACTCAGAATCCGTTATTTTGAGGTGACATTGGTTTTACATTGGGAAATCTTTTAAAAAAAAAAAATAAACTGAAATATGTTGCTTGCATAAGTATTCAACTCTGTTGCCATGGAAACTCCCAGTTTACACAGATGGAAGAAATTGCTCTAACGAGGAAACGGTTAAAGTAATACAAATGCACAGATTAGGAAAAGAGTACACAATAATATCCAGGTTTTTGGCTATATCCATCAGGATAGTTGGATCAATAATCATTAAGTGGAAAGTGCATCACATCAGCACCCAGACGCTGCCAGGAAAAGGCCGTTCCTCAGAACCCAAACCAGACGACTTGTGAGGGAAGCCACTGAGAGGCCAACCACAGAGTAATGGTGCACCAGTCAGACTGACCTGTATGGGAAGAAAGACCACAGAGTAATGGTGCACCAGTCAGACTGGCCTGTATGGGAAGAAAGACCACAGAGTAATGGTGCACCAGTCAGACTGACCTGTATGGGAAGAAAGACCACAGAGTAATGGTGCACCAGTCAGACTGGCCTGTATGGGAAGAAAGACCACAGAGTAATGGTGCACCAGTCAGACTGACCTGTATGGGAAGAAAGACCACAGAGTAATGGTGCACCAGTCAGACTGACCTGTATGGGAAGAAAGACCACAGAGTAATGGTGCACCAGTCAGACTGACCTGTATGGGAAGAAAGACCACAGAGTAATGGTGCACCAGTCAGACTGACCTGTATGGGAAGAAAGACCACAGAGTAATGGTGCACCAGTCAGACTGGCCTGTATGGGAAGAAAGACCACAGAGTAATGGCGCACCAGTCAGACTGACCTGTATGGGAAGAAAGACCACAGAGTAATGGCGCACCAGTCAGACTGGCCTGTATGGGAAGAAAGACCACAGAGTAATGGCGCACCAGTCAGACTGACCTGTATGGGAAGAAAGACCACAGAGTAATGGCGCACCAGTCAGACTGACCTGTATGGGAAGAAAGACCACAGAGTAATGGCGCACCAGTCAGACTGGCCTGTATGGGAAGAAAGACCACAGAGTAATGGTGCACCAGTCAGACTGGCCTGTATGGGAAGAAAGACCACAGAGTAATGGTGCACCAGTCAGACTGACCTGTATGGGAAGAAAGACCACAGAGTAATGGTGCACCAGTCAGACTGGCCTGTATGGGAAGAAAGACCACAGAGTAATGGTGCACCAGTCAGACTGACTTGTATGGGAAGAAAGACCACAGAGTAATGGTGCACCAGTCAGACTGACCTGTATGGGAAGAAAGACCACAGAGTAATGGTGCACCAGTCAGACTGACCTGTATGGGAAGAAAGACCACAGAGTAATGGTGCACCAGTCAGACTGACCTGTATGGGAAGAAAGACCACAGAGTAATGGTGCACCAGTCAGACTGACCTGTATGGGAAGAAAGACCACAGAGTAATGGTGCACCAGTCAGACTGGCCTGTATGGGAAGAAAGACCACAGAGTAATGGTGCACCAGTCAGACTGGCCTGTATGGGAAGAAAGACCACAGAGTAATGGTGCACCAGTCAGACTGACCTGTATGGGAAGAAAGACCACAGAGTAATGGTGCACCAGTCAGACTGACCTGTATGGGAAGAAAGACCACAGAGTAATGGTGCACCAGTCAGACTGGCCTGTATGGGAAGAAAGACCACAGAGTAATGGTGCACCAGTCAGACTGACCTGTATGGGAAGAAAGACCACAGAGTAATGGTGCACCAGTCAGACTGACCTGTATGGGAAGAAAGACCACAGAGTAATGGTGCACCAGTCAGACTGGCCTGTATGGGAAGAAAGACCACAGAGTAATGGTGCACCAGTCAGACTGACCTGTATGGGAAGAAAGACCACAGAGTAATGGTGCACCAGTCAGACTGACCTGTATGGGAAGAAAGACCACAGAGTAATGGTGCACCAGTCAGACTGGCCTGTATGGGAAGAAAGACCACAGAGTAATGGTGCACCAGTCAGACTGCCCTGTATGGGAAGAAAGACCACAGAGTAATGGTGCACCAGTCAGACTGGCCTGTATGGGAAGAAAGACCACAGAGTAATGGTGCACCAGTCAGACTGACCTGTATGGGAAGAAAGACCACAGAGTAATGGTGCACCAGTCAGACTGACCTGTATGGGAAGAAAGACCACAGAGTAATGGTGCACCAGTCAGACTGACCTGTATGGGAAGAAAGACCACAGAGTAATGGTGCACCAGTCAGACTGGCCTGTATGGGAAGAAAGACCACAGAGTAATGGTACAGCAGTCAGACTGGCCTGTATGGGAAGAAAGACCACAGAGTAATGGCGCACCAGTCAGACTGACCTGTATGGGAAGAAAGACCACAGAGTAATGGCGCACCAGTCAGACTGACCTGTATGGGAAGAAAGACCACAGAGTAATGGCGCACCAGTCAGACTGACCTGTATGGGAAGAAAGACCACAGAGTAATGGTGCACCAGTCAGACTGGCCTGTATGGGAAGAAAGACCACAGAGTAATGGTGCACCAGTCAGACTGGCCTGTATGGGAAGAAAGACCACAGAGTAATGGTGCACCAGTCAGACTGGCCTGTATGGGAAGAAAGACCACAGAGTAATGGTGCACCAGTCAGACTGACCTGTATGGGAAGAAAGACCACAGAGTAATGGTGCACCAGTCAGACTGACCTGTATGGGAAGAAAGACCACAGAGTAATGGTGCACCAGTCAGACTGGCCTGTATGGGAAGAAAGACCACAGAGTAATGGTGCACCAGTCAGACTGGCCTGTATGGGAAGAAAGACCACAGAGTAATGGTGCACCAGTCAGACTGACCTGTATGGGAAGAAAGACCACAGAGTAATGGTGCACCAGTCAGACTGACCTGTATGGGAAGAAAGACCACAGAGTAATGGTGCACCAGTCAGACTGGCCTGTATGGGAAGAAAGACCACAGAGTAATGGTGCACCAGTCAGACTGACCTGTATGGGAAGAAAGACCACAGAGTAATGGTGCACCAGTCAGACTGGCCTGTATGGGAAGAAAGACCACAGAGTAATGGCGCACCAGTCAGACTGGCCTGTATGGGAAGAAAGACCACAGAGTAATGGCGCACCAGTCAGACTGACCTGTATGGGAAGAAAGACCACAGAGTAATGGCGCACCAGTCAGACTGGCCTGTATGGGAAGAAAGACCACAGAGTAATGGCGCACCAGTCAGACTGGCCTGTATGGGAAGAAAGACCACAGAGTAATGGCGCACCAGTCAGACTGACCTGTATGGGAAGAAAGACCACAGAGTAATGGTGCACCAGTCAGACTGACCTGTATGGGAAGAAAGACCACAGAGTAATGGTGCACCAGTCAGACTGGCCTGTATGGGAAGAAAGACCACAGAGTAATGGTGCACCAGTCAGACTGACCTGTATGGGAAGAAAGACCACAGAGTAATGGTGCACCAGTCAGACTGACCTGTATGGGAAGAAAGACCACAGAGTAATGGTGCACCAGTCAGACTGGCCTGTATGGGAAGAAAGACCACAGAGTAATGGTGCACCAGTCAGACTGACCTGTATGGGAAGAAAGACCACAGAGTAATGGTGCACCAGTCAGACTGACCTGTATGGGAAGAAAGACCACAGAGTAATGGTGCACCAGTCAGACTGGCCTGTATGGGAAGAAAGACCACAGAGTAATGGTGCACCAGTCAGACTGACCTGTATGGGAAGAAAGACCACAGAGTAATGGTGCACCAGTCAGACTGACCTGTATGGGAAGAAAGACCACAGAGTAATGGTGCACCAGTCAGACTGGCCTGTATGGGAAGAAAGACCACAGAGTAATGGTGCACCAGTCAGACTGGCCTGTATGGGAAGAAAGACCACAGAGTAATGGTGCACCAGTCAGACTGGCCTGTATGGGAAGAAAGACCACAGAGTAATGGCGCACCAGTCAGACTGGCCTGTATGGGAAGAAAGACCACAGAGTAATGGTGCACCAGTCAGACTGACCTGTATGGGAAGAAAGACCACAGAGTAATGGCGCACCAGTCAGACTGACCTGTATGGGAAGAAAGACCACAGAGTAATGGTGCACCAGTCAGACTGACCTGTATGGGAAGAAAGACCACAGAGTAATGGTGCACCAGTCAGACTGACCTGTATGGGAAGAAAGACCACAGAGTAATGGTGCACCAGTCAGACTGGCCTGTATGGGAAGAAAGACCACAGAGTAATGGTGCACCAGTCAGACTGACCTGTATGGGAAGAAAGACCACAGAGTAATGGCGCACCAGTCAGACTGACCTGTATGGGAAGAAAGACCACAGAGTAATGGTGCACCAGTCAGACTGACCTGTATGGGAAGAAAGACCACAGAGTAATGGTGCACCAGTCAGACTGGCCTGTATGGGAAGAAAGACCACAGAGTAATGGCGCACCAGTCAGACTGGCCTGTATGGGAAGAAAGACCACAGAGTAATGGCGCACCAGTCAGACTGACCTGTATGGGAAGAAAGACCACAGAGTAATGGCGCACCAGTCAGACTGGCCTGTATGGGAAGAAAGACCACAGAGTAATGGCGCACCAGTCAGACTGGCCTGTATGGGAAGAAAGACCACAGAGTAATGGCGCACCAGTCAGACTGACCTGTATGGGAAGAAAGACCACAGAGTAATGGTGCACCAGTCAGACTGACCTGTATGGGAAGAAAGACCACAGAGTAATGGTGCACCAGTCAGACTGACCTGTATGGGAAGAAAGACCACAGAGTAATGGTGCACCAGTCAGACTGACCTGTATGGGAAGAAAGACCACAGAGTAATGGCGCACCAGTCAGACTGACCTGTATGGGAAGAAAGACCACAGAGTAATGGCGCACCAGTCAGACTGACCTGTATGGGAAGAAAGACCACAGAGTAATGGCGCACCAGTCAGACTGACCTGTATGGGAAGAAAGACCACAGAGTAATGGCGCACCAGTCAGACTGACCTGTATGGGAAGAAAGACCACAGAGTAATGGCGCACCAGTCAGACTGACCTGTATGGGAAGAAAGACCACAGAGTAATGGTGCACCAGTCAGACTGACCTGTATGGGAAGAAAGACCACAGAGTAATGGTACAGCAGTCAGACTGGCCTGTATGGGAAGAAAGACCACAGAGTAATGGCGCACCAGTCAGACTGACCTGTATGGGAAGAAAGACCACAGAGTAATGGTGCACCAGTCAGACTGACCTGTATGGGAAGAAAGACCACAGAGTAATGGTGCACCAGTCAGACTGACCTGTATGGGAAGAAAGACCACAGAGTAATGGTGCACCAGTCAGACTGACCTGTATGGGAAGAAAGACCACAGAGTAATGGTGCACCAGTCAGACTGACCTGTATGGGAAGAAAGACCACAGAGTAATGGTGCACCAGTCAGACTGGCCTGTATGGGAAGAAAGACCACAGAGTAATGGTGCACCAGTCAGACTGGCCTGTATGGGAAGAAAGACCACAGAGTAATGGTGCACCAGTCAGACTGACCTGTATGGGAAGAAAGACCACAGAGTAATGGCGCACCAGTCAGACTGACCTGTATGGGAAGAAAGACCACAGAGTAATGGTGCACCAGTCAGACTGGCCTGTATGGGAAGAAAGACCACAGAGTAATGGCACACCAGTCAGACTGGCCTGTATGGGAAGAAAGACCACAGAGTAATGGTACACCAGTCAGACTGACCTGTATGGGAAGAAAGACCACAGAGTAATGGTGCACCAGTCAGACTGGCCTGTATGGGAAGAAAGACCACAGAGTAATGGTGCACCAGTCAGACTGACCTGTATGGGAAGAAAGACCACAGAGTAATGGTGCACCAGTCAGACTGACCTGTATGGGAAGAAAGACCACAGAGTAATGGTGCACCAGTCAGACTGACCTGTATGGGAAGAAAGACCACAGAGTAATGGTACACCAGTCAGACTGGCCTGTATGGGAAGAAAGACCACAGAGTAATGGTGCACCAGTCAGACTGACCTGTATGGGAAGAAAGACCACAGAGTAATGGCGCACCAGTCAGACTGACCTGTATGGGAAGAAAGACCACAGAGTAATGGTGCACCAGTCAGACTGGCCTGTATGGGAAGAAAGACCACAGAGTAATGGTGCACCAGTCAGACTGACCTGTATGGGAAGAAAGAAGCCGTTACTCAGCACCATCTGAAAGCTAGAGTTTGCCAGAATGCCTGATAATGTCACCGCTGGGATGTGGGAAAAGACAAGAGCAAGATGGAGCTGTTTGTCAAAAACTCAGTGCTATGTGTGACACAAACATAATACTGTCCATGACTCCATGTATCCCTATAGTGAGGTGGCAGTATCCCGCTGTGGAGATGTTTCTCATCAGCAGGGACCGGGCGTCTTGTTACTATTGAAGAGCTAAAATGTGAGTGTCCTACAGTGACTGAATGTGAGTGTCCTACATGACTCCGTCCCCATCTCAGTCCATTGAGAATCTCTGGTACGATTTGAAGATTGTGGTCCACAAGCGAAGTCTGAACAACGTGGAGCAAATATGCCAATACGAATGGGCCAAAATCATGGTAACACTGTGGGCAAAGCTGGTACATACTTACCCCCAAAAGACAGATATTCCCGTGCGGGGATACAATATTTATGTAACATTCTTCAGTTTATTTTCCTTAGGATTTATGTTGGGAAATATTCTCTATTTCATATTATTATAACTGATTTGAGGTTTGTGTTTTATAGTAAATTATATGTAATTAAATTACAGCGTTCCATCTGTAATCAGGAACATGAGAGAAATGTTCTGGGGTCTGAATAGTTGTGCAGGACACTGTGACTGGACAGAGACCGGGCAGTGCGACGATACAGGTACAGAGACCGGGCAGCCTTGTGCGGCTGTACAGAGACCGGGCAGCCTTGTGCGGCTGTACAGAGACCGGGCAGCCTTGTGCGGCTGTACAGAGACCGGGCAGCCTTGTGCGGCTGTACAGAGACCGGGCAGCCTTGTGCGGCTGTACAGAGACCGGGCAGCCACTGTGCGACTGCACAGAGACCGGGCAGCCTTGTGCGACTGTACAGAGACCGGGCAGCCTTGTGCGACTGTACAGAGACCGGGCAGCCTTGTGCGACTGCACAGAGACCGGGCAGCCTTGTGCGACTGCACAGAGACCGGGCAGCCTTGTGCGACTGCACAGAGACCGGGCAGCCTTGTGCGACTGCACAGAGACCGGGCAGCCTTGTGCGACTGCACAGAGACCGGGCAGCCTTGTGCGACTGCACAGAGACCGGGCAGCCTTGTGCGACTGCACAGAGACCGGGCAGCCTTGTGCGACTGCACAGAGACCGGGCAGCCTTGTGCGACTGCACAGAGACCGGGCAGCCTTGTGCGACTGCACAGAGACCGGGCAGCCTCTGTGCAGCGGATGTGAGAGGGTGGTAGTTTTGGAGTAAGACTGATGTGAGAGGATGGGAGTTTTGGAGTAAGACTGATGTGAGAGGATGGTAGTTTTGGAGTAAGACTGATGTGACAGGGTGGTAGTTTTGGAGTAAGACGGATGTGAGAGGGTGGTAGTTTTGGAGTAAGACTGATGTGAGAGGGTGGTAGTTTTGGAGTAAGATGGATGTGAGAGGATGGGAGTTTTGGAGTAAGACTGATGTGAGAGGGTGGTAGTTTTGGAGTAAGACGGATGTGAGAGGGTGGTAGTTTTGGAGTAAGACGGATGTGAGAGGGTGGTAGTTTTGGAGTAAGACGGATGTGAGAGGGTGGCAGTTTTGGAGTAAGACTGATGTGAGAGGTTGGTAGTTTTGGAGTAAGACGGATGTGAGAGGTTGGTAGTTTTGGAGTAAGACGGATGTGAGAGGTTGGTAGTTTTGGAGTAAGACGGATGTGAGAGGGTGGTAGTTTTGGAGTAAGACGGATGTGAGAGGTTGGTAGTTTTGGAGTAAGACGGATGTGAGAGGGTGGTAGTTTTGGAGTAAGACTGATGTGACAGGGTGGTAGTTTTGGAGTAAGACGGATGTGAGAGGGTGGTAGTTTTGGAGTAAGACGGATGTGAGAGGGTGGTAGTTTTGGAGTAAGACGGATGTGAGAGGGTGGTAGTTTTGGAGTAAGACTGATGTGAGAGGTTGGTAGTTTTGGAGTAAGACGGATGTGAGAGGTTGGTAGTTTTGGAGTAAGACGGATGTGAGAGGGTGGTAGTTTTGGAGTAAGACTGATGTGACAGGGTGGTAGTTTTGGAGTAAGACGGATGTGAGAGGGTGGTAGTTTTGGAGTAAGACGGATGTGAGAGGGTGGTAGTTTTGGAGTAAGACGGATGTGAGAGGGTGGTAGTTTTGGAGTAAGACGGATGTGAGAGGGTGGTAGTTTTGGAGTAAGACTGATGTGAGAGGGTGGTAGTTTTGGAGTAAGACTGATGTGAGAGGTTGGTAGTTTTGGAGTAAGACTGATGTGAGAGGGTGGGAGTTTTGGAGTAAGACTGATGTGAGAGGTTGGTAGTTTTGGAGTAAGACTGATGTGAGAGGTTGGTAGTTTTGGAGTAAGACTGATGTGAGAGGTTGGTAGTTTTGGAGTAAGACGGATGTGACAGGTTGGTAGTTTTGGAGTAAGACTGATGTGAGAGGTTGGTAGTTTTGGAGTAAGACTGATGTGAGAGGTTGGTAGTTTTGGAGTAAGACGGATGTGACAGGTTGGTAGTTTTGGAGTAAGACGGATGTGAGAGGGTGGTAGTTTTGGAGTAAGACTGATGTGAGAGGTTGGTAGTTTTGGAGTAAGACGGATGTGAGAGGGTGGTAGTTTTGGAGTAAGACGGATGTGAGAGGGTGGTAGTTTTGGAGTAAGACTGATGTGAGAGGTTGGTAGTTTTGGAGTAAGACGGATGTGAGAGGGTGGTAGTTTTGGAGTAAGACAGATGTGAGAGGGTGGTAGTTTTGGAGTAAGACGGATGTGAGAGGTTGGTAGTTTTGGAGTAAGACGGATGTGAGAGGGTGGTAGTTTTGGAGTAAGACTGATGTGACAGGGTGGTAGTTTTGGAGTAAGACTGATGTGAGAGGTTGGTAGTTTTGGAGAAGGGAACATTGTATGGGTAGAGGGAAGTGATGGTCAGAATCCCACAAAACCAGAAAAATCTAGAGAAAGAATGAAGGAGATGAGATGTAAAAAGGGAAATGGGTCCAAGAAAATAACTATATTATTTGGAATTTGTCACTCTGTCATCTGCCCCCTCCCGGGTCTGCAGGTCACTTCCCTACTGGAACATGCAAGGGAACTAGGAGCAATTATGGGGCAAACCAAGTGTACAGCAGGGCACAAAGATTCCCAGTAATATACATGGGTCTTTTAATCTCATAGCAAACGTCTCTAATATACTGAGAAGTAACGTAGTCTAGACAAGTCTAATATTAAAGGTCTCAATGTCCCATTATAATTATTGGGAATTTCTGTGCCCTTGACTTGTAGCTGTGGCCCCAGCTCTGTTAGTTTCTCATTGCAGCCCTGTTCCCAAGTTTTCCCTATGCTGTGCTGCTGGGGGAGGGGACCCTGGTTCTCTATAGAGCAGTGCGCCCCCTGGCATAGCACCAAAGAGGCTCTGCTGCATACACCACTCAGAGTCTAGTTGTGTCACAATGTGAGAGTGGTGTTAGAGTGGTAGGTGGTACACACAATGTGAGAGTGGTGTTACAGAGTGGTAGGTGGTACACACAATGTGAGGGTGGTGTTACAGAGTGGTAGGTGGTACACACAATGTGAGGGTGGTGTTACAGAGTGGTAGGTGGTACACACAATGTGAGAGTGGTGTTACAGAGTGGTAGGTGGTACACACAATGTGAGAGTGGTGTTACAGAGTGGTAGGTGGTACACACAATATGAGAGTGGTGTTACAGAGTGGTAGGTGGTACACACAATGTGAGAGTGGTGTTATAGAGTGGTAGGTGGTACACACAATGTGAGAGTGGTGTTACACAGTGGTAGGTGGTACACACAATGTGAGGGTGGTGTTACAGAGTGGTAGGTGGTACACACAATGTGAGAGTGGTGTTACAGAGTGGTAGGTGGTACACACAATGTGAGAGTGGTGTTACAGAGTGGTAGGTGGTACACACAATGTGAGAGTGGTGTTACAGAGTGGTAGGTGGTACACACAATGTGAGAGTGGTGTTACAGAGTGGTAGGTGGTACACACAATGTGAGAGTGGTGTTACAGAGTGGTAGGTGGTACACACAATGTGAGAGTGGTGTTACACAGTGGTAGGTGGTACACACAATGTGAGGGTGGTGTTACAGAGTGGTAGGTGGTACACACAATGTGAGGGTGGTGTTACAGAGTGGTAAGTGGTACACACAGTTGGAGAGGTGTATTATAGGACTGTAGCTGTATTCACAGTGGGAGAGGTGTGTTACAGGACGGTAGCGGTACACACAGTGGGAGAGCTGTGTTACAGGACGGTAGCGGTACACGCAGTGGGAGAGGTGTGTTACAGGACGGTAGCGGTACACACAGTGGAAGAGGTGTGTTACAGGACGGTAGCGGTACACACAGTGTAAGAGGTGTGTTACAGGACGGTAGCGGTACACACAGTGGGAGAGGTGTATTACAGGACGGTAGCGGTACACACAGTGGGAGAGGTGTATTACAGGACGGTAGCGGTACACGCAGTGGGAGAGGTGTGTTACAGGACGGTAGCGGTACACACACTGGAAGAGGTGTGTTACAGGACTGTAGCGGTACACGCAGTGGAAGAGCTGTATTACAGGACGGTAGCGGTACACACAGTGGGAGAGGTGTGTTACAGGACGGTAGCGGTACACACAGTGGAAGAGGTGTGTTACAGGACGGTAGAGGTACACACAATGTGAGAGTGGTGTTACAGAGTGGTAGGTGGTACACACAATATGAGAGTGGTGTTACAGAGTGGTAGGTGGTACACACAATGTGAGAGTGGTGTTATAGAGTGGTAGGTGGTACACACAATGTGAGAGTGGTGTTACACAGTGGTAGGTGGTACACACAATGTGAGGGTGGTGTTACAGAGTGGTAGGTGGTACACACAATGTGAGAGTGGTGTTACAGAGTGGTAGGTGGTACACACAATGTGAGAGTGGTGTTACAGAGTGGTAGGTGGTACACACAATGTGAGAGTGGTGTTACAGAGTGGTAGGTGGTACACACAATGTGAGAGTGGTGTTACAGAGTGGTAGGTGGTACACACAATGTGAGAGTGGTGTTACAGAGTGGTAGGTGGTACACACAATGTGAGAGTGGTGTTACACAGTGGTAGGTGGTACACACAATGTGAGGGTGGTGTTACAGAGTGGTAGGTGGTACACACAATGTGAGGGTGGTGTTACAGAGTGGTAAGTGGTACACACAGTTGGAGAGGTGTATTATAGGACTGTAGCTGTATTCACAGTGGGAGAGGTGTGTTACAGGACGGTAGCGGTACACACAGTGGGAGAGCTGTGTTACAGGACGGTAGCGGTACACGCAGTGGGAGAGGTGTGTTACAGGACGGTAGCGGTACACACAGTGGAAGAGGTGTGTTACAGGACGGTAGCGGTACACACAGTGTAAGAGGTGTGTTACAGGACGGTAGCGGTACACACAGTGGGAGAGGTGTATTACAGGACGGTAGCGGTACACACAGTGGGAGAGGTGTATTACAGGACGGTAGCGGTACACGCAGTGGGAGAGGTGTGTTACAGGACGGTAGCGGTACACACACTGGAAGAGGTGTGTTACAGGACTGTAGCGGTACACGCAGTGGAAGAGCTGTATTACAGGACGGTAGCGGTACACACAGTGGGAGAGGTGTGTTACAGGACGGTAGCGGTACACACAGTGGAAGAGGTGTGTTACAGGACGGTAGAGGTACACACAGTGGGAGACGTGTGTTACAGGACGGTAGCGGTACACGCAGTGGGAGAGGTGTATTACAGGACGGTAGCGGTACACGCAGTGGGAGAGGTGTGTTACAGGACGGTAGCGGTACACACAGTGGGAGAAGTGTATTGCAGGACGGTAGAGGTAGACACAGTGGGAGAGCTGTATTACAGGACGGTAGCGGTACACACAGTGGAAGAGCTGTATTACAGGACGGTAGCGGTACACACAGTGGAAGAGGTGTGTTACAGGACAGTAGAGGTAGACACAGTGGGAGACGTGTGTTACAGGACGGTAGAGGTAGACACAGTGGGAGAGCTGTATTACAGGTTGGTAGCGGTACACACAGTGGAAGAGCTGTATTACAGGACGGTAGTGGTACACACAGTGGAAGAGCTGTATTACAGGACGGTAGCGGTACACACAGTGGAAGAGGTGTGTTACAGGACGGTAGCGGTACACACAGTGGAAGAGGTGTGTTACAGGACGGTAGAGGTACACACAGTGGAAGAGGTGTGTTACAGGACGGTAGCGGTACACACAGTGGGAGAGGTGTGTTACAGGACGGTAGCCGTACACACAGTGGAAGAGGTGTGTTACAGGACGGTAGAGGTAGACACAGTGGGAGAGCTGTATTACAGGACGGTAGCGGTACACACAGTGGGAGAGGTGTGTTACAGGATGGTAGAGGTACACACAGTGGGAGAAGTGTATTGCAGGACTGTAGCGGTACACACAGTGGGAGAAGAGTATTGCAGGACGGTAGAGGTACACACAGTGGGAGAGGTGTGTTACAGGATGGTAGAGGTACACACAGTGGGAGAGGTGTGTTACAGGATGGTAGAGGTACACACAGTGGAAGAGGTGTGTTACAGGATGGTAGAGGTACACACAGTGGAAGAGCTGTATTGCAGAACAGTAGCGGTACACACAGTGGGAGAGGTAGACACAGTGGGAGAGGTGTGTTACAGGACGGTAGAGGTACACGCAGTGGGAGAGGTGTATTACAGGACGGTAGCGGTACACACAGTGGGAGAGCTGTACTGCAGGACGGTAGCGGTACACACAGTGGGAGAGCTGTGTTACAGGACGGTAGCGGTACACGCAGTGGGAGAGGTGTGTTACAGGACGGTAGCGGTACACACAGTGGGAGAGGTGTGTTACAGGACAGTAGCGGTACACACAGTGGGAGAGGTGTGTTACAGGACGGTAGCGGTACACACGGTGGGAGAGCTGTATTACAGGATGGTAGCAGTACACACAGTGGAAGAGCTGTATTACAGGACGGTAGCAGTACACGCAGTGGGAGAGCTGTATTACAGGACAGTAGCGGTACACGCAGTGGGAGAGGTGTGTTACAGGACGGTAGTGGTACACGCAGTGGTAGAGCTGTATTACAGGACGGTAGAGGTACACGCAGGGGGAGAGCTGTATTACAGGATGGTAGCGGTACACGCAGTGGGAGAGGTGTGTTACAGGATGGTAGCGGTACACTCAGTGGGAGAGCTGTGTTACAGGACGGTAGCGGTACACACAGTGGAAGACCTGTGTTACAGGACGGTAGCGGTACACACAGTGGAAGAGCTGTATTACAGGACGGTAGCGGTACACACAGTGGAAGAGCTGTATTACAGGACAGTAGCGGTACACGCAGTGGGAGAGGTGTGTTACAGGACGGTAGTGGTACACGCAGTGGGAGAGGTGTGTTACAGGACGGTAGCGGTACACACAGTGGGAGAGGTGTATTACAGGACGGTAGCGGTACACACAGTGGAAGAGCTGTATTACAGGACAGTAGCGGTACACGCAGTGGGAGAGGTGTGTTACAGGACGGTAGTGGTACACGCAGTGGGAGAGGTGTGTTACAGGACGGTAGCGGTACACACAGTGGGAGAGGTGTATTACAGGACGGTAGCGGTACACACAGTGGAAGACCTGTGTTACAGGACGGTAGCGGTACACACAGTGGAAGAGCTGTATTACAGGACTGTAGCGGGACACACAGTGGAAGAGGTGTGTTACAGGACGGTAGCGGTACACGCAGTGGGAGAGCTGTATTACAGGACGGTAGCGGTACAAACAGTGAGAGAGGTGTATTATAGGAAGGTAGAGGTACACACAGTGGAAGAGCTGTGTTACAGGACGGTAGCGGTACACACAGTGGGAGAGCTGTGTTACAGGACGGTAGAGGTACACACAGTGGGAGACCTGTGTTACAGGACGGTAGCGGTACACGCAGTGGGAGAGGTGTGTTACAGGACGGTAGTGGTACACGCAGTGGGAGAGGTGTGTTACAGGACGGTAGCGGTACACGCAGTGGGAGACCTGTGTTACAGGACGGTAGAGATACACACAGTGGAAGACCTGTGTTACAGGACGGTAGCGGTACACGCAGTGGGAGAGGTGTGTTACAGGACGGTAGCGGTACACACAATGGAAGAGCTGTATTACAGGACGGTAGCGGTACACACAGTGGAAGACCTGTGTTACAGGACGGTAGCGGTACACGCAGTGGGAGAGCTGTATTACAGGACGGTAGCAGTACACACGGTGGGAGAGCTGTATTACAGGATGGTAGCAGTACACACAGTGGAAGATCTGTATTACAGGACGGTAGCGGTACACGCAGTGGGAGAGCTGTATTACAGGACGGTAGCGGTACACGCAGTGGGAGAGGTGTGTTACAGGACGGTAGCGGTACACACGGTGGGAGAGGTGTGTTACAGTACGGTAGCGGTACACGCAGTGGTAGAGCTGTATTACAGGACGGTAGAGGTACACACAGGGGGAGAGCTGTGTTACAGGACGGTAGCGGTACACGCAGTGGTAGAGCTGTATTACAGGACGGTAGAGGTACACACAGGGGGAGAGCTGTGTTACAGGACGGTAGCGGTACACGCAGTGGGAGAGGTGTGTTACAGGATGGTAGCGGTACACTCAGTGGGAGAGCTGTGTTACAGGACGGTAGCGGTACACACAGTGGAAGAGCTGTATTACAGGACGGTAGCGGTACACACAGTGGAAGAGCTGTATTACAGGACAGTAGCGGTACACGCAGTGGGAGAGGTGTGTTACAGGACGGTAGTGGTACACGCAGTGGGAGAGGTGTGTTACAGGACGGTAGCGGTACACACGGTGGGAGAGGTGTGTTACAGTACGGTAGCGGTACACGCAGTGGTAGAGCTGTATTACAGGACGGTAGAGGTACACACAGGGGGAGAGCTGTGTTACAGGACGGTAGCGGTACACGCAGTGGGAGAGGTGTGTTACAGGACGGTAGCGGTACACACAGTGGAAGACCTGTGTTACAGGACGGTAGCGGTACACACAGTGGAAGAGCTGTATTACAGGACTGTAGCGGGACACACAGTGGAAGAGGTGTGTTACAGGACGGTAGCGGTACACGCAGTGGGAGAGCTGTATTACAGGACGGTAGCGGTACAAACAGTGGGAGAGGTGTATTATAGGAAGGTAGAGGTACACACAGTGGAAGAGCTGTGTTACAGGACGGTAGCGGTACACACAGTGGGAGAGCTGTGTTACAGGACGGTAGAGGTACACACAGTGGGAGACCTGTGTTACAGGACGGTAGCGGTACACGCAGTGGGAGAGGTGTGTTACAGGACGGTAGTGGTACACGCAATGGGAGAGGTGTGTTACAGGACGGTAGCGGTACACGCAGTGGGAGACCTGTGTTACAGGACGGTAGCGGTACACGCAGTGGGAGAGGTGTGTTACAGGACGGTAGCGGTACACGCAGTGGGAGAGGTGTGTTACAGGACGGTAGCGGTACACACAGTGGGAGAGCTGTATTACAGGACGGTAGCGGTACACACAGTGGTAGAGCTGTATTACAGGACGGTAGCGGTACACACAGTGGGAGAGCTGTATTACAGGACGGTAGCGGTACACACAGTGGGAGAGGTGTATTACAGGACAGTAGCGGTACACACAGTGGGAGAGGTGTATTACAGGACGGTAGCGGTACATACAGTGGAAGAGCTGTATTACAGGACGGTAGCGGTACACACAGTGGGAGAGCTGTATTACAGGACGGTAGCGGTACAAACAGTGGGAGAGGTGTGTTACAGGACGGTAGCGGTACCCGCAGTGGGAGAGCTGTATTACAGGACAGTAGCGGTACACGCAGTGGGAGAGGTGTGTTACAGGACGGTAGCGGTACACACAGTGGGAGACCTGTGTTACAGGACGGTAGTGGTACACACAGTGGGAGAGGTGTATTACAGGACGGTAGCGGTACACACAGTGGGAGAGGTGTGTTACAGGACAGTAGAGGTAGACACAGTGGGAGAGGTGTGTTACAGGACGGTAGTGGTACACACAGTGGGAGAGGTGTATTACAGGACGGTAGCGGTACACACAGTGGGAGAGGTGTGTTACAGGACAGTAGAGGTAGACACAGTGGGAGAGGTGTGTTACAGGACGGTAGCGGTACACACAGTGGGAGAGGTGTATTACAGGACGGTAGAGGTAGACACAGTGGGAGAGGTGTATTACAGGACGGTAGCGGTACACACAGTGGGAGAGGTGTGTTACAGGACGGTAGCGGTACACACAGTGGGAGAAGTGTATTGCAGGACTGTAGCGGTACACACAGTGGGAGAAGTGTATTGCAGGACGGTAGAGGTAGACACAGTGGGAGAGCTGTATTACAGGTTGGTAGCGGTACACACAGTGGAAGAGGTGTGTTACAGGACGGTAGCGGTACACACAGTGGAAGAGGTGTGTTACAGGACAGTAGAGGTAGACACAGTGGGAGACGTGTGTTACAGGACGGTAGAGGTAGACACAGTGGGAGAGCTGTATTACAGGACGGTAGCGGTACACGCAGTGGGAGAGGTGTGTTACAGGACGGTAGTGGTACACGCAGTGGGAGAGGTGTGTTACAGGACGGTAGCGGTACACACAGTGGGAGACCTGTGTTACAGGACGGTAGAGGTACACACAGTGGGAGACCTGTGTTACAGGACGGTAGCGGTACACGCAGTGGGAGAGGTGTGTTACAGGACGGTAGTGGTACACGCAGTGGGAGAGGTGTGTTACAGGACGGTATCGGTACACACAGTGGGAGAGCTGTATTACAGGACGGTAGCGGTACACACAGTGGGAGAGCTGTATTACAGGACGGTAGCGGTACCCGCAGTGGGAGAGCTGTATTACAGGACGGTAGCGGTACACACAGTGGGAGACGTGTGTTACAGGACGGTAGCGGTACACACAGTGGAAGAGCTGTATTACAGGACGGTAGCGGTACACACAGTGGGAGAGGTGTGTTACAGGACGGTAGCAGTACACGCAGTGGGAGAGGTGTGTTACAGGACGGTAGCGGTACACACAGTGGGAGAGCTGTATTACAGGACGGTAGCGGTACACGCAGTGGGAGTGCTGTATTACAGGACGGTAGCGGTACACGCAGTGGGAGAGGTGTGTTACAGGACGGTAGCGGTACACACAGTGGGAGAGCTGTATTACAGGACGGTAGCGGTACACACAGTGGGAGAGTTGTATTACAGGACGGTAGCGGTACCCGCAGTGGGAGAGCTGTATTACAGGACGGTAGCGGTACACACAGTGGTAGAGCTGTATTACAGGACGGTAGCGGTACACACAGTGGGAGAGGTGTGTTACAGGACAGTAGCGGTACACACAGTGGGAGAGGTGTGTTACAGGACGGTAGCGGTACACACGGTGGGAGAGCTGTATTACAGGATGGTAGCAGTACACACAGTGGAAGAGCTGTATTACAGGACGGTAGCAGTACACGCAGTGGGAGAGCTGTATTACAGGACAGTAGCGGTACACGCAGTGGGAGAGGTGTGTTACAGGACGGTAGTGGTACACGCAGTGGTAGAGCTGTATTACAGGACGGTAGAGGTACACGCAGGGGGAGAGCTGTATTACAGGATGGTAGCGGTACACGCAGTGGGAGAGGTGTGTTACAGGATGGTAGCGGTACACTCAGTGGGAGAGCTGTGTTACAGGACGGTAGCGGTACACACAGTGGAAGACCTGTGTTACAGGACGGTAGCGGTACACACAGTGGAAGAGCTGTATTACAGGACGGTAGCGGTACACACAGTGGAAGAGCTGTATTACAGGACAGTAGCGGTACACGCAGTGGGAGAGGTGTGTTACAGGACGGTAGTGGTACACGCAGTGGGAGAGGTGTGTTACAGGACGGTAGCGGTACACACAGTGGGAGAGGTGTATTACAGGACGGTAGCGGTACACACAGTGGAAGAGCTGTATTACAGGACAGTAGCGGTACACGCAGTGGGAGAGGTGTGTTACAGGACGGTAGTGGTACACGCAGTGGGAGAGGTGTGTTACAGGACGGTAGCGGTACACACAGTGGGAGAGGTGTATTACAGGACGGTAGCGGTACACACAGTGGAAGACCTGTGTTACAGGACGGTAGCGGTACACACAGTGGAAGAGCTGTATTACAGGACTGTAGCGGGACACACAGTGGAAGAGGTGTGTTACAGGACGGTAGCGGTACACGCAGTGGGAGAGCTGTATTACAGGACGGTAGCGGTACAAACAGTGAGAGAGGTGTATTATAGGAAGGTAGAGGTACACACAGTGGAAGAGCTGTGTTACAGGACGGTAGCGGTACACACAGTGGGAGAGCTGTGTTACAGGACGGTAGAGGTACACACAGTGGGAGACCTGTGTTACAGGACGGTAGCGGTACACGCAGTGGGAGAGGTGTGTTACAGGACGGTAGTGGTACACGCAGTGGGAGAGGTGTGTTACAGGACGGTAGCGGTACACGCAGTGGGAGACCTGTGTTACAGGACGGTAGAGATACACACAGTGGAAGACCTGTGTTACAGGACGGTAGCGGTACACGCAGTGGGAGAGGTGTGTTACAGGACGGTAGCGGTACACACAATGGAAGAGCTGTATTACAGGACGGTAGCGGTACACACAGTGGAAGACCTGTGTTACAGGACGGTAGCGGTACACGCAGTGGGAGAGCTGTATTACAGGACGGTAGCAGTACACACGGTGGGAGAGCTGTATTACAGGATGGTAGCAGTACACACAGTGGAAGATCTGTATTACAGGACGGTAGCGGTACACGCAGTGGGAGAGCTGTATTACAGGACGGTAGCGGTACACGCAGTGGGAGAGGTGTGTTACAGGACGGTAGCGGTACACACGGTGGGAGAGGTGTGTTACAGTACGGTAGCGGTACACGCAGTGGTAGAGCTGTATTACAGGACGGTAGAGGTACACACAGGGGGAGAGCTGTGTTACAGGACGGTAGCGGTACACGCAGTGGGAGAGGTGTGTTACAGGATGGTAGCGGTACACTCAGTGGGAGAGCTGTGTTACAGGACGGTAGCGGTACACACAGTGGAAGAGCTGTATTACAGGACGGTAGCGGTACTCACAGTGGAAGAGCTGTATTACAGGACAGTAGCGGTACACGCAGTGGGAGAGGTGTGTTACAGGACGGTAGTGGTACACGCAGTGGGAGAGGTGTGTTACAGGACGGTAGCGGTACACACGGTGGGAGAGGTGTGTTACAGTACGGTAGCGGTACACGCAGTGGTAGAGCTGTATTACAGGACGGTAGAGGTACACACAGGGGGAGAGCTGTGTTACAGGACGGTAGCGGTACACGCAGTGGGAGAGGTGTGTTACAGGACGGTAGCGGTACACACAGTGGAAGACCTGTGTTACAGGACGGTAGCGGTACACACAGTGGAAGAGCTGTATTACAGGACTGTAGCGGGACACACAGTGGAAGAGGTGTGTTACAGGACGGTAGCGGTACACGCAGTGGGAGAGCTGTATTACAGGACGGTAGCGGTACAAACAGTGGGAGAGGTGTATTATAGGAAGGTAGAGGTACACACAGTGGAAGAGCTGTGTTACAGGACGGTAGCGGTACACACAGTGGGAGAGCTGTGTTACAGGACGGTAGAGGTACACACAGTGGGAGACCTGTGTTACAGGACGGTAGCGGTACACGCAGTGGGAGAGGTGTGTTACAGGACGGTAGTGGTACACGCAATGGGAGAGGTGTGTTACAGGACGGTAGCGGTACACGCAGTGGGAGACCTGTGTTACAGGACGGTAGAGGTACACACAGTGGGAGACCTGTGTTACAGGACGGTAGCGGTACACGCAGTGGGAGAGGTGTGTTACAGGACGGTAGTGGTACACGCAGTGGGAGAGGTGTGTTACAGGACGGTAGCGGTACACACAGTGGGAGAGCTGTATTACAGGACGGTAGCGGTACACACAGTGGTAGAGCTGTATTACAGGACGGTAGCGGTACACACAGTGGGAGAGCTGTATTACAGGACGGTAGCGGTACACACAGTGGGAGAGGTGTATTACAGGACAGTAGCGGTACACACAGTGGGAGAGGTGTATTACAGGACGGTAGCGGTACATACAGTGGAAGAGCTGTATTACAGGACGGTAGCGGTACACACAGTGGGAGAGCTGTATTACAGGACGGTAGCGGTACAAACAGTGGGAGAGGTGTGTTACAGGACGGTAGCGGTACCCGCAGTGGGAGAGCTGTATTACAGGACAGTAGCGGTACACGCAGTGGGAGAGGTGTGTTACAGGACGGTAGCGGTACACACAGTGGGAGACCTGTGTTACAGGACGGTAGTGGTACACACAGTGGGAGAGGTGTATTACAGGACGGTAGCGGTACACACAGTGGGAGAGGTGTGTTACAGGACAGTAGAGGTAGACACAGTGGGAGAGGTGTGTTACAGGACGGTAGTGGTACACACAGTGGGAGAGGTGTATTACAGGACGGTAGCGGTACACACAGTGGGAGAGGTGTGTTACAGGACAGTAGAGGTAGACACAGTGGGAGAGGTGTGTTACAGGACGGTAGCGGTACACACAGTGGGAGAGGTGTATTACAGGACGGTAGAGGTAGACACAGTGGGAGAGGTGTATTACAGGACGGTAGCGGTACACACAGTGGGAGAGGTGTGTTACAGGACGGTAGCGGTACACACAGTGGGAGAAGTGTATTGCAGGACTGTAGCGGTACACACAGTGGGAGAAGTGTATTGCAGGACGGTAGAGGTAGACACAGTGGGAGAGCTGTATTACAGGTTGGTAGCGGTACACACAGTGGAAGAGGTGTGTTACAGGACGGTAGCGGTACACACAGTGGAAGAGGTGTGTTACAGGACAGTAGAGGTAGACACAGTGGGAGACGTGTGTTACAGGACGGTAGAGGTAGACACAGTGGGAGAGCTGTATTACAGGACGGTAGCGGTACACGCAGTGGGAGAGGTGTGTTACAGGACGGTAGTGGTACACGCAGTGGGAGAGGTGTGTTACAGGACGGTAGCGGTACACACAGTGGGAGACCTGTGTTACAGGACGGTAGAGGTACACACAGTGGGAGACCTGTGTTACAGGACGGTAGCGGTACACGCAGTGGGAGAGGTGTGTTACAGGACGGTAGTGGTACACGCAGTGGGAGAGGTGTGTTACAGGACGGTATCGGTACACACAGTGGGAGAGCTGTATTACAGGACGGTAGCGGTACACACAGTGGGAGAGCTGTATTACAGGACGGTAGCGGTACCCGCAGTGGGAGAGCTGTATTACAGGACGGTAGCGGTACACACAGTGGGAGACGTGTGTTACAGGACGGTAGCGGTACACACAGTGGAAGAGCTGTATTACAGGACGGTAGCGGTACACACAGTGGGAGAGGTGTGTTACAGGACGGTAGCAGTACACGCAGTGGGAGAGGTGTGTTACAGGACGGTAGCGGTACACACAGTGGGAGAGCTGTATTACAGGACGGTAGCGGTACACGCAGTGGGAGTGCTGTATTACAGGACGGTAGCGGTACACGCAGTGGGAGAGGTGTGTTACAGGACGGTAGCGGTACACACAGTGGGAGAGCTGTATTACAGGACGGTAGCGGTACACACAGTGGGAGAGCTGTATTACAGGACGGTAGCGGTACCCGCAGTGGGAGAGCTGTATTACAGGACGGTAGCGGTACACACAGTGGTAGAGCTGTATTACAGGACGGTAGCGGTACACACAGTGGGAGAGCTGTATTACAGGACGGTAGCGGTACACACAGTGGGAGAGGTGTATTACAGGACGGTAGCGGTACACACAGTGGGAGAGGTGTATTACAGGACGGTAGCGGTACATACAGTGGAAGAGCTGTATTACAGGATGGTAGCGGTACACACAGTGGGAGAGCTGTATTACAGGACGGTAGCGGTACACACAGTGGGAGAGCTGTATTACAGGACGGTAGCGGTACACGCAGTGGGAGAGCTGTATTACAGGATGGTAGCGGTACACACAGTGGGAGAGGTGTGTTACAGGATGGTAGCGGTACACACAGTGGAAGAGGTGTGTTACAGGACGGTAGCGGTACACACAGTGGGAGAGCTGTATTACAGGACGGTAGCGGTACACGCAGTGGGAGGGAGAGGTGTGTTACAGGACGGTAGCGGTACACACAGTGGGAGAGCTGTGTTACAGGACGGTAGCGGTACACACAGTGGAAGAGCTGTGTTACAGGACGGTAGCGGTACACACAGTGGAAGAGCTGTGTTACAGGATGGTAGCGGTACACGCAGTGGGAGAGCTGTATTACAGGACGGTAGCGGTACACGCAGTGGGAGACCTGTGTTACAGGACGGTAGCGGTACACGCAGTGGGAGAGCTGTATTACAGGATGGTAGCGGTACACACAGTGGGAGACCTGTGTTACAGGACGGTAGCGGTACACGCAGTGGGAGAGCTGTATTACAGGACGGTAGCTGTACACACAGTGGGAGACCTGTGTTACAGGACGGTAGAGGTACACACAGTGGAAGAGGTGTATTACAGGACGGTAGCGGTACACACAGTGGGAGAGCTGTGTTACAGGACAGTAGCGGTACACACAGTGGGAGAGCTGTGTTACAGGACGGTAGCGGTACACACAGTGGGAGAGCTGTGTTACAGGACGGTAGCGGTACACACAGTGGGAGAGGTGTATTACAGGACGGTAGCGGTACACACAGTGGGAGAGCTGTGTTACAGGACGGTAGCGGTACACGCAGTGGGAGAGCTGTATTACAGGACGGTAGCGGTACACACAGTGGGAGACCTGTGTTACAGGACGGTAGAGGTACACACAGTGGTAGAGGTGTATTACAGGACGGTAGCGGTACACACAGTGGGAGAGCTGTGTTACAGGACAGTAGCGGTACACACAGTGGGAGAGCTGTGTTACAGGACGGTAGCGGTACACACAGTGGGAGAGCTGTGTTACAGGACGGTAGCGGTACACACAGTGGGAGACCTGTGTTACAGGACGGTAGCGGTACACGCAGTGGAAGAGGTGTTTATACACAACAGAAGAACAAAGGCATCCTCTAGGCACTTAAATTTCTTTGAAGCCCGTATGAGACTTAAAGTGTAACTTTTATTTCAAATGTTAAAAATAACGGTAACATTGTTAAAGGAGAAGGGGGAGAAAAAAAAACAGGATTAAAAAAAACCCTCTTATGATACACTGCTGGATCGTTCCACACTGATCCACAGAGTATCGTTCACTAACCACTATCAATATACAGTATATAATGTCTAACAGAAACTTCTCAGACTTAAATTCTCTCTCGAAAATACAATTATTAATAGGCTTCGATAAGCTATAAATCCTGGAAAATGCTGCTCGAGCCAAGTCACGTAACTCTCGTATAGTTGAAAATAGTGTTACATTTTTGTACACGGTAGTTCTAAACACCTTTCATATGTCACTCTACACATGTGGTGTTGATTAGTGTCTTTAATGTCGTAAGAGTGTTTGATCCAGCGTTGATATTTATCGATATTATTCATTTTCCATACTTGTTGGCTAAGCCTTAAACGTAGTGTTTGTTTAGTCATTCCTTCATAGTACTGAGGACATGAACGCTAGACAATATATTATCCCTTTGTTTTGCAATAAATGTAGGAAGAGTTTTTCAAAGTTGTACCAAATCTGTCCATTATGGATTGGTTTTTGACCATATATTTACATGTGACAAACCCATAACAAGGATACGAACCTTGTATTGGTCATTTACCATGTGATTTACAGAAATGACTCTCTACCTGAAGGTCTTTTAAATTTGGATTTCTAAAACTAACTGGAATTTGAGCAGGTAAAACAGCCATCAAATCTGAATCTGTCCCTAAAATATGTGTATGTTTATTCAGGATATTTCTGATACATTGTTCACTACCATTAAAGGTAGTGATAAATCTTACATTTGGATCTTCCTTACTGCATTGTTTCCTATCTGCATTCGGTGCCCCTTGAAAAGGCTAGTTTCACAAGTTTTTTGCTGCATCCCCTATCCAGGAGACGTGCTTTGAATTCTTCTGTTCTCAGCTTAAATGTATTAATATTTGAGCAGTTACGTCTTATGCTTAAAAATTCTCCTATTGGGAGTCCCTTTTTAACTGTACGTTTTCATACTGCAATAAGCTGTTAGTTGCCATCTAAAATAATATGGATAAGGATTTACCATCAGGAAAGCAGTTAACATCAGTAGCAATATATTTTTCAACTTGTCACAAGGGACTAATAAATTCATTACAATGTTGGGGTTTAGAGAAAATATCCCTGGGAATTCAAGGGGGCGATGTAACCAAAAAACTGCTTACACAAGGATGCATATGGATCTTTAATTTTAATTGTGCTCGTCCTAAGAGAATGAATGAATCCAACAATTTGAATGTATTTTTCTCATTAAAGCATGGATTGATGGATATGGATAAACTGTATAATTATTTATACTAACTGTATGATAATCCATAATTTATGATAACCTTATGTTGCTTAGGATGGGTACAGTTTTGAGGATTACTCTAGCGAGACCCCTGCTATCAATATTTATGTAGGAACTTAGTGATATTTGGGACAAGAATTGACTCCAAATATTTATAGGATATTCCCTTGATACCTAAAGATATCCTTAGTGGTCATTGCCCTGAAATGATTCACATATGGAAATAAATATAATAATGATTTCTAAAAATAAGTTTATGCGAATCTCTAATTCAAACACATATAGGAATATATTTTAAGTCCCAATCTAAATTGGCATAAATGTTTGAGGATACTTTTTCTCATATATGGAAATCAATATAATGAAACGTTTGAAATATATGTCTATGCAAATTATATACTCCTATAAATGCATTAAAAAAAACTTTGTAAGTCTTAATGGAAATCAGTATTACTACATTTAAATTTTCCGCACATATTTCTAAGTGGTACCGCATGCGCAGTATTTGGAAAGGTTTGAAATGAATCACATGTCCTCCAGTGTGATTGCCATTGGTGGATAATATTTTAAAAGGATTTCCCTCACAATTCTCAGGTTAGCAGTCTCTGAAGACGATTGGTTGCTGAGCGAAACGCACGGGGAGTTAATCCTCCATTTATATGTCTAAAGACAACTTATTAAAATAAACTTCTGTAATAATGCCTCTCTATGCCCTAATGATGTAAATGATCCCCACAAGAGGGAATCTGCCTTATAACTGGTTAAGAGTGTCCCATTATAGATCAGAAGACACAGTACCCTGTATATTTAATAAAAGTCACGTTTAAACTTAGTAGAGGTGCACACAGTGAGAGAGGTGTTTTACAGGACTGTGTGGTACCCAGTGTGAGCGTTGTGTTACAGGACTGCATGGTAACACAGTGTGAGCGTTGTGCTACAGGACTGCATGGTAACACGGTGTGAGCATTGTGTTACAGGACTGCATGGTAACACAGTGTGAGCGTTGTGTTACAGGACTGCATTGTACACAGTGTGAGAGTTGTGTTACAGGATTGCATGGTACACAGTGTGAGAGTTGTGATATAGGATAATAGCATTTCACATATGGTCATGGTGACATTCGTGATACGCAGTATGCGTGTTGAAGTGTGTTACAGGACAGTAGTGGTACACAGTGTGTTGTGTTACAGGATGGTTGTAATGCACAGTGTTTGTTGTGTTACAGAACAGTAGCAGTAAACGCGGTGTACATGTGCTGCTACTGTGTGTACCAGTACACATGGTATATGAGATGTTATATTACAGGACTGTAGCAGTACACAAAGTGTGTGAGTTGTGTTGTTGTGTTACAGGATGGTAGCGGTACACTCAGACGCTCTGGTTCTCTTGGGAAGATCCGTGATGTTCTACGAAGAAGTAGCGAGATGTTGGTGAAGAAACTGCAGGGAACCGCTCCGCCAGAACCACGGAGTACAAAGTAATACCCCAATACATCCCACGTAACACAAAGTAATACCCCAACACATCCCAAGTAACACACTTTAATACCCTGGCACAGCCCACATAACACACAGCCATGCCTTGACACAGCCCACGTAACACGCAGCCATGCCTTGGCACAGCCCACGTAACACGCAGCCGTGCCTTGGCACAGATCACATCATACACAGTGTACAGTAATACCGCTTGGATCATAGTTATACTTGGGTACAGTCTTTAAAGAAAAAACAGATAAGGGAAATTCAAGAATTACTGGACCTAGTGATCTCCAGTGATTCTGAAATAATGTACAATATTCAGGTAAGGGAACATTTGGGCAGCAGTGACCTCAATGTGATGTCCTTGGAGATTTGAGAAACCCATTAACAAAGGTTTAACCAAAACATTCAACTTGTAAAGAGGGTAATTTTACAATGCTAAAAGCAGTATTAAAGGGGAACTATCACCCCTATAGACATTTGTCTCATAATTAATTTCATATAGTGATTAGCTTGAATAGTGATTTTAAATTCTCTTAAAATTTGTGATATTGCTAAATTTAAACATTTAACAATTATCCTGGTCCTGACTGACTGTGGGTACAACTCACTCTCACTCTCTCTCTCTCTCTCTCTCTCTCTCTCTCTCTCTCTCTCTCTCTCTCTCTCTCTCTCTCTCTCTCTCTCTCACATAAATGAACACACAGGTATAATACATACTCTACACAGGGTTATAATTTTGGATTGTTTGCGCTAGGTCTTTACCTAGCTTTGGGACTTAGGGAATCCCCTCATTCCTTACTGCTTTCCAACCTTCTTCACTTGGGATCTTAATTTCACATATATATTCAATGTCCATATTTATGGTGTGTTACGGCTGTACTTTTGTTTTTATATTTTATTTTAAAACACAAACTCCAAATCAATCATTGTAAGGTGACATTGGTTCTATGATGGGAAATATTTAAGGAGAATTAAAAAAAAAAAAAAAAAAAAAAAAAAAAAAAACTGATATATATTGCTGGTATAAGTATTAACCCCCTGTGCTATGGAAGCTCCCAGTTTACACAGAAATTGCCCTTATGAGGACACAGCTGCCTTACCACTGGCCCTCACCTATGAACCATTACAATTGCCTTACCACTGGCCCTCACCTATGAACCATTACAATTGCCTTACCACTGGCCTTCACCTATGAACCATTACAATTGCCTTACCACTGGCCTTCACCTATGAACCATTACAATTGCCTTACCACTGGCCTTCACCTATGAACCATTACAATTGCTGTCACTGTTTCAGGTTAAAATTCCCACTGTTGAGGATCATTAGGCTGTAGATCTGAAGGAAAATGAAGACCAACGAGTATTCTACAGAAATCAGGGATAAAGTAATAGAAATGCATAGATTAGGAGAAAGGTACAACATAATGTCCAGGTGTTTCAATACAGTGATCACAGCTTGATCAGTAATCAAGGAGTGGAAGCTGCATCACTCTACCCAGGCACGGCCAAGAAACAAGACAATCCCTCAAAACTCTGCACTGAACAAGCGGGAAACGTGAGAGAAGCCACTGAGAGGTCAACTGACATTTTGAAAGAGCTACACAGTTCAACGGCTGAGCGTGGAATAGTGGTGCGCCAGTCATCCACATCAAGAGCTCTGCATAACACTGGCCTGTATGGTAACGTTACAAGAAAAAAGTACCACCTGAAAGCATGTCTGGAGTTTTCCAGAAAGCATGAGAGTGCCTCAGCTGTAATGTGGTGGGATGAGACCAGTATAGAGATTTTTGGCCAAACTGGCACAAACCTAACAATGCCCATGTCTCCAGACACCCCTATCACTACAGTGAAGTATGATGATGGCAGCATCGTGCATTTGGGATGTTTCTCATCAAAAGAGACTGGGAATCTTGTTACAACTGAAGGAGGAATGGATAAATCAAAATATAGGGAAACACTGCAAGAGAATGTGCTTTAGTCCACTAAAAACTGAAGCTTGGAAGGAAATACATACCATATATGAGGGGCTCTGAGGAACAACAACAGCACATTGGCTTGTTCTACGATTAGTCACCGCTCAGAAGCATCGCGTTTTAGCTTTCTAGGTCCATTACGGAGCAGATATGTTCACGAACATATTAGAGTAATCCCACTCAAAAGGGCGGTCCAGGTCCAAAATGACGGGCAAGTCCCCTCTGCATAGGCAATACCAGCTAAACCTCGACGTACATTTGTCAGTGAGGTGCAGCTGGATTCCCTAGGTATTGAAAGCAACTGGTCCACATCTGGTAGAAACCTACGTTTGGGGTTAGTTGGTGGGGACTTCCCAGTTGTTCTGGAACTGGACCGCCCTTTTGGGTGGGATTAGTCTAATATGTATGTGGAAATTTCTGCGCCGTAATGGCACTACAGAGCTAAAACGTGATGCTTCTGAGTGGTGACTAGCCATAGAACAGGCCATTGTACTGTTCGTCCTCAGACGCCTCTCACATTTGGATATGAACCTTGGGAGGAAAGCCACCTTTCAGCAGGACAATCACCCCAAGCACAAGGCCAAAGTAAGACTGGAATGGCTCATAAACAAAAAGGTGAATGTCCTACAGTGACCCAGTCAAAATCCTGATTTCAGCCCCACTGAGAATCTGTGACACTTTATGAAAATTGTGGTCTACAAGTGACATCCAACCAACCTGGATCTGCCAAGAAGAATGCGCCAGAATCATTGTGACACCGTGCAAAGCTGGTACGTACTTACCCCAAAAGACTTTACTTACCCCAAAAGACTTTATTTACCCCAAAAGACTTTATTTACCCCAAAACACTTTACTTACCCCAAAAGACTTTACTTACCCCAAAAGACTTTACTTACCCCAAAACACTTTACTTACCCCAAAAGACTTTACTTACCCCAAAACACTTTACTTACCCCAAAACACTTTACTTACCCCAAAAGACTTTACTTACCCCAAAAGACTTTACTTACCCCAAAAGACTTACAGCTGTGATCGCAGTGAAATGTGGATTAACAAATATTAAAGTGTGGGGATAAAATACTTAAAACAAGCAATATATTTCAAAAATTTTAAAATGTTTCCCAACATAAATTCGATGTCACCTTAACTATAATTGCTTTTTAGTTTGTGTTATTAAAGGGTTAGTAATGTCGCTAGATAAAAAGTAATATTGCAGCTATTGGAAAAATAAAATAAACAATCCCACTCCCATCTCTCAGACCTTCACGGCTTGAGAGATAAAGGAGGCAAAACTTCCCCCTCCCCCTCCCCTTTTACTGACGTCGGCGGCAGGAGATCCTGGTCCCGGGACAAGCAGGCGGCTCTTCAGCAATGTAAAAAGAAATATTAATTGGAACGGTCTACAAAGTGTGCTTACAAACCAGGAACACTTTGTAGACCGTTCCAGTGAATCATTTCTTTTTACATTGCGCTTTTTTTTTTTGCTCTGCTGAAGAGCCTCCTCGAATCGGCCGACACAGATCTCCTGCTGTCAACTTTAGCCTTAAAGATTTGAGAGATGGGAGTGGGATAGTTTAGTTTAGTTTACTAATATCTGCAATATTACATTTTTTTTAATCTAGCGACATTACTAACCCTTTAAAAGAAAATATACAGAACAAAATTACAGTGCAACATTTGTAGTTGGGCAGGATCCGAATACTTTAGCATGGCTCTGTATGTAAGAATACAAAAGCCAAAAACCAAACGGGTTCCTTCTGTCAGTATAAGGAAAAACCTGCCCTCCTGAAGATGGTCCCTCATTATATCCGCTGTCAAACCTGAGGGGAGGCGGCTTCAGAACGGAAAAAGGATCGGAAGGGGTGTAATATTCACCATACGATTACTGCATAACTATCAAGTTATGATCTTTGGGAGCCTCAGACATCAGGACTATTCAGTATAAGTAACAATCTGAGCTGCTTGATTTTCTAAACATTACTGTCCCTTTAAATTCAAGTTAATGGGTAGGAAAGGAGGTATCAGCTTCAGCAGAGGAAGGGGTTCTTTAAACTAATGGCTGTTACATTGTGGATTCTTCACCTAGCGATGAGGTGATGGCAGGTTCACTAGATACATTTAAGATAGGATTAGATATGTTTGTAACAGAAGGGAACACAGTGATACTATGATAGATTAAATAAACACTAAAACACATAGTGATACACTGACACACAGCCTACAGAACACACAGTGATACGCTGACACACAGCCTACAGAACACACAATGATACACTGACACACAGCCCACAGAACACACAGTGATACACTGACACACAGCCCACAGAACACACAGTGATACACTGACACACAGCCTACAGAACACACAGTGATACACTGACACACAGCCCACAGAACACACAGTGATACATTGACACACAGCCTACAGAACACACAGTGATACACTGACACACAGCCTACAGAACACACAATGATACACTGACACACAGCCCACAGAACACACAGTGATACACTGACACACAGCCCACAGAACACACAGTGATACACTGACACACAGCCTACAGAACACACAGTGATACACTGACACACAGCCCACAGAACACACAGTGATACTGACACACAGCCCACAGAACACACAGTGATACACTGACACACAGCCCACAGAACACATAGTGATACACTGACACACAGCCCACAGAACACACAGTGATACACTGACACACAGCCCACAGAACACATAGTGATACACTGACACACAGCCCACAGAACACATAGTGATACACTGACACACAGCCTACAGAACACACAGTGATACACTGACACACAGCCTACAGAACACACAATGATACACTGACACACAGCCCACAGAACACACAGTGATACACTGACACACAGCCTACAGAACACACAATGATACACTGACACACAGCCCACAGAACACACAGTGATACACTGACACAGCCTACAGAACACACAGTGATACACTGACACACAGCCCACAGAACACATAGTGATACACTGACACACAGCCTACAGAACACACAGTGATACACTGACACACAGCGCACAGAACACACAGTGATACACTGAGACACAGCCCACAGAACACAGTGATACACTGACACACAGCCTACAGAACACACAGTGATACACTGAGACACAGCCCACAGAACACACAGTGATACACTGACACACAGCCTACAGAACACATAGTGATACTGACACAGCCTACAGAACACACAGTGATACACTGACACACAGCCTACAGAACACACAGTGATACACTGACACACAGCCCACAGAACACACAGTGATACACTGACACACAGCCCACAGAACACACAGTGATACACTGACACACAACCTACAGAACACATAGTGATACTGACACAGCCTACAGAAAACACAGTGATACACTGACACAGCCTACAGAACACACAGTGATACACTGACACACAGCCCACAGAACACACAGTGATACACTGACACACAGCCCACAGAACACACAGTGATACACTGACACACAACCTACAGAACACATAGTGATACTGACACAGCCTACAGAAAACACAGTGATACACTGACACAGCCTACAGAAAACACAGTGATACACTGACACACAGCCCACAGAACACACACTGACACACAGCCCACAGAACACAGTGGTACAGAATATTGGTTTGGACTTTCCACCTGATTGATTAGCATTGAATCCCTACACATTAAATCTTTGCACTGGGGGTGAGTTACTGACCTGGGGTCACTAGTAAACCCTGTAACTGATATGGACCCTCTCAGTGTAACGCACATTGTCTGTCTCTTTGCAGTATGAAGAGAGCCGCGTCACTGAACTATCTCAACAGATCCAGCGATGAACCCTTCCAGGTAATGATACCTTTCACTTGCACCAGTTATGACAGTTGGTTTCAGTGCAGATAGGAGGTGGATCCAGGGAAATAGCTGATGCCATTTGGAGTCAGGAAGGAATTTAGGAATTTTTGTACCTACTTGGGGCTAAATTAGAAATTGCTCCAGAGGACTTTTTTTTTTTTTTTTTTCCCTCTCCCCTTTCCTCTGGATCAACAGTGGTGTGTTTGGCCTGGGCTGGGCTTGTTACCATGTTACCAATACACCAGCCTAGTACTCCAGAGAGACACCAGGGATGGTCCTGCCACTGCGCTGCTCTTGTGTCCGTTGTCTTCATCCAGTTAAAGGGACAGGATTGGTTACCTAGACAATATATAGTGTACGGCAGGAATAGTCAACCCTGCTCATCCAGAGGTTTTTAGTGCATCTCAGAGCAAACGAGAACTAATTAAAGCGACTGAGCCACTAATTACTCCTCCTGTGCTCCCGCTGGGATATCCTGATAACACACACTTTTTGTAGCTTTTGAGGACTAGTGTTGGTTCCCCCTCATGCAGCACCTTTCCAGCTCAGTAAAAACAAGGCCACACACTGCTGGGAGATGAGACAGATCAAAAGTCATTACATTTCAGTCCATTTTGTTTTGTGAGTCTCTGTACAGCATTTTCTTTTTAGTCCTACGTTGGAACACAGAAACCGTGGGGTAAACTATCCTTCAGCCAGGAGGGCAGGGCACATGAGTGAATGAAAAACTGTTTGTTTATACAGCGCCACAGGTTCACACATAGCGTTACAATTTAAGGGTTTGGACAATACAGTCTGACAAGTGATTAGGAAAATGAAACACTAGAAATGGGGTCCCTGCACGAAAGCTTATAATTGGAAGTGGTGAGGGGAGACAGACAGGTTAAGTATGGAATACAGTGCTCAATTTCTGGTCAGGATAGGGGACAGTAAATAAGTAAATTATAAGAGCCTTGGATGTATGAAGTTGAAGCCTTGTTGAGGACGTGTAATTTCAATTGAGACTTGAAGACCGCCAAAGAGGTTCAGTGATGTAGGCTGAGAGGTATAGCGTTCCATAGATAGGGGACTGTAAGGGGAAAGGGTTTGGGCTGTAGCCACACAAGGAGTTGAGAGAAGAATGTCATTGGCTGATCTTAGGTGGTGGGATGGGGTAAAGAGGGAGATCAGAGATGAATTGTAAGAAGGGGTGGAGGAAAGAAGGGGCGTGAATGAGAGAAGTTGTATTTTATCAAAGTTTTGTCCCAAGTTTGATGGGCAGCCATTGGAATGATGGAAGGAGGAGGGGGGCAGGGACAAACCTAGGTGACTGTAAGGTGACTGCAGCATTCTGTATGGATTGAACTGTGTGGAACTGAGAGGCAGAAAAGCCAGAGATAAGGTTACAGTAGTCCATGTGGGAGAGGATGAGTGCTTGTGCATGAATTTTAGCTGTGAAGGAACAGCGGCAGGTTTTTGTAATGGCATTAACCCCATAAAGATCAGTGATCCTGTGTTTGGATCCACTTGACGGACCACGTAGAAGAGTTTCGACTCGCTGGCAAACTTGACTGATCCAGTCTTGGAATGGTCAGTTTCAGACTCCATATTAACCCCTTATAGACTGGTGACGTGAGTGCTGTGGGCACAAAATATGTGATGTGTCTGGACCATCATCTGTTCTTTAGGCAAGGACACCAGTGACTGTCCTGACATGTCACTGGTCCGTAAGGTGTTAATATGGGGAGAATCGTGCTTCTGATACAGGATATATGGTAGTGCCATTTACTGTCACTTGAAAGGGCACTACTGGGCCTGGTTTAGGTGGAATGAGGAGTAGCTCAGTCTTTGACATGTTGAGTCTGAGGTGTCTATGAGCCATCCAGTGTAAGACAGCCAAGAGGCAATCTGTGACTTTAGACCGAACATCAGGAGTAATCTGAGGTGCAGATAAGTAAAGCTGGGTATCGTCTTCATAGAGGTTATATTTAGGTCTGAGTGAGTTAATAAGTTCACCAGGTGTTACTGCGTATGTAGAAGAGAAGCAGTCCTAGAATTACGCATTGGGGAACACCAACAGAGAGGTGGACGGGAGAGGATGCAGAGGTGGCAATGGAGACACTGAAGGATACCGGTTAGTTAGATAAGAAGTCAGCCAGTTCAGGGCGCCTATGGAGTAAAGAGGAGGAGAGCATGACTGACAGTGTCAAAAACAGCAGAGATACCAAGCAGGATAATTATTGCATAGTGACCTTGTGATTTGGCAATGTGTAGATAATTGACCGCTCTTGTGTGAGCAGTTTCTGTGGAGTGCACTCTGCAAAAGCCAGATAGTAATGGATCCAGCAGGTTGTGCATGTTATGGAAGTCGGCAGGCTGGAGAAGGCTGCGTGAGGCAGGAGAGAAACCGGTCGATAGGTAGAGGGTGTGGTTCTGTCACGGGAATTGTTCTTGAGGATAGGTGTCACTATGGCCTGTCTGAAGTTGTCAGGAAAAGTAGCAGAGGCATAGGAGGAGTTAGTGTTAGTAATGTCCAAAAAAAAGTTTTTTTGTAATATTAGAAGAGCTTAAAAAGCGGTGCTAAATGCAAAAAAACCTTATCCCTCAAACCGCTATGGTATAAGAGATACGGGCGTTTAAAGTTCACTGTCTCCTACTGACAGTTGTTAAGCTGTCAGCAGGAGATTCGTGCCGGTCGACGTGGAGGTGCTTGAGAAGTGCCGGGATCTCGTTACTTACACGGAATACCTTCATTGGAATGGTCTATGTGCTTGAACACCAGGCACACATTTTAAACCATTCCAATAAAGGGATTCCGTTCAAGTAACGAGATCCCGGCACTTCTCAAGCGCCTCCGTGTCGACCGACACGAATCTCCTGCAGACAGTTTTACAGCTGTGAGTAGGAAACAGCGGACTTTAAACGCCCGTATCTCTTACACCATAGCGGTTTGAGAGATACGTTTTTTTGCATTTAACTCAGCTTTTTAAGCTCTTCTAATTTCAAAAAAACTTTTTTTTTGGACATTACTAACACTTTAAATATCTGTAATATATGCACTTTCCTATAAAGGCTCTCTGGAGGTGGAGACTCCCTCCCTACGCCACTGTACCCTATCAGACATGCTCGGTTTTAAAAGTGACCTCGAAGATGCATCAGTCTGTGGTCGGTTCTGGTCACTGACCATCAACAGCACAATCGCGTGCAAAAGAAGAACCATGAAAACCTCCCTGATCTGCTTACAGTGAAGTACTGGTTCGATATGTAATAACTGTGGGACGGAGTATGTCCCAGCAGTGACCTTTCCCTGGATTTCCTCCAGTCTCTCTTCATGTGAAGAGACTGAGCCTTGTGGATGGCTGGAAGGTCAGCAGGCTGTATGCAGTATGAAAAAATAGAACAAATCTGGGGAACCCAACTGCACCATAGTGCGCAAGTACAAATTATCAATATTCCCAATTAGATAAACAGGTCTTTTAACCCCTTGAATGCTAGAGGTCTCCAGCCCATCAGTTGGGTCTCCGTCACAGATTTGATTCTCTTTGTGCCTATGGAGCAGAGTTCCCACCGGAACCAGCAGTAACTCAGGGACACGTCTATCTATCTCACCCTTCTCCTCCCAGGGACACATCTATCTATCTCACCCTCCTCCTCCCAGGGACACGTCTATCTATCTCACCCTCCTCCCAGGGACACATCTATCTATCTCACCCTCCTCCCAGGGACACATCTATCTATCTCACCCTCCTCCCAGGGACACCTCTATCTATCTCACCCTCCTCCTCCCAGGGACACCTCTATCTATCTCACCCTCCTCCTCCCAGTGACACATCTATCTATCTCACCTTCCTCCTCGCAGGGACACGTCTATCTATCTCACCCTCCTCCTCCCAGGGACATCTCTATCTATCTCACCTTCCTCCTCCCAGGGACACCTCTATCTATCTCACCCTCCTCCTCCCAGGGACATGTCTATCTATCTCACCCTCCTCCTCCCAGGGACACCTCTATCTATCTCACCCTCCTCCTCCCAGGGACATGTCTATCTATCTCACCCTCCTCCCAGGGACACCTCTATCTATCTCACCCTCCTCCTCCCAGGGACACCTCTATCTATCTCACCCTCCTCCTCCAGTGACACATCTATCTATCTCACCTTCCTCCTCGCAGGGACACGTCTATCTATCTCACCCTCCTCCTCCCAGGGACATCTCTATCTATCTCACCTTCCTCCTCCCAGGGACACCTCTATCTATCTCACCCTCCTCCTCCAGGTACACCTCTATCTATCTCACCCTCTCTCCCCGGGACACCTCTATCTATCTCACCCTCCTCCTCCCAGGGACACCTCTATCTATCTCACCCTCCTCCTCCCAGGGACACCTCTATCTATCTCACCCTCCTCCTCCCAGGGACACCTCTATCTATCTCACCCTCCTCCTCCCAGGGACACCTCTATCTATCTCACCCTCCTCCTCCCAGGGACACCTCTATCTATCTCACCCTCCTCCTCCCAGGGACACCTCTATCTATCTCACCCTCCTCCCAGGGACACATCTATCTATCTCACCCTCCTCCCAGGGACACGTCTATCTATCTCACCCTCCTCCCAGGGACACCTCTATCTATCTCACCCTCCTCCTCCCAGGGACACATCTATCTATCTCACCCTCCTCCTCCCAGGGACACCTCTATCTATCTCACCTTCCTCTCTCCCAGGGACACCTCTATCTATCTCACCCTCCTCCCAGGGACACATCTATCTATCTCACCTTCCTCCTCCCAGGGACACGTCTATCTATCTCACCTCCTCCTCCCCAGGGACACATCTATCTCACCTTCCTCCTCCCAGGGACACGTCTATCTATCTCACCCTCCTCCTCCCAGGGACACCTCTATCTATCTCACCCTCCTCCCAGGGACACATCTATCTATCTCACCCTCCTCCTCCCAGGGACACCTCTATCTATCTCACCCTCCTCCTCCCAGGGACACATCTATCTATCTCACCTTCCTCCTCCCAGGGACACCTCTATCTATCTCACCCTCCTCCCAGGGACACATCTATCTATCTCACCCTCCTCCTCCCAGGGACACATCTATCTATTTCACCCTCCTCCTCCAGGGACACCTCTATCTATCTCACCCTCCTCCTCCCAGGGACACCTCTATCTATCTCACCCTCCTCCTCCCAGGGACATGTCTATCTATCTCACCCTCCTCCTCCCAGGGACACATCTATCTATCTCACCCTCCTCCCAGGGACACCTCTATCTATCTCACCCTCCTCCTCCCAGGGACACGTCTATCTATCTCACCCTCCTCCTCCCAGGACACCTCTATCTATCTCACCCTCCTCCTCCAGGGACACGTCTATCTATCTCACCTTCCTCCTCCCAGGGACACCTCTATCTATCTCACCCTCCTCCTCCCAGGGACACGTCTATCTATCTCACCTCCTCCCAGGGACACCTCTTTCTATCTCACCCTCCTCCTCCCAGGGACACATCTATCTATCTCACCCTCCTCCCAGTGACACCTCTATCTATCTCACCCTCCTCCTCCCAGGGACACGTCTATCTATCTCACCCTCCTCCCAGGGACACCTCTATCTATCTCACCCTCCTCCTCCCAGGGACACATCTATCTATCTCACCCTCCTCCCAGTGACACCTCTATCTATCTCACCCTCCTCCTCCCAGGGACACGTCTATCTATCTCACCCTCCTCCCAGGGACACCTCTATCTATCTCACCCTCCTCCTCCCAGGGACACACGTCTATCTATCTCACCCTCCTCCTCCCAGGGACAACGTCTATCTATCTCACCCTTCTCCTCCCAGGGACACGTCTATCTATCTCACCCTTCTCCTCCCAGGGACACCTCTATCTATCTCACCCTCCTCCTCCCAGGGACACGTCTATCTATCTCACCCTCCTCCTCCCAGGGACACCTCTATCTATCTCACCCTCCTCCTCCCAGGGACACGTCTATCTATCTCACCTTCCTCCTCCAGGGACACCTCTATCTATCTCACCCTCCTCCTCCCAGGGACACGTCTATCTATCTCACCCTCCTCCCAGGGACACCTCTATCTATCTCACCCTCCTCCTCCCAGGGACACATCTATCTATCTCACCCTCCTCCCAGTGACACCTCTGTCTATCTCACCCTCCTCCTCCCAGGGACACGTCTATCTATCTCACCCTCCTCCCAGGGACACCTCTATCTATCTCACCCTCCTCCTCCCAGGGACACATCTATCTATCTCACCCTCCTCCCAGTGACACCTCTATCTATCTCACCCTCCTCCTCCAGGGACACGTCTATCTATCTCACCCTCCTCCCAGGGACACCTCTATCTATCTCACCCTCCTCCTCCCAGGGACACGTCTATCTATCTCACCCTCCTCCTCCCAGGGACACGTCTATCTATCTCACCCTTCTCCTCCCAGGGACACGTCTATCTATCTCACCCTTCTCCTCCAGGGACACCTCTATCTATCTCACCCTCCTCCCAGGGACACCTCTATCTATCTCACCCTCCTCCTCCCAGGGACAACTCTATCTATCTCACCCTCCTCCTCCCAGGGACACCTCTATCTATCTCACCCTCCTCCTCCCAGGTACACCTCTATCTATCTCACCCTCCTCCTCCAGGGACACGTCTATCTATCTCACCCTCCTCCTCCCAGGGACACGTCTATCTATCTCACCCTCCTCCTCCCAGGAACACCTCTATCTATCTCACCCTCCTCCTCCAGGGACACCTCTATCTATCTCACCCTCCTCCTCCCAGGGACACGTCTATCTATCTCACCCTCCTCCTCCCAGGGACACCTCTATCTATCTCACCCTCCTCCTCCCAGGGACACGTCTATGTATCTCACCCTCCTCCTCCCAGGGACACCTCTATCTATCTCACCCTCCTCCTCCCAGGGACACGTCTATCTATCTCACCCTCCTCCTCCCAGGGACACCTCTATCTATCTCACCCTCCTCCTCCCAGGGACACGTCTATCTATCTCACCCTCCTCCTCCCAGGGACACCTTTATCTATCTCACCCTCCTCCTCCCAGGGACACCTCTATCTATCTCACCCTCCTCCTCCCAGGGACACCTCTATCTATCTCACCCTCCTCCTCCCAGGGACACCTCTATCTATCTCACCCTCCTCCTCCAGGGACACCTCTATCTATCTCACCCTCCTCCTCCCAGGGACACCTCTATCTATCTCACCCTCCTCCCAGGGACACATCTATCTATCTCAACCCTCCTCCTCCCAGGGACACATCTATCTATCTCACCCTCCTCCCAGGGACACATCTATCTATCTCACCCTCTCCCAGGGACACCTCTATCTATCTCACCCACCTCCTCCCAGGGACACCTCTATCTATCTCACCCTCCTCCTCCCAGGGACACCTCTATCTATCTCACCCTCCTCCTCCCAGGGACAACGTCTATCTATCTCACCCTCCTCCTCCCAGGGACACCTCTATCTATCTCACCCTTCTCTCCCAGGGACACCTCTATCTATCTCACCCTTCTCCTCCCAGGGACACGTCTATCTATCTCACCCTCCTCCTCCCAGGGACACATCTATTATCTCACCCTCCTCCTCCCAGGGACACATCTATCTATCTCACCCTCCTCCTCCCAGGGACACGTCTATCTATCTCACCCTCCTCCTCCCAGGGACACCTCTATCTATCTCACCCTCCTCCCAGGGACACGTCTATCTATCTCACCCTCCTCCTCCCAGGGACATCTCTATCTATCTCACCTTCCTCCTCCCAGGGACACGTCTATCTATCTCACCCTCCTCCTCCCAGGGACACCTCTATCTATCTCACCTTCCTCCTCCCAGGGACACCTCTATCTATCTCACTCTCCTCCCAGGGACACATCTATCTATCTCACCTTCCTCCTCCCAGGGACACGTCTATCTATCTCACCCTCCTCCTCCAGGGACACATCTATCTCACCTTCCTCCTCCAGGGACACGTCTATCTATCTCACCCTCCTCCTCCCAGGGACACCTCTATCTATCTCACCCTCCTCCTCCCAGGGACACGTCTATCTATCTCACCCTCCTCCCAGGGACACATCTATCTATCTCACCCTCCTCCTCCCAGGGACACCTCTATCTATCTCACCCTCCTCCTCCCAGGGACACGTCTATCTATCTCACCCTCCTCCTCCCAGGGACATCTCTATCTATCTCACCCTCCTCCTCCCAGGGACATGTCTATCTATCTCACCCTCCTCCCAGGGACACGTCTATCTATCTATCTCACCCTCCTCCTCCCAGGGACACCTCTATCTATCTCACCCTCCTCCTCCCAGGGACATGTCTATCTATCTCACCCTCCTCCTCCCAGGGACATGTCTATCTATCTCACCCTCTCAGGGACCTCTATCACCCTCTCCTCCCAGGGACATGTCTATCTATCTCACCCTCCTCCCAGGGACACGTCTATCTATCTCACCCTCCTCCTCCCAGGGGACATGTCTATCTATCTCACCCTCCTCCTCCCAGGGACACGTCTATCTATCTCACCCTCCTCCTCCCAGGACACGTCTATCTATCTCACCCTCCTCCTCCCAGGGACACGTCTATCTATCTCACCCTCCTCCTCCCAGGGACACGTCTATCTATCTCACCTCCTCCTCCCAGGGACACATCTATCTATCTCACCTCCTCCTCCCAGGGACACGTCTATCTATCTCACCCTCCTCCTCCCAGGGACACCTCTATCTATCTCACCTTCCTCCTCCCAGGGACACGTCTATCTATCTCACCCTCCTCCTCCCAGGGACATGTCTATCTATCTCACCCTCCTCCTCCAGGGACATCTCTATCTATCTCACCCTCCTCCTCCCAGGGACAACGTCTATCTATCTCACCCTCCTCCTCCCCAGGGACATCTCTATCTATCTCACCCTCCTCCTCCCAGGGACACGTCTATCTATCTCACCTCCTCCTCCCCAGGGACACGTCTATCTATCTCACCCTCCTCCTCCCAGGGACACCTCCTATCTATCTCACCTTCCTCCTCCCAGGACACCTCTATCTATCTCACCCTCCTCCTCCAGGGACACATCTATCTATCTCACCCTCCTCCTCCCAGGGACACATCTATCTCACCCTCCTCCTCCAGGGACATCTCTATCTATCTCACCCTCCTCCTCCCAGGGACACGTCTATCTATCTCACCCTCCTCCTCCCAGGTACATCTCTATCTATCTCACCCTCCTCCTCCCAGGGACACGTCTATCTATCTTACCCCTCCTCCTCCCAGGGACATGTCTATCTATCTCACCCTCCTCCTCCCAGGGACACCTCTATCTATCTCACCCTCCTCCTCCAGGGACATCTCTATCTATCTCACCCTCCTCCTCCCAGGGACACGTCTATCTATCTCACCCTCCTCCTCCCAGGGACACGTCTATCTATCTCACCCTCCTCCTCCCAGGGACACCTCTATCTCACCCTCCTCCTCCCAGGGACACCTCTATCTATCTCACCCTCCTCCTCCCAGGGACACCTCTATCTATCACCTCCTCCTCCCAGGGACACCTCTATCTATCTCACCCTCCTCCCAGGGACACGTCTATCTATCTCACCCTCCTCCTCCCAGGGACACGTCTATCTATCTCACCCTCCTCCTCCCAGGGACTACGTCTATCTATCTCACCTCTCTCCAGGGACACGTCTATCTATCTCACCCTCCTCCTCCCAGGACATCTCTATCTATCTCACCCTCCTCCTCCCAGGGACACGTCTATCTATCTCACCCTCCTCCTCCCAGGGACATCTCTATCTATCTCACCCTCCTCCTCCCAGGGGACACGTCTGTCTATCTCACCCTCCTCCTCCCAGGGACACGTCTATCTATCTCACCCTCCTCCTCCCAGGACACCTCTATCTCACCCTCCTCCTCCAGGGACACCTCTATCATATCTCACCTCCTCCCAGGGACACCTCTATCTATCTCACCTCCTCCTCCCAGGGACACCTCTATCTATCTCACCCTCCTCCTCCCAGGGACATGTCTATCTATCTCACCCTCCTCCTCCAAGGGGACACGTCTATCTATCTCACCCTCCTCCTCCCAGGGACATGTCTATCTATCTCACCTTCCTCCTCCCAGGGACACGTCTATCTATCTCACCCTCCTCCCAGGGACACGTCTATCTATCTCACCCTCCTCCTCCCAGGGGACACGTCTATCTCACCCTCCTCCTCCCAGGACACCTCTATCTATTTCACCCTCCTCCCAGGGACACGTCTATCTATCTCACCTTCCTCCTCCCAGGGACACCTCTATCTATCTCACCCTCCTCCTCCCAGGGACACGTCTATCTATCTCACCCTCCTCCCAGGGACACCTCTATCTATCTCACCTTCCTCCTCCCAGGGACACCTCTATCTATCTCACCTTCCTCCTCCCAGGGACACGTCTATCTATTTCACCCTCCTCCCAGGGACACGTCTATCTATCTCACCCTCTCCAGGGACACGTCTATCTATCTCACCCTCCTCCCAGGGACACCTCTATCTATTTCACCCTCCTCCCAGGGACACGTCTATCTATCTCACCCTCCTCCTCCCAGGGACACGTCTATCTATCTCACCCTCCTCCCAGGGACACCTCTATCTATCTCACCCTCCTCCTCCCAGGGACACGTCTATCTATCTCACCCTCCTCCCAGGGACACCTCTATCTATTTCACCCTCCTCCCAGGGACACCTCTATCTATTTCACCCTCCTCCTCCCAGGGACACCTCTATCTATTTCACCCTCCTCCCAGGGACAACGTCTATCTATCTCACCTCCTCCTCCCAGGGACACCTCTATCTATCTCACCCTCCTCCTCCAGGACACGTCTATCTATCTCACCCTCCCTCCAGGGACACCTCTATCTATCTATCTGCACCTTCCTCCTCCCAGGGACACCTCTATCTATCTCACCTTCCTCCTCCCAGGGACACGTCTATCTATTTCACCCTCCTCCCAGGGACACGTCTATCTATTTCACCCTCCTCCAGGGATACGTCTATCTATCTCACCCTCCTCCCAGGGACACCTCTATCTATTTCACCCTCCTCCCAGGGACACGTCTATCTATCTCACCTTCCTCCTCCCAGGGACATCTCTATCTATCTCACCCTCCTCCTCCCAGGGACACGTCTATCTATCTCACCCTCCTCCCAGGGACACGTCTATCTATCTCACCTTCCTCCTCCCAGGGACACATCTATCTATCTCACCTTCCTCCTCCAGGGACACGTCTATCTATCTCACCTTCCTCCTCCCAGGGACACCTCTATCTATCTCACCTTCCTCCTCCCAGGGACACCTCTATCTATCTCACCTTCCTCCTCCCAGGGACACCTCTACCTATCTCACCCACCTCCTCCCAGAGACACCTCTATCTATCTCACCTCCTCCTCCCAGGGACATCTCTATCTATCTCACCCTCCTCCTCCCAGGGACACGTCTATCTATCTCACCCTCCTCCTCCCAGGGACACATCTATCTCACCTTCCTCCTCCCAGGGACACGTCTATCTATCTCACCCTCCTCCTCCCAGGGACACCTCTATCTCACCCTCCTCCTCCCAGGGACACGTCTATCTATCTCACCCTCCTCCCAGGGACACATCTATCTATCTCACCCTCCTCCTCCCAGGGACACCTCTATCTAGCTCACCTCCTCCTCCCAGGGACACCTCTATCTAGCTCACCTCCTCCTCCCAGGGACACATCTATCTATCTCACCTTCCTCCTCCCAGGGACACCTCTATCTATCTCACCCTCCTCCCAGGGACACATCTATCTATCTCACCCTCCTCCTCCCAGGGACACGTCTATCTATCTCGCCCTCCTCCTCCCAGGGACACCTCTATCTATCTCACCCTCCTCCTCCCAGGGACACCTCTATCTATCTCACCCTCCTCCTCCCAGGGACACCTCTATCTATCTCACCCTCCTCCTCCCAGGGACACCTCTATCTATCTCACCCTCCTCCTCCCAGGGACACGTCTATCTATCTCACCCTCCTCCCAGGGACACGTCTATCTATCTCACCCTCCTCCTCCCAGGGACACCTCTATCTATCTCACCCTCCTCCTCCCAGGGACACCTCTATCTATCTCACCCTCCTCCTCCCAGGGACACCTCTATCTATCTCACCCTCCTCCTCCCAGGGACACCTCTATCTATCTCACCCTCCTCCTCCCAGGGACACTCTATCTATCTCACCCTCCTCTCCAGGGACACCTCTATCTATCTCACCCTCCTCCTCCAGGGACAACGTCTATCTATCTCACCCTCCTCCTCCCAGGGACACGTCTATCTATCTCACCCTCCTCCTCCCAGGGACACGTCTATCTATCTCACCTTCCTCCTCCCAGGACACGTCTATCTATCTCACCCTCCTCCTCCCAGGGACATCTCTATCTATCTCACCCTCCTCCTCCCAGGGACACGTCTATCTATCTCACCCTCCTCCTCCCAGGGACATCTCTATCTATCTCACCCTCCTCCTCCCAGGGACACGTCTATCTATCTCACCCTCCTCCTCCCAGGGACACGTCTATCTATCTCACCCTCCTCCTCCCAGGGACACCTCTATCTCACCCTCCTCCTCCCAGGGACACCTCTATCTATCTCACCCTCCTCCCAGGGACACCTCTATCTATCTCACCCTCCTCCTCCCAGGGACACCTCTATCTATCTCACCCTCCTCCTCCCAGGGACATGTCTATCTATCTCACCCTCCTCCTCCAAGGGACAACGTCTATCTATCTCACCCTCCTCCTCCCAGGGACATGTCTATCTATCTCACCTTCCTCCTCCCAGGGACACGTCTATCTATCTCACCCTCCTCCCAGGGACACGTCTATCTATCTCACCCTCCTCCTCCCAGGGACACGTCTATCTATCTCACCTCCTCCTCCAGGGACACCTCTATCTATTTCACCCTCCTCCCAGGGACATCGTCTATCTATCTCACCTTCCTCCTCCAGGGACACTCTATCTATCTCACCCTCCTCCTCCCAGGGACACGTCTATCTATCTCACCCTCCTCCCAGGGACACCTCTATCTATCTCACCTTCCTCCTCCCAGGGACACCTCTATCTATCTCACCTTCCTCCTCCCAGGGACACGTCTATCTATTCTCACCCTCCTCCCAGGGACACGTCTATCTATCTCACCCTCCTCCAGGGACACGTCTATCTATCTCACCCTCCTCCCAGGGACACTCTATCTATCTCACCCTCCTCTCCCAGGGACACGTCTATCTATCTCACCCTCCTCCCAGGGACACCTCTATCTATTTCACCCTCCTCCCAGGGACACCTCTATCTATTTCACCCTCCTCCTCCCAGGGACACCTCTATCTATTTCACCCTCCTCCAGGGACACGTCTATCTATCTCACCTTCCTCCTCCAGGGACACCTCTATCTATCTCACCCTCCTCTCCAGGGACACGTCTATCTATCTCACCCTCCTCCCAGGGACACCTCTATCTATCTATCTCACCTTCCTCCTCCAGGGACACCTCTATCTATCTCACCTTCCTCCTCCAGGGACACGTCTATCTATTTCACCCTCCTCCCAGGGACACGTCTATCTATTTCACCCTCCTCCCAGGGATACGTCTATCTATCTCACCTCCTCCCAGGGACACCTCTATCTATTTCACCCTCCTCCCAGGGACACGTCTATCTATCTCACCTTCCTCCTCCCAGGGACATCTCTATCTATCTCACCCTCCTCCTCCCAGGGACACGTCTATCTATCTCACCCTCCTCCCAGGGACACGTCTATCTATCTCACCTTCCTCCTCCCAGGGACACATCTATCTATCTCACCTTCCTCCTCCCAGGGACACGTCTATCTATCTCACCTTCCTCCTCCCAGGGACACCTCTATCTATCTCACCTTCCTCCTCCAGGGACACCTCTATCTATCTCACCTTCCTCCTCCCAGGGACACCTCTACCTATCTCACCCACCTCCTCCCAGAGACACCTCTATCTATCTCACCCTCCTCCTCCAGGGACATCTCTATCTATCTCACCCTCCTCCTCCCAGGGACACGTCTATCTATCTCACCCTCCTCCTCCCAGGGACACATCTATCTCACCTTCCTCCTCCCAGGGACACGTCTATCTATCTCACCCTCCTCCTCCCAGGGACACCTCTATCTCACCCTCCTCCTCCCAGGGACACGTCTATCTATCTCACCCTCCTCTCCAGGGACACATCTATCTATCTCACCCTCCTCCTCCCAGGGACACTCTATCTAGCTCACCCTCCTCCTCCCAGGGACACCTCTATCTAGCTCACCCTCCTCCTCCAGGGACACATCTATCTATCTCACCTTCCTCCTCCCAGGGACACCTCTATCTATCTCACCCTCCTCCCAGGGACACATCTATCTATCTCACCCTCCTCCTCCCAGGGACACGTCTCATCTATCTCGCCCTCCTCCTCCCAGGGACACCTCTATCTATCTCACCCCTCCTCCTCCAGGGACACCTCTATCTATCTCACCCTCCTCCTCCCAGGGACACCTCTATCTATCTCACCCTCCTCCTCCAGGGACACCTCTATCTATCTCACCCTCCTCCTCCAGGGACCACGTCTATCTATCTCACCCTCCTCCCAGGGACACGTCTATCTATCTCACCCTCCTCCTCCCAGGGACACCTCTATCTATCTCACCGCTCCTCCTCCCAGGGACACCTCTATCTATCTCACCCTCCTCCTCCCAGGGACACCTCTATCTATCTCACCCTCCTCCTCCCAGGGACACCTCTATCTATCTCACCCTCCTCCTCCCAGGGACACCTCTATCTATCCACCCTCCTCCTCCCAGGGACACCTCTATCTATCTCACCCTCCTCCTCCCAGGGACACCTCTATCTATCTCACCCTCCTCCTCCCAGGACACCTCTATCTATCTCACCCTCCTCCCAGGGATACGTCTATCTATCTCACCCTCCTCCTCCCAGGGACACCTCTATCTATCTCACCCTCCTACCAGGGACACGTCTATCTATCTCACCCTCCTCCCAGGGACAACCTCTATCTATCTCACCCTCCTCCCAGGGACATCTCTATCTCTCATCAATGTGACACCTCTACCTATCTCATACTTATCCCTGGGCACCTATACCCATATTTTGCTTATCCCCTGGGGCACCTGTACCCATCTCTGTACATCTTTATTATTTGTGTTTGTTTTAATTTTATGTTATTTTTTTCTAGGTTTCCCAGAATCTCCTGTCAGAGACCAGAGGTTTGAGCGCCAGTAACATCGACTTGTCGTCCCACAGCTGAGCCTAATCTGCACAGACACTGCTCCCCTGTCCCTGATCCAAAATACTAATAGACCTTAAGTACTCCTGCAGTTCTATACCAGATGTCCCCTATATGCTCCGGTCCTCATGTCCCATACAGAGGAATCCCTGTACTTATAAATTATCCCTATATACACATCCCTGGACTCCAGTCTAGGTAACACTACACACAATGTAGGACCCCGGTATTCATAGGGTAACACTACACACAACGTAGGACCCCGGTATTCATAGGGTAACACTGCACACAACGTAGGACCCCGGTATTCATAGGGTAACACTACACAAACGTAGACCCCGGTATTCATAGGGTAACACTACACACAACGTAGGACCCCGGTATTCATAGGGTAACACTACACACAACGTAGGACCCCGGTATTCATAGGGTAACACTACACACACACACACACACACACACACATCCCAGCAGTGTAACACTACATACCCCCCCCCCCCCGAATCCCTGTAGGGTCACACTACATACCCCCTTATTTATTTGGTATCACTACATACACAACGTGGGGTCCCAGTAGGGTAAAAACATCATACACACCATGGGATCCTAGTAGGGTAATCTTCTGAATTAAAGTAAAAGAACACTCAAATCTTGTACCTCCTCCTCCCATCACGTCACTCCCACTGATACCCCCTCACTTCCTTTTCCTTCACACTTCTCTCCCACTGGTAACTCTCCCCATTTCCCATCACACTTCTCTCCCGCTGATAACTCCTCCCCATTCCTCATCACACTTCTCTCCCACTGGTAACGTCCTCCCCATCACACTTCTCTCCCACTGGTAACTCCTCCCATCACACTTCTCTCCCACTGGTAACTCCTCCCCATTCCTCATCACACTTCTCTCCCACTGGTAACTCCTCCCCATTCCCCATCACACTTCTCTCCACTGTTAACTCCTCCCCCTTCCCCATCACACTTCTCTCCACTGATAACTCCTCCCCCATTCCCCATCAAACTTCTCTCCACTGGTAACTCCTCCCCCTTCCTCATCACACTTCTCTCCCACTGGTAATTCCCGGCCCCCTCCCCCATCACACTTCTCTCCCACTGGTAATTCCCGGCCCCCTCCCCAATCACACTATTCTCTGACTGGTGCCAAGCTCCCTCATCAGACTCCCACTTGTATCTTCTCCTCGCCCACATTCCTCATCACACTCCAATTCCTGTAGTACTGCCCCATCACACTCCAATTCCTGTAGTACTGCCCCATCACACTCCAATTCCTGTAGTACTGCCCCATCACACTCCAATTCCTGTAGTACTGCCCCCATCACACTCCAGTCTTTGGGGTACTACCTGCCTCCCCACAATCTCATTCTGATCCAAGTGCTACCTCTGCCTCCCTGCCTTAAAATCCCAGTAGTAACTCCAGTCACCCATCCCTCATCATAGATCCAGGGGAACCTATTGACTCACCCATATCACACTCCAATTCATAGGGTCCCTGGCTTTCCCTCGTCTCATCAAGGAGCATGAAGCCCCCCCTCCCCTGCCCCTGTGCATGTGGGGACCTGTAGGAAATGGCTGACAAAGCTATGTCCCCCCCCAGTACAGTCCTTCCTCTCCTGCACAACAGTAATAACCTGCCCCCCCCCAGTACAGCCCTTCCTCTCCTGCACAACAGTAATAACCTGCCCCCCCGAACAGTCCTTCCTCTCCTGCACTACAGTAATAACCTTCCCCCCCCCGACCAGTCCTTCCTCTCCTGCACTACAGTAATAACCTTCCCCCAGTACAGTCCTTCCTCTCCTGCACTACAGTAATAACCTTCCCCCCAGTACAGTCCTTCCTCTCCTGCACAACAGTAAA
>CM074720.1:4222659-4476653 GCA_037306005.1 Rhinophrynus dorsalis | reverse complement strand
CAGTAATAACCTTCCCCCCAGTACAGTCCTTCCTCTCCTGCACTACAGTAATAACCTTCCCCCCAGTACAGTCCTTCCTTTCCTGCACAACAGTAATAACCTGCCCCCCCCCCCCCCGACCAGTCCTTCCTCTCCTGCACTACAGTAATAACCTGCACCCCCCGACCAGTCCTTCCTCTCCTGCACTACAGTAATAACCTGCCCCCCCCGACCAGTCCTTCCTCTCCTGCACAACAGTAATAACCTGCCCCCCCCGACCAGTCCTTCCTCTCCTGCACAACAGTAATAACCTGCCCCCCCCCCCGACCAGTCCTTCCTCTCCTGCACAACAGTAATAACCTGCCCCCCCCCCCGACCAGTCCTTCCTCTCCTGCACAACAGTAATAACCTGCCCCCCCCCCGACCAGTCCTTCCTCTCCTGCACAACAGTAATAACCTGCCCCCCCCCCGACCAGTCCTTCCTCTCCTGCACAACAGTAATAACCTGCCCCCCCCCGACCAGTCCTTCCTCTCCTGCACAACAGTAATAACCTTCCCCCCAGTACAGTCCTTCCTCTCCTGCACAACAGTAATAACCTGCCCCCCCCCCCGACCAGTCCTTCCTCTCCTGCACAACAGTAATAACCTGCCCCCCCCCGACCAGTCCTTCCTCTCCTGCACAACAGTAATAACCTGCCCCCCCCCGACCAGTCCTTCCTCTCCTGCACAACAGTAATAACCTGCACCCCCCCCGACCAGTCCTTCCTCTCCTGCACAACAGTAATAACCTGCAACCCCCCCGACCAGTCCTTCCTCTCCTGCACAACAGTAATAACCTGCCCCCCCCCGACCAGCCCTTCCTCTCCTGCACTACAGTAATAACCTTCCCCCCCCCGACCAGTCCTTCCTCTCCTGCACAACAGTAATAACCTGCCCCCCAGTACAGTCCTTCCTCTCCTGCACAACAGTAATAACCTGCCCCCCCCCCCGACCAGCCCTTCCTCTCCTGCACAACAGTAATAACCTTCCCCCCCCCCGACCAGTCCTTCCTCTCCTGCACTACAGTAATAACCTTCCCCCCCCCGACCAGTCCTTCCTCTCCTGCACAACAGTAATAACCTGCCCCCCCCCGACCAGTCCTTCCTCTCCTGCACAACAGTAATAACCTGCCCCCCCCCCCCGACCAGTCCTTCCTCTCCTGCACAACAGTAATAACCTGCCCCCCAGTACAGTCCTTCCTCTCCTGCACAACAGTAATAACCTGCCCCCCCCCGACCAGCCCTTCCTCTCCTGCACTACAGTAATAACCTGCCCCCCCCGACCAGTCCTTCCTCTCCTGCACAACAGTAATAACCTGCCCCCCAGTACAGTCCTTCCTCTCCTGCACAACAGTAATAACCTGCCCCCCCCGACCAGCCCTTCCTCTCCTGCACAACAGTAATAACCTGCCCCCCCCGACCAGTCCTTCCTCTCCTGCACAACAGTAATAACCTGCCCCCCCCCCGACCAGTCCTTCCACTCCTGCACTACAGTAATAACCTGCCCCCCAGTACAGTCCTTCCTCTCCTGCACAACAGTAATAACCTTCCCCCCCCCCGACCAGTCCTTCCTCTCCTGCACAACAGTAATAACCTGCCCCCCCCCCCGACCAGTCCTTCCTCTCCTGCACAACAGTAATAACCTGCCCCCCCGACCAGTCCTTCCTCTCCTGCACAACAGTAATAACCTGCCCCCCCGACCAGTCCTTCCTCTCCTGCACTACAGTAATAACCTGCCCCCCCCACCCCCGACCAGTCCTTCCACTCCTGCACTACAGTAATAACCTGCACCCCCTCTATAACACTCCCTGGCTGCTGAGTTCATTCCTTCCCCTAGATTCCTTGCACCCACTAGTGGTCTTAACAGTAATAATAATAATTATAGTAATAATAATAATAATTATAGTAATAATATTAATCTGCCAAGTGTCCCATTTCAGTGACCTGGAACCACTGACCTGCAGATGGTGTCCTGGCTGCTGAGTTTAGTTCTGTTCTATCTATTGTGTTACAGCCTTGTGTCCACTAGTGGACATAGTAACTTGACATAGTAACGTGCCCTTGTGTCCCAGCTTTGTGACCTGGTGCCTCGCTGATGCAAGTGGTGCCGTCCTGCTCAGTTTAGATCTCTTCCCACCGGGCCTGGTACTCACTAGTAGACATCATAATAATTACCTGCCCTAGTGTCCCAGCCTGGCACACGCTAGTGGACTTCGTCCACATCATCATTCCCACTATGGCTGTCTGAGCCTTGGCGCCCTCTAGTGATCATTCTTCTGATCTGAATTTTATCTGCCATAGGGTGGAATTACAAACACAAAACAAGGTATGCTAGTCCCCTCCGGCACGAAGGGGGGTAAATTTGAATTTTAGGGGCCTTGCTCCATTTTACTGTATCCTGTGTAAATTGCTGCTGTCCCCTCCCCTGTGTGTACCCCACTTTCCTTGTCTTGTCTGATTTTATCTGTCCTCGAGGCATTTATCTCAGGAAAATAAAATTTCTCAGAGCCCATCTGGAATCGGTGTGATCCATGTGTCTTATTTCTTGCCACCTGGAACCAGTGTGATCCGTGTGTCATTTGTTGCCATCTGGAACCTGTGTGATTCATGTGTCATTTGTTGCCATCTGGAGCTTGTGTGATCTGTGTGTTATTTGTTGCCATCTGGAACCAGTGTGATCCGTGTCTTACTTGTTGCCATCTGGAACCAGTGTGATCCGTGTGTTGTTGCCATCTGGAACCAGTGTGATCCGTGTGTCATTTGTTGCCATCTGGAACCAGTGTGGTCCGTGTGTGTTATTTATTGCCATCTGGAACTTGTGTGATCCGTGTGTTATTTGTTGTTATCTGGAACCGGTGTGATCCATGTGTCATGTGTTGTCATCTGGAACCAGTGTGATCCGTGTGTTATATGTTGCCATCTGGAACTTGTGTGATCCGTGTGTCCTATTTGTTGCCATCTGGAACCAGTGTGATCCGTGTGTCTTACTTGTTGCCATCTGGAACTTGTGTGGTCCATGTGTCATTTGTTGCCATCTGGAACCAGTGTGATCAGTGTGTCATTTGTTGCCATCTGGAACCAGTGTGATCAGTGTGTCATTTGTTGCCATCTGGAACCAGTGTGATCAGTGTGTCATTTGTTGCCATCTGGAACCAGTGTGATCCGTGTGTCATTTGTTGCCATCTGGAACCAGTGTGATCCGTGTGTCATTTGTTGCCATCTGGAACCAGTGTGATCAGTGTGTCATTTGTTGCCATCTGGAACCAGTGTGATCCGTGTGTCATTTGTTGCCATCTGGAACTTGTGTGATCCGTGTGTCATTTGTTGCCATATGGAACCAGTGTGATCCGTGTGTCATTTGTTGCCATCTGGAACCAGTGTGATCCGTGTGTCATTTGTTGCCATCTGGAACCAGCGTGATCCGTGTGTCATTTGTCCCCGTGGGACTTCCTGGGCCATTCCTAACGATAAGGGGAGAAACTCTGGGAAAACCAGTTTTACTGGAGTGGGGAAATGAAAATCCCTTAAATTCTGTTGATTTAAATGGCATTTTTAACCCCATGAATGCTAGAGTTGTTTAAACCGTAGACCTCTCTATTAATTAAGAGGATAAAAGCCACATTTAAAAGGGGGAGTGGATGCCATCTTAGAGGGACGCATCTTGCCTCGCTCTGACCTGGCTGCATGCTAATCCATATCAATAATTTCCCAAACTAATATTGCTCCAGAGCTCCAGGCGTTCATATTCAGCTCTGCTCTTTCCAGGAGCATTTCAGCCCAGTATCGCTCAGAAGTAACATGCTTACTTACAATTTGGCCCTTAGGTCTACTCACTGGGCTAACTTTGCCCTGGAGTACTATCACACGGCCACAATCCCTTCCCAGATCCTGCTTGCCACGACAAAGAGGACATGCTTACAGCCTAACGTTGTATACAGGGAAAGATATTTGCACTTGCCCACCTGCCTTTACAACTCTGACTGCCTCTTGTGAAGCTTCTCACCTACATCATTGAGGTGAACAGCGGTTCCATTTAGTGGGTCACCAGGAGACCTGTAATCATAATCCCAAGAGGTGAATTTACCCGCTCCTCCTCATTCCCCACTCTCTCTTACAATACAAGGCTGTCAGAAATTTCTAGAGGGCTATTATCTGTAATATTATTATCTGCTTCCTTATGATCGCAATGACGACAAGTAGATGACATACACAATCTACTCTCCATTGGAATATGAATGTCTAACTGCAACCATTTTGTATTCCATGTGTCTCGCCAAAGAAAAACTTAAGATTCAGGTGGAGTTGCTCCTCCCTTTGTTAAAATCATCTCCAATCATAAAGGATCTACTGCTCCAGGAGAACCTTAACCTATATCTGATGAGGGGGAATCTGAGCCTCTTTCCATGAAACAAAGACATTCATGATCTATTTGTGAACATTCATAAGTTCGTAACCAAGGAATTAGAAGAAAAATGACATTGCTTTAAAAAAAAAAAAAAAGAGTTCACATTCTTAGGCTCCAGGACCCATGACGAAGGATGGGTGAAAGTTTAGCCTCAAAAGACACACAGGAGAAAAATGACATTTCCACCTAGTGACAAATTTCCCTCTTAAAGTGCTGTTTTTTTTCCTCATTGCATTGAAATCAGCCATTATGTGTTTGTGAGAGGAAGCAGGGGAGGGTTGGCAACTTGTTGCCCAGGGGGCAAATACATTCAAGTGGCACATTTCTATTATTGTTCCAGGCCGCTGTTCCAGCCCACCTCCTTCTGTTAATTTTAAAATTGGCATTAATGTTGTGACGTAAGTCACGTGATACCGCAGAGCTTACAGTTGAAATGGGGCTACACTAGTGCGCTACTACAAATCTTACAGTTTAAGTCAAGCTTACCTAGTGATACTACAGAGCTTATAAGGGAAATGGTTTATGCTACTAGTGTAGTTCCATTTGGATTGTAGCTCTGTGGTATCATTAGTGTAGATCCATTTGGATTGTAGCTCTGTGGTATCACTAGTGTAGATCCATTTGGATTGTAGCTCTGTGGTATCGCTAGTGTAGATCTATTTGGATTGTACCTCTGTGGTATCACTAGTGTAGATCCATTTGGATTGTACCTCTGTGGTATCACTAGTGTAGATCCATTTGGATTGTACCTCTGTGGTATCACTAGTGTAGATCCATTTGGATTGTAGCTCTGTGGTATCACTAGTGTATCTCCATTTGGATTGTACCTCTGTGGTATCACTAGTGTAACTCCATTTGGATTGTAGCTCTGTGGTATCACTAGTGTAGATCCATTTGGATTGTAGCTCTGTGGTATCACTAGTGTAGTTCCATTTGGATTGCACCTCTGTGGTATCACTAGTGTAGATCCATTTGGATTGTACCTCTGTGGTATCACTAGTATAGATCCATTTGGATTGTACCTCTGTGGTATCACTAGTGTAGATCCATTTGGATTGTATCTCTGTGGTATCACTAGTGTAGATCCATTTGGATTGTACCTCTGTGGTATCACTAGTGTAGATACATTTGGATTGTAGCTCTGTGGTATCACTAGTGTAGATCCATTTGGATTGTAGCTCTGTGGTATCACTAGTGTAGATCCATTTGGATTGTAGCTCTGTGGTATCACTAGTGTAGATCCATTTGGATTGTACCTCTGTGGTATCACTAGTGTAGATCCATTTGGATTGTAGCTCTGTGGTATCACTAGTGTAGTTCCATTTGGATTGTACCTCTGTGGTATCACTAGTGCAGATCCATTTGGATTGTACCTCTGTGGTATCACTAGTGTAGATCAATTTGGATTGTACCTCTGTGGTATCACTAGTGCAGATCCATTTGGATTGTACCTCTGTGGTATCACTAGTGTAGATCCATTTGGATTGTAGCTCTGTGGTATCACTAGTGTAGATCCATTTGGATTGTAGCTCTGTGGTATCACTAGTGTAGATCCATTTGGACTGTACCTCTGTGGTATCACTAGTGTAGTTCCATTTGGATTGTAGCTCTGTGGTATCACTAGTGCAGATCCATTTGGATTGTAGCTCTGTGGTATCACTAGTGTAGATCCATTTGGATTGTACCTCTGTGGTATCACTAGTGTAGATCCATTTGGATTGTACCTATGTGGTATCACTAGTGTAGATCCATTTGGATTGTATCTCTGTGGTATCACTAGTGTAGATCCATTTGGATTGTACCTCTGTGGTATCACTAGTGTAGATACATTTGGATTGTAGCTCTGTGGTATCACTAGTGTAGATCCATTTGGATTGTAGCTCTGTGGTATCACTAGTGTAGATCCATTTGGATTGTACCTCTGTGGTATCACTAGTGTAGATCCATTTGGATTGTAGCTCTGTGGTATCACTAGTGTAGATCCATTTGGATTGTAGCTCTGTGGTATCACTAGTGTAGTTCCATTTGGATTGTACCTCTGTGGTATCACTAGTGCAGATCCATTTGGATTGTACCTCTGTGGTATCACTAGTGTAGATCCATTTGGATTGTACCTCTGTGGTATCACTAGTGTAGTTCCATTTGGATTGTACCTCTGTGGTATCACTAGTGTAGATCCATTTGGATTGTAGCTCTGTGGTATCACTAGTGTAGATCCATTTGGATTGTACCTCTGTGGTATCACTAGTGCAGATCCATTTGGATTGTACCTCTGTCGTATCACTAGTGCAGATCTATTTGGATTGTACCTCTGTGGTATCAATAGTGTAGATCCATTTGGATTGTACCTCTGTCGTATTACTAGTGTAGATCCATTTGGACTGTACCTCTGTGGTATCACTAGTGTAGATCCATTTGGATTGTACCTCTGTGGTATCACTAGTGTAGATCCATTTGGATTGCACCTCTGTGGTATCACTAGTGTAGATCTATTTGGATTGTACCTCTGTGGTATCACTAGTGTAGATCCATTTGGATTGTACCTCTGTGGTATCACTAGTGTAGATCCATTTGGATTGCACCTCTGTGGTATCACTAGTGTATATCCATTTGGATTGTACCTCTGTGGTATCACTAGTGTAGATCCATTTGGATTGTACCTCTGTGGTATCACTAGTGTAGTTCTATTTGGATTGTACCTCTGTGGTATCACTAGTGTAGATCCATTTGGATTCTACCTCTGTGGTATCACTAGTGTAGATCCATTTGGATTCTACCTCTGTGGTATCACTAGTGTAGATCTATTTGGATTGTATCTCTGTGGTATCACTAGTGTAGTTCCATTTGGACTGTAGCTCGGTGGTATCACTAGTGTAGATCCATTTGGATTGTACCTCTGTGGTATCACTAGTGTAGTTCCATTTGGATTGTACCTCTGTGGTATAACTAGTGTAGATCCATTTGGATTGTAGCTCTGTGGTATCACTAGTGTAGATCCATTTGGATTGTACCTCTGTGGTATCACTAGTGCAGATCCATTTGGATTGTACCTCTGTGGTATCAATAGTGCAGATCTATTTGGATTGTACCTCTGTGGTATCAATAGTGTAGATCCATTTGGATTGTATCTCTGTGGTATCACTAGTGTAGATCCATTTGGACTGTACCTCTGTGGTATCACTAGTGTAGATCCATTTGGATTGTACCTCTGTGGTATCACTAGTGTAGATCCATTTGGATTGCACCTCTGTGGTATCACTAGTGTAGATCCATTTGGATTGTAGCTCTGTGGTATCACTAGTGTAGATCCATTTGGATTGTACCTCTGTGGTATCACTAGTGTAGATCCATTTGGATTGTACCTCTGTGGTATCACTAGTGTAGATCCATTTGGATTGCACCTCTGTGGTATCACTAGTGTAGATCCATTTGGATTGTACCTCTGTGGTATCAGTAGTGTAGATCCATTTGGATTGTACCTCTGTGGTATCACTAGTGTAGTTCCATTTGGATTGTACCTCTGTGGTATCACTAGTGTAGTTCCATTTGGATTGTACCTCTGTGGTATCACTAGTGTAGATCCATTTGGATTCTACCTCTGTGGTATCACTAGTGTAGATCCATTTGGATTGTACCTCTGTGGTATCACTAGTGTAGATCTATTTGGATTGTATCTCTGTGGTATCACTAGTGTAGTTCCATTTGGACTGTAGCTCGGTGGTATCACTAGTGTAGATCCATTTGGATTGTACCTCTGTGGTATCACTAGTGTAGTTCCATTTGAATTGTACCTCTGTGGTATCACTAGTGTAGTTCCATTTGGATTCTACCTCTGTGGTATCACTAGTGTAGTTCCATTTGGATTCTACCTCTGTGGTATCACTAGTGTAGTTCCATTTGTATTGTACCTCTGTGGTATCACTAGTGTAGATCCATTTGTATTGTACCTCTGTGGTATCACTAGTGTAGATCCATTTGGATTGTAGCTCTGTGGTATCACTAGTGTAGATCCATTTGGATTGTACCTCTGTGGTATCACTAGTGTAGTTCCATTTGGATTGCACCTCTGTGGTATCACTAGTGTAGTTCCATTTGGATTGTACCTCTGTGGTATCACTAGTGTAGATCCATTTGGATTGCACCTCTGTGGTATCACTAGTGTAGATCCATTTGGATTGTACCTCTGTGGTATCACTAGTGTAGATCCATTTGGATTGTACCTCTGTGGTATCACTAGTGTAGATCCATTTGGATTGTACCTCTGTGGTATCACTAGTGTAGATCCATTTTGATTGTACCTCTGTGGTATCACTAGTGTAGTTCCATTTGGATTGTACCTCTGTGGTATCACTAGTGTAGATCCATTTGGATTGTACCTCTGAGGTATCACTAGTGTAGGTCCATTTGGATTGTACCTCTGTGGTATCACTAGTGTAGATCCATTTGGATTGTAGCTCTGTGGTATCACTAGTGTAGTTCCATTTGGAATGTACCTCTGTGGTAACACTAGTGTAGATCCATTTGGAATGTACCTCTGTGGTATCACTAGTGTAGATCCATTTGGATTCTACCTCTGTGGTATCACTAGTGTAGTTCCATTTGGATTGTACCTCTGTGGTATCACTAGTGTAGATCCATTTGGATTCTACCTCTGTGGTATCACTAGTGTAGATCCATTTGGATTGTACCTCTGTGGTATCACTAGTGTAGATCTATTTGGATTGTATCTCTGTGGTATCACTAGTGTAGTTCCATTTGGACTGTAGCTCGGTGGTATCACTAGTGTAGATCCATTTGGATTGTACCTCTGTGGTATCACTAGTGTAGTTCCATTTGAATTGTACCTCTGTGGTATCACTAGTGTAGATCCATTTGGATTCTACCTCTGTGGTATCACTAGTGTAGTTCCATTTGGATTCTACCTCTGTGGTATCACTAGTGTAGTTCCATTTGAATTGTACCTCTGTGGTATCACTAGTGTAGTTCCATTTGGATTCTACCTCTGTGGTATCACTAGTGTAGTTCCATTTGGATTCTACCTCTGTGGTATCACTAGTGTAGTTCCATTTGGATTGTACCTCTGTGGTATCACTAGTGTAGATCCATTTGTATTGTACCTCTGTGGTATCACTAGTGTAGATCCATTTGGATTGTAGCTCTGTGGTATCACTAGTGTAGATCCATTTGGATTGTACCTCTGTGGCATCACTAGTGTAGTTCCATTTGGATTGCACCTCTGTGGTATCACTAGTGTAGTTCCATTTGGATTGTACCTCTGTGGTATCACTAGTGTAGATCCATTTGGATTGTACCTCTGTGGTATCACTAGTGTAGATCCATTTGGATTGTACCTCTGTGGTATCACTAGTGTAGATCCATTTGGATTGTACCTCTGTGGTATCACTAGTGTAGATCCATTTGGATTGTACCTCTGTGGTATCACTAGTGTAGATCCATTTACAGCAGCAGTTAGGAGATTTAGTGAGGTGTGGTGCCCTACCAGCCCAGGAGGCAATTGCCCCCCTGCTCCCCAGGCCAGCCCTCCCCTGAGAGGAAGAGACAGCAGTACGTTTTTTTCAGCTAGAGAAGACAGGCTAATAAAGTGGAGATGAAGCTTAGTTTGGGGCAGCATGTAGGCAGGACGTTTCTCTGCATTAGGGGTGTCTGGGGGCACTGTGGGGGACAGGAAAGAAGAAAGGAGTTTGACCCCCAATGCCCCAACATCTTGACTGACTGAGAACTAAATACACAGAGAAGGGCCAGCACTAGGTGTATACGAAGACCAGGCCATATAGACTAGTCCGGTGCTCTCCAGGGTATCACAAAGCTAAGACTGGTACTGAGAGGAAAGCAACCCCTGAAACTGAGGAAACCCTTTAGAATGAGGCACACAACCCAGTAAAATACACCGACTAGTGTAAAAGGCCGTTGCATAACCCTCCAGGACTCAAAGGTTTAAGAGGCCTCTACCTCACTGCTGCACGCGATGCGGCCTCGCGTCTCCTCAGTCGCGCGATGCGGCCTCGCGTCTCCTCAGTCGCGCGATGCGGCCTCGCGTCTCCTCAGTCGCGCGATGCGGCCTCGCGTCTCCTCAGTCGCGCGATGCGGCCTCGCGTCTCCTCAGTCGCGCGATGCGGCCTCGCGTCTCCTCAGTCGCGCGATGCGGCCTCGCGTCTCCTCAGTCGCGCGATGCGGCCTCGCGTCTCCTCAGTCGCGCGATGCGGCCTCGCGTCTCCTCAGTCGCGCGATGCGGCCTCGCGTCTCCTCAGTCGCGCGATGCGGCCTCGCGTCTCCTCAGTCGCGCGATGCGGCCTCGCGTCTCCTCAGTCGCGCGATGCAGTCATGCCCAGTAGAGACTGGCCGAACTATTTCATTATTATATAGGATATTTTCTTACACAAACAAAGTAACACGTTTATAGGAGATAACGAAGCCTGACTGGCAATAAGCGTTGGGTTTTGTGGCATGGTGTAGGGTTGACCACCAGCTATATATTCTCTGCCATCTGGTTTGTTTTTCGATCGAGGGTTTGTTGATTTGTATACGCACTTTATTACCTGCATTTCATATTATATGGTTTTCGATCTTTTTTTTTTTTTTTTTTTGTCTGTAGAACTTGCAGTTTATTGATAATGTACCACTGGTGGGATAGTTGTTGTGTATGAACTGGCCAGATCTATTCTGGATTTTCTCATCTATCTGATTTATTTCTACCATTACTGTAGCAAACCTAACAAGTGAGGGCTTGTCACAAGCAAGACCAGAGAGGCAGATATGGAGGACAGGCCCTCAGAAGTAAGGCTAGTATTGATTAGTGGTGGAGCCCAAGGGTGCAAGCCCCCAAAGGAACAGGCAATCTGCATACTAAGCGACAATGGAGAGCCAGGGGAGAATCCAGATAAAGGGTCAGACAAGCCAATGGTCAGAATCAGAGTGGTCAACATAGCAATGGTCAGGGCCAGCGGCAGTCAGAGTGGTCAGGCAGGAGGCAATCATAGTGGTCAGAAAGCCAAAGGTATAGAGTAATGCAGGCACACAGACTGATCACCCATCTGCCGGTGCTCAGAGGCTTAATAGCCTATGGACGTGACGTCACAATGCCGTGTGGATGTCGGCTGAGCCGGCACACATTACTACGCCAAGCAACGATGCCAACCACCATCCCGCCGCGGAGGTGCCCGACAGGGATGGCACCATGCGCTGGAACCAACACCTGGCATGTAACTTTTGTGGGTCCCCCTACTTCATTTGTCTTTGTTTTTATCTTGTTTTTTTAAGTCCTAAATGTATTACTTTGTGTAATAAAATATTTTATATATTTGACTGTGTTGTGTGCCTCATTCTAAAGGATTTCCTCTGTTTCGGGGGTTTCTTTCCTCTTGGTAGTAGTCTTGACTGACTGGGAAGACACAGGTAGTCATGATACAAGTTCTTTCCTGTTCTGTCTGTTAGGGGAGAGAGATGAGATCAAAGGAGATTCACCCCGAACTTCCGTGTGAGTGACCGGGAAGATACAGCAGAGGGGATACATGTTCCTTCCTGATCTGTCTGTTATCTCTGTGTCAGGACAGGGAAGTCTGGGGGGTGAGAAGGGGGCAGAGGAGAATTACCCAGCATTCTGTGTGAGTGACCGGGAAGATACAGCAGAGGGGATACACGTTCCTTCCTGATCTGTCTGTTATCTCTGTGTCAGGGAAGTCTGAGGTGTGAGAAGGGGGCAGAGGAGAATTACCCAGCATTCTGTGTGACTGACCGGGAAGATACAGCAGAGAGGATACACGTTACTTCCTGATCTGTCTGTTATCTCTGTGTCAGGGAAGTCTGGGGTGTGAGAAGGGGGCAGAGGAGAATTACCCAGCATTCTGTGTGACTGACCGGGAAGATACAGCAGAGGGGATAAACGTTCCCTCTGTCTGTTATCTCTGCGTCAGGGAAGTCTGGGGTGTGAGAAGGGGGCAGAGGAGAATTACCCAGCATTCTGTGTGACTGACCAGGAAGATACAGTAGAGGGGATACACGTTCCTTCCTGATCTGTCTGTTATCTCTGTGTCAGGGAAGTCTGGGGTGTGAGAAGGGGGCAGAGGAGAATTACCCAGCATTCTGTGTGACTGACCAGGAAGATACAGCAGAGGGGATACACGTTCCTTCCTGATCTGTCTGTTATCTCTGTGTCAGGGAAGTCTCGGGGGTGAGAAGGGGGCAGAGGAGAATTACCCAGCATTCTGTGTGACTGACCGGGAAGATACAGCAGAGGGTATACACGTTCCTTCCTGATCTGTCTGTTATCTCTGTGTCAGGGAAGTCTGGGGTATGAGAAGGGGGCAGAGGAGAATTACCCAGCATTCTGTGTGACTGACCGGGAAGATACAGCAGAGGGGATACACGTTCCTTCCTGATCTGCCTGTTATCTCTGTGTCAAGGAAGTCTGGGGTGTGAGAAGGGGGCAGAGGAGAATTACCCAGCATTCTGTGTGACTGACCAGGAAGATACAGTAGAGGGGATACACGTTCCTTCTGTCTGTTATCTCTGTGTCAGGACAGGGAAGTCTGGGGTGTGAGGAGGGGGCAGAGGAGAATTACCCAGCATTCTGTGTGACTGACCGGGAAGATACAGCAGAGGGGATACACGTTCCTTCCTGATCTGCCTGTTATCTCTGTGTCAAGGAAGTCTGGGGTGTGAGAAGGGGGCAGAGGAGAATTACCCAGCATTCTGTGTGACTGACCAGGAAGATACAGTAGAGGGGATACACGTTCCTTCTGTCTGTTATCTCTGTGTCAGGACAGGGAAGTCTGGGGTGTGAGGAGGGGGCAGAGGAGAATTACCCAGCATTCTGTGTGACTGACCGGGAAGATACAGTAGAGGGGATACACGTTCCTTCCTGATCTGTCTGTTATCTCTGTGTCAGGACAGGGAAGTCTGGGGTATGAGAAGGGGGCAGAGGAGAATTACCCAGCATTCTGTGTGACTGACCGGGAAGATACAGCAGAGGGGATACACGTTCCCTCCTGATCTGTCTGTTATCTCTGTGTCAGGGAAGTCTGGGGTGTGAGAAGGGGGCAGAGGAGAATTACCCAGCATTCTGTGTGACTAACCGGGAAGATACAGCAGAGGGGATACACGTTCCTTCCTGATCTGTCTGTTATCTCTGTGTCAGGGAAGTCTGGGGTGTGAGAAGGGGGCAGAGGAGAATTACCCAGCATTCTGTGTGACTGACCAGGAAGATACAGCAGAGGGGATACACGTTCCTTCCTGATCTGTCTGTTATCTCTGTGTCAGGGAAGTCTGGGGTGTGAGAAGGGGGCAGAGGAGAATTACCCAGCATTCTGTGTGACTGACCGGGAAGATACAGCAGAGGGGATACACGTTCCTTCCTGATCTGTCTGTTATCTGTGTGTCAGGGACGTGTTGGGAAAGAAGCAGGGAATGTGTTTGTGTTTGGTTTTTGACAGTGATAGGGGGCAGCTAATAAATAAAAAGAAAAAAAACCTGATGGGTGACAGAGACAAGGACTCTGATGTAACTGAGGCAGACTGATACTAGGCAAGATAGAGTATTGTGTAGAGGGCCAAGGAAAGATATCATTTCTATGGTGTACTTTACAGTAAAAACACACAACAGTCGAGTAATGTTCTGCTAATGCACAAGGGGTAAGGGGAGGGTGAAAGGATTAGGAGCAGTGCAGGGGTGTGTGAGTAAAGTGATTGTCCAAACATTGTCTGTAGCCATGGTTGCTGCAGAGTGTGGAATAAATGATGGTGACCCTTCTCGTCCTGAGGAGAATGCAGTTTGTCAGTGTTCCACCACCGCCACTGTTAATCATCTATGTGAAAACACTGAATACAGGTCACATTCCGGTGTGGATGGCCTAGTGGGAGAAATGTAGTAGCTCAATCAGCTGCTGCATTTGGCAGTGAGACAAACAAGGGATAATGAGAGGAAATAATGGACTAAATAAAAAGAGGCAAGGGGGGGAGAAAGATAAAGGGGAAGAGGGAGAAAGAGTTTAGAATAAAATAAAGAGAAAGAAAAGCAAGGGGGAGAAAGTGTCTCTTCCCCCTCTTGATCCCCAATCTTGCATCTTTCTCCGTATCTTACCTCTTGATACCCCTCTTACCACTTTCTCTCCCTCTTGTTTCTTAATCCCTCCTTTTGACTCTTTCTCCTCCTGATTCTTGATTCCCCCCTTTCTCCACCTCTTGACCCCCCGCTTTTGCCTCCTGACTCTCACCCTCTTGACTCTAGATCCCCCTTTTGGCTCTTTCTCACCCTCTTAACCCCCCCCCTTTTGACTCTTGATTTTCGACTTTTGATTCCCCCCCTTTGCCTCTTTCTCCCCCTCTTGACAAATATACCAAGAGAAGGATATATATGAGTGAAGGATCGGATAACACTAAGCACCTATATTTACTCAAAAGAAAATTTGAGAGATGCAAAAATGAAGTCTCTTTATTAACATCTATATATAATGGGATGAAGACCTCAGGTGACATATATGTATCGTAAATCCTCAGATGCTATAATATAAATTAGCTAGTGTATTTACAAAGATTCAGTAAAGAAGGAGACACTGCTGGAAAGAAAGGATAATGGATAATCTGCATTATATTCCTAGGGAGAGACCAGTTCAATGCTGTCAATACTCAGACCATCTAGGTCTCCAATGAAAACTACATATAAAACAACACTAATTTTATTAGTACCAATTACAAATGATACATTAAAAAGTTTGAACTGAAACTGTGTTTCAGTTCTAAAACCAGCTCGATTGAGAGGGATGCGGCTATCTGTCACGTGCTGAAAGGGATAGTATAGTCCCATAAAAAGTATGTCCTACATCGTGGCTGCAGTAAAAAAAAAAAACATTTAAAGCGCTTAATCCTTTCTCTCAAGCCGTTATGGTTTGAGAGATATAATAAAATAATGACCTCCACTCCCTCCCACTTCTCATGTGTCCGCTTTACAGCGGACGTCATGAAATCCTGCATCCGGGACCAGACGGTCGGCTCTACAGGAGCGCTGTCATCTAGATGTCCAAGTATAGTTATTTCATCGGAATAGTCTACAACGTGTACTTGCAAGCCAGGCCATACCGATGAAGTAATTATACCTAGATATCGAGGTGGCAGCGCTCCTGAAGAGCCGCCTACATTTGGGTGACCGGATTCTTTACAGCTCATCAGGCAGAAAGGGGAGGGAGCGGAGGACTTTATTTTCTTATATCTCTCAAACCATAACGGCTTGAAAGAAAGGATTAAGCACATTGAATGTTTTTTTTGCTGCAGCTACGATTTAGGACATACTTTTTATGGGACTATACTATCCCTTTAACCCCTTGACGTACCAGGACCGTCAAGGGTAAATTTGCTTTAAAGGGATAGTAATACTTAAAATGTAAAAAAAAATATGTTGTAGGGTTTATCCCCCTGAGTAAAACAAGAGTACTCCCACTGCTGAAAGGTGTTTCATTCAAAAGTTATTAATTTTCAAAGTTGAATTTTTTAGGTGCAATATCACAGTGGCCTGAAATTGTACAGTGGCGCTGTTGCTACACGATCCTATGGACAGCTCTGGTCAATTGACCATAAATCTCCATAGGATGGTGTAGCAACAGCGCCACTGTACAATTTCAGGCCACTGTGATATTGCACCTAAAAAATTCAACTTTGAAAATTAATAACTTTTGAATGAAACACCTTTCAGCAGTGGGAGTACTCTTGTTTTACTCAGGGGGATAAACCCTACAACATATTTTTTTTTACATTTTAAGTATTACTATCCCTTTAAGGACCAGTGACGGTCCTGGTACGTCAAGTGTTAAATGGTAGCAGCGCGCCGCCGTGCACGCCGCTACCATTCAATCCAGGCTGAGACTGAGCGGTCCAGTACCGGACTGTTCAGTCTCAGCTTCCGTCGGTTGTGCCAGGTCATGTGATCGCTGCATCAGCGATCACATGTACCGGCATTCTAAAGCAATGAATGAGGCAGTGCTACTTACTGCCTCTAGTGTCTCCTCTCTGCCAATGCGTCCCTTACATCAAAGTAAGGGACAGAGAAGCAGGGAGGAGACACCTAGTGGAAATAAAAAATACAGCAGCTGGGGGTGTTAACCCCTTCACTGCTGGTGCAGGAGGATGGCTAGATGCAGGTCAATTTCTGATCTGCTAAATACACTTGTTTTTATTTTAAAAAAAAAAACACACTTTTTTTTTTTTTTACAAATAAAATATTTAATTTTTAAAAAAAAAAACATCTCAAGAAACAAAATTGGAAGTGTGATTGTTGTGGTGCTATGTAATACATTTATACACACCGCCAAATGTAATGAACAAAAAAGTGGGAAAATAGGGTGGGAAAAAGGGACATGGGGATTTTCACCCGGGGGGACAGAGGCCACTTTAAACTGCGCAATTTGTAGGTATGACTGACTAGTCATACCTTTCATGCAGTCTCCATAAAAATGTAACCCTTTGCGCCCAATTGATCCCAAGAGAAAAAACAAAAATGGTGGGTTTTTTACATTTTTTTTACCTTTTTCTTTAATTTTAATAAAGTGAATGGTGGGTTATCCATATAAGTGGGGTATCAAAGGAAAGCCCTATTTGTTTGTAAAAAAACAGTATGTAATTTATGGGGGTGGAATAAAAGCCTAAGAGGGAAAACACTGTTGAACAAAGATATAGTCAAAAAGGTCAGAATTGCTCCGGTCCTTAAGTCAAATCCACCTCTGATTTTCCCGGTCCTTAAGGGGTTAAGCCTATTCTGACTTCAATGCTGTCAGAACCCTATTCGTTATATCCTGATTGTTCAGGACATAATCACATTCAATATCATAGTCAGTGTTTCTTATATATACAGATACATTTTCCCTATAGATGTGATCTAAACCAGCCCTAATTATAGATCATCCAACCAATCAGTGATTTGTTGTGTAAATGAGAGGAAATCTTCCATCCCACTTTAACAATGATGAACATAATTCATATTAGAAAAAACGCAATAATTTAATGACGTTAACTAAACCAGAATTAACTGAACTGGTCATGGTGTCGATGTGACTGAAATTCTGAACGTAACAATAAGTAAATGTGACATATAAGTCATAGATTAAAGGTACTTAAAGGAGCAGTAAACTTTTTTTATGAAAAAATATATATTGTAGGGATTTTCCTATTGAGTAAGATAAGGGTAGTCCCACTGCAGAGAGATTTATATTTCTAGAGTTATTACAGTTTAAACCCATGTTTTTTACATTAGCAGTGCCCTCTAGTGGTAAAATTCTAATTAGATTTCCTGTTAGATTCTAATGGAGAGGAAAGTCAGAAAAGTCAGTGACATACAGTTCTCCATAGAATGTGATAGAAACTGCTGAGTCACTTCCTGTCAGTTAGAACTATCAGGAAGTAAACACAGTAGATTCACTTCCTGTCAGTTAGAACTATCAGGAAGTAAACACAGTAAATTCACTTCCTGTCAGTTAGAAGTATCAGGAAGTAAACACAGTAAATTCACTTCCTGTCAGAAGTATCAGGAAGTAAACACAGTAAATTCACTTCCTGATTATTTAAACTGCTATAAATTTTTAATAAAATACCTGACAGCGATGGGAGAGACCTTGTTTTATTCAGCAGGAAAAGCTCTATAAAATGTGTTTTCATAAAAAAAGTTTACTGCTCCTTTAATAGTGTGTAGAGGTGCTACACATCCTGCTGTAAAGCTCACATTCTTAAAACACTGTGGTCTCAAGCAAGATGTAATTCGGTATAAATAAGTGTCACTGACCACTTTAAAAATTAAGAGAATGGAAAGATAAATGGTGTATTGCGTTGGGTAGCATATCACTCCTAATTAAATTGATCTAATCTCAGTCTCTAGAGGAATGATGGGTATTATAGGACGGAGACAAAGATCAATTGATAACCCTATAGAGTAATTGTGATTTAAAGTATACATAAGTCCTTCCTGACAAATGGTAACAAACCAAACGCGGTCACCTTGATAGAGACATGTATTTGCATATGGCAAGTAGTGTGTATTATAAGCACAAGGGCTTTTGTGGGGTCCTAATGAGCTAAATTCTCCAGTCGGGCATTTAGATATGGGTATTATCCCACACACCACAGGTCTAGATCTTCATTAGTCCATGGGGAGTTAATGTTTCCATCTACAAGATCCAAAAGGATTCGCTAGTTTAGTAAAGCGGCCTCCTCCACGGCTTTCTGGTGGGATCTGTTCAGTGGCGTAACAATAGGGGTCGCACCTGCGACCGGGCCCGTCACTCCAAGGGGCCGGGCCGCCCCCTGCGAACCCATCGCCACTCGCCCACAGCCGTGCCCGCAGCAGCTCAGCTGATCTCCTGGCGCTCTAGTAATGCAGAGCGCTGGGAGATGACATCATCTCCCAGCGCTCTGCATAACTGAGAACCGCGCTGGAGATGGAGGTAGGAAATGTACATGGGGCAACGTGAAGATGGGGGGGTGCCCGGCAGCAATATCTGCACCAGGGCCCGGTGGCTTCTAGTTACGCCACTGGGTCTGTTCTAATACATATAAGGTAATGTCTGATGGATCCTGTTTATGGTGTTTGGCAAAATGTCGTGCAACACTATGTTTAGGGTTCCCTTTAATAATGTGATTTCGATGTTCCATAAATCGCTCTTTTATTGGTCTTATTCCATATTTCAAGAGGCAGATGACATAATTAGTGGTACAAGTGAAAAAAACTTTTAATTGGAACAATTTCTTTAGTAACACTGCAGGTAAGGGGTTTTGCTTTGTGTTGTATATAATGGCACGTGGTACATTGTTGTTGACCACATTTATAGTTACCTTGAATTAAGGTTCCATCCATCACACTTCAAAAACCTTCCTTTTTGATGTACTTTTTCTTTCCTATATCACTTGGTGTAAATGCATTCTTTAAATTCTTGGATTTGCAATATATAATTTCAGGTCTATTGGGCAGAAGGTGGTGTAAATGTTTATCGCCCATCAAAATATTCCAGTGCTGGTGTGTGATGGATTCCATGTTTTTACCCGCACTGTTGTATCTTGTGATGAATGGGACTTTCGGGGTTCCTTTCTTTTGTTTTCTTTTTCTTGTGATTTTCTTTTCTCAGTGTTCTTGTTGACCTTCCTCTCCTCCTGTAGGCTCTCAATGATGGTATAAGACAAAAGAAGAAAAAAGGCACCCAATATTGTTATACTGTCCATAAATAAGTGTATATAACAGAGTGATGAAATGCACTCACTTGTAAAGGAGGTCAGATGGCTGATATCAGTCAATACGACAATAACGCTTTTGGAGAGATTACATCCGTCTCCACCCGGAGGACTCTCAGTCAGCAACGTTCCACTCCGAATAAACAGACGGCTGGTTCAAAGTGATAAAATTTAATGGGTAATCCACTTTTTAAAAATTATATAAAAGAAATGGCTAAACACTAACGTTTCACAGCCACAAGAGCTCCTTTCTCAAAGCAAATACAAACCAAAATACAAAACAAAGAAACAGCCGCCAAGAACACATGATTTAAATTAACTTGTTAAATGAACATGATTTAAATGAACATGATTTAAACGAATAGGCATAGGTATTGTTTGAGTGACTGGTTGGTCCGTTCCATCTGTCCGTTGGTCTGAGGGTGGTAAGCCGTGGATAAGTTAACTGATATACCCAGTCGAGCACAGAACGCCCTCCAGAACCATGAGGTGAACTGACTTCCACGTTCAGAGACCATTGCAGGGGTAGACCATGGAGTCTGAATATTTCCCTGAGAAAGATATCAGCTAGTTGCGGGGCCGGGATGAAATGGGCTTGACGGGAGAAGCGGTCAACCACAACCAGAATCACCATGTTTTTATTGGACGGTGGTAAGTCCACTACGAAGTCCATGGCTATGTGCGTCCAAGGAACAGAGGGCACCGGGGGAGGCTGAAGAAGACCTGCAGGCTTGGTGTTTGGTCCTTTGTGTCTGGCACAATGATGGCACCCTCGGACAAAGTCATTGACATCAGACTGCATGGAGGGCCACCAAAACTGTTGTTGAACAAGACCGAGTGTCCGGGATATTCCAGGATGACCAGAGGTGGGTGACTGATGAGCCTATTGCAGGATCTCAACTCGATAAAGAGCTGGAACGAAGAGTCGTCCAGGAAGACAAGCAAATTCTGCATTCTGCTGCGCTTTCTGGATCTTAAATAGAGTGGCAGTGGACAGGGCAGAAACTAACCTGGTACAGGGCACTATTGGTTCTGGAGACTCCTCGACAGGCATGGCAACAGATTGGCGCGACAAGGCATCGGCCTTGATGTTTTTAGTTCCTGGAAGGTAGGTGATGGTGAACTGAAAACGGGTAAAGAACATGGCCCATTGGGTGTGGCAGGGATTAAGGCTTTTAGCTTTCTCTAGATATTGTAAGTTCTTGTGGTTGGTATAAATAGTGAAAGGGACTCCTGAACCTTAAAAAAGATGGCACTACTCCTCAAGGGCAAGTTTCATGGCGAGGAGTTCCCTGTTACCCCATATCATAGTTCCGTTCTGCGGTTGTCAGTCGGCGGGAGAAGAAGGAGCAGGGGTGGAGAACATTAGTCACTGGATCTCGTTGGAAGAGTACCGCTCCAACACCCTCTTCGGAGGCTACTTCATGGACAAATGGTCTGGTCGTATCAGGGTAATGAAGGATAGGGGCAGAAGTAAAAGCGATTTTGAGGTGGGCGAAGGCTGCAGCGGCTTCAGGACTCCAGGCTTTAGGGTCAGCTCCCTTTCTAGTGAAGGCGGTAATGGGTCCGGCAACAGAGGAGTAGTTTTGAATGAGCCGCCTGTAGCAATTTGCAAACCCTAGAAAGTGTTGTACTCCACATAGATCAGTAGGACGAGGCCACTGAGTAACCTCTGAAACTTTAGCAGGATCCATCCGTAGGCCTGAGCTCGATATAATGTATCCAAGGAAGGGTAGGCTGTTTTTCTCAAGCTCACATTTTTCGAGTTTGGCGTATAGTCCGTTATCCCTGAGACATTGAAGAACAGCCTTGACATGCACTCTATGTAGGGCGAGAGTGGAAGAATACACTAGTATATCGTCAAGGTATACAATAACGTGGGATAACAGTATATCCCTGAACACATCATTACCAAAGTCCTGGAAGAAAGCCGGGGTGTTACATAGCCCGAAGGGCATGACCAGGTATTCGTGGTGCCCGAAACGTGAATTGAAGGCTGTCCTCCACTCATCTCCTGCCCGGATCCGAACTAGATTATAAGCCCCTTGGAGATCCAATTTTGTAAACCAGGCTGCCCCCTGGAGCAGGTCGAAGAGCTCAGGAATAGGCAGAGGCAGAGGATACTTGTTCTTAACAGTGATCTGGTTCAAACCTCGGTAATCCACACAGGGTCAGAGACCCTCGTCTTTCTTGCTGACGAAGAAGAAGCCAGCCCCGGCCAGAGAAGTCGAGGGGTGGATGAACCCTCGGGCAAGATTGTCCTGCATGTATTCAGCCAAGGCTTTCATCTCTGGACGGGACAATAGATAGATGCGACCCTTAGGCGGTGTAGTGCCAGGAAGAAGGTCAATCGGGCAGTCGTATTCACACTGCGGGGTCAGAGTCTCAGCCTTTTTTTTGGAGAACACATCACTGTAGTCATGATAGACAGATGGCAGAGCATTGGAACAAGACACTGTAGCGGATGCCGAACAATTGGGGTTAACCAAAGGCCGGGATAGGCAGGATTGGGCACATGAAGAACTCCACCAAACAAGTTCTCCACGTTTCCAGGAGATTAAAGGGTCGTGACGGCGGAGCCAGGGAAGACCCAGAATAACCGGCTCCAGAGGAGAGTACACAAGATCAAAGGTCGTAGTTTCGACATGAAGAACTCCTGTAGTGACTTGTAATGGTGTGATTTCTAGAATGACTCTTCCATTGCCCAAAGGTATTCCATCAAGGGAGGAGACGAAAAGAGGCAGTTCATTAGGATGACAAGGAATACCGAGAGACCTGGCCCAAGTGAGATCCATGAAGAGTCCAGCTGTGCCGATATCAATGAAAGCCGAGACAGAGGTTACTCCAGAACATGGATGCGTGAGGATGACCGGAGAGGCTGGGTCTTAAGGCTTAGCGAACCACCTCTGAGGTTAGCTAAGCCACGGTGTTTCCCGGCCGGGTAGGACACTGCCGCAGCATGTGTCCCTTAAGGCCACAATAAAGACATAGACCCTGTGTGCGGCGTCTCTCTTTCTTTCATCTTCGGAGAGCCGCGTGACTCCTCCCACCTCCATGTCTCGTGTGGAGGTGAACTGTTGGTGGGTGCAGAACAGAAAATTCCATGTTGTCTTCTGCCTCGGTCCCGTTCTTATTGCCTCTCGTGTATACGCCTATTGAGATTGAGGCACAGTGTGATAAAACCCTCCAAACCGTCGGGAGTGTCCCGGTAAGTCAGGGCATCCTTGAGGCGTTCATTGAGACCATGCTGGAAAGCTGCCCTAAGGGCCCCCTGACCCCAATCGGTCTCATAAGACAGGGTCCGGAATTCAACCTTGTATTGGCTCATGGTCCTTTGGATTTGGCTGAGGCGCTTCTGCCTGGGATGTCGAATACCGCTTTCAAGGCAGCTATGAAATCCTCCGAGTCTTCTAGCAGGGGCGACCGCTGTTCCACCAGCGGGGAGGCGCAGGCCAGCACCTCACCTTTGAGAAGAGAAATCATGAATGACACCCGCGCTGCATGGGTACCAAAGGACTGAGGCAGGGTCCAGAACTGGATCGTACATTGGTTGAGGAACCCACGCAAGTCAGAAGGGCGACCAGAGAACTTGTCAGGTAAAGGGATCCAGGGAGGCACGTAGTCCGGAGAAGGGTGCATAGAGACCCCGGATGCAGAGGCAGTGCTTGACACAGGGGCTGAGGCTGCCTGAACAGTAGAGGTGAGCATCATCTCCAGCATAGCGTCCATCTTCCTTTCCAAGCTTTAGAGCTATGCGGCGTGCAATGCTAAGATTTGTTCCTGGTGTTCTTGCCTGGCGTTGAGCCGGGATAAGTCAACGGGATCCATGGGAATGTCTGGCCCGTTCCAACTGTCACCATGAGAAGGGTAGGATCCCTCGTAGCATAGGTACTGGTAGCTGCTTGGGTTCAACACTTGGGAGTGATGCTAGGGTGTGCCAGGTACTCCCTTGCTGCAGCTGAAGCTGGGTAAAGATGCTGGTCGCAAAACCAGATTGTTCCACCCCAGTTGAGCTGGGGTGCAACCAGGATGAGAGTACCTGGGATCTGTGTAAACCAAAACCAGAAGGCAGACTGAGGGAGGAGCAGGCTACCCGGGAAAGGATTCCAGAGAGCCAGGATTGGTCAGACAAGCCGGGTCAGGATACCAGAGATCCAGGAATGGTCAGACAAGCCGGGTCAGGATACCAGCGAGCCAGGAATGGTCAAACAAGCTGGGCCAGGATACCAGCGAGCCAGGAATGGTCAAACAAGCTGGGCCAGGATACCAGAGAGCCAGGAATGGTAAAACAAGCCAGGTCAGGATACCAGAGAATCAGTAGTAATCAGAAAAGCACCGGAAGCAGGAATATGGAACAAGCTTGTGGAACGGGCAAGGACTGAAGGGCAAATGGGGATATAAATACTAATTGCTACCAGAAGGAAAAGGAGGCAGACCTGAGTCCCATTGGGCAATACTGCCAAATAGAAAACAGAAGGGCTGCCAAAAACCCAAATAGACTTATGAGATGTCCAATGGGTGAACAGAAGTTCATCCTCTCTTACTGGACTATGGGCCACTAAATCTGCTATCATCAGTTGACCACAGCAATGTGAGGAACATGTGCTGCGTGTTGTACCTTTGTTCCCATGGGAAATGCATGATATCCTTGAAGTGGAAGTCAACATGAACGAAGGAATAGAGATGTCAGTTGAATCCACATCCTCAATATGACACGTCCATGGAATGGATGATGCGTGGGTTCCTTACTGCTGGAAATGTGAGGGCTGTGACTGTCATTGATTCTGTGGGGTGAAACAGAACATCATGTGTGGTGTGGTTAGTGTGTTTGCACACATTCCCAGAGGCTGATCATGGACCTATATGGATTGTGTTAGTGTCTGTGTTATACTCACAGCTGAAGTGGTCCTTGATGAGTCTGTCTCGTATTTGCACCCCACTGTGGGTCTCCTCATGATGTGCCCATGGAACAGGGACCACCACAATGGGTACTGGCTCATCTTCGTCTTGAGGTGTGTATCCATGGCTGTATTGTGTGGGATGGACCAAGCTAAGATTATGTCACATGCCTTTCTAGGGGCCATACCGCAGGGCCCCCAGAATGATCCAGACAATGGAATTGTGTTTCTGTTGCATTCTATTATACTCCTTGTTCTGGTGTGTGCCTCATTATAGCGCCCCCATGCAGGTGTGTGGGGATTGGTCAGTGGTGTGAGTAGCATACTTGGGAACTCTCCGGATTTGCCCCGGAGACTCTGAGACACTGCTTTACCGGGTCTCCGGGACAGAGGATGATTCCTCCGGATATGGGCACTTTCTGTTGAAACTCTACCCACTCCTGCTGTTTCCCTCATTGTAACTCCTTCCCCAGCCTTCTTTTGAAGCTCTGTCTCACACCTTTAAGCCCTCTCACTCCCCACGTGTGTCAAGCCCCGCCCCTTTTTTACACGATTTGCGTCATTAGTCTCACCCCCTGCTGCACCAGAGGACTCCCCTCCGGGTGGACATCAATGGAATGTTCCCAGGTATGGTGAGTAGCCACGGCTTGCGGCCACAGCCAGCATCACCTGCGGACAGAGAGTGACATGGTAAGACAGGTGCACATGTTATGTGGATGAAGTACTTGTTTTGTGTCATGACCATGCTAAGCTGTGTTTCCATGAGTTGTGTGAGTGCACCTGTGTCTGTGGTGTAGTGTCTGTGTCTGTTGTGTTGACTCATCAAATAGCCATCCTCATGTATAGGTCCAATTCTAAAAGTTCCTGTGTATGGAGGAGTGTGTGAGGATATAGGAATTGTGACAGTTGCCTGTATATTTGGCACAGACATAGGTTGTCCTCATAGTGGCATCACAGACCATCTGAACATTAATAGAGTGGAAGTTCTTCCTGTTCCTATACAGATGTCCCACTTGTGTTGGATCTTTTATTCACACATGTGTACAGTCTATGGCCCCCATGACCCTGGGCATGCGTATCCGTGAGTAGCATTGCTGTTTCACATGTGTTCACTCCATGTTGGTGGAGTGGAAGTGGATATAGGTCCTGGTCTTCCTCTCGAGGGCTGACAAAACCTGCACCAGTGCCCGTGAACACATGGGCTGTGACATTCCTGATGCACAGCCTTCTGTGGACTGAAAAGATCCACTTGCCATGAAATGAGTGGCACACGTGAGCTTTTGCAAAACGGATAGTGCACGGTTGGTGTGGTTTATGGGGTGGATGTCATCCTTAATCACCTCGTACAACTGGATGAGTCTGTGGGACATCAACCTGTACCTGTCTCTGACCTCACTGTCCATCATTCCAGGTGCAGAACGCTTGTGCGTAATATCCTGGGTCTGTGCGGATGTCTGTCATCCCTGTGCTGCTCCACAGGTCCCTGTGGCAGCTGTGGGGGTTCCGGTTGAGGCAGCTGGGGTGCTGCTACCAGTTGTGGTTCTTCAGCATCGACAGGTGTGCTTGGGGGAGGAGGGTGATCCATATCCCTCGCACATCATTTCTCCGCTGTTGCCGCAGTAATGGGTATGGAAACATACCTCTAATCTCTGTCTCTCTCTCTCTCTCTCTGAAACACGCCACGTCTGAGGATGGTGCAATGTCCCTTTAAGACAGTGGTGAGGTGTTCTCCAGGTACGGTTATGAGGTCATGAGTGACCAATGGGAGCGTGTGTGTATTGTCCAGGTAAGTGTTTGCAGTTGTGTCTCTTGTTGTTTGTGTGATTTGTTGTAATTGCTGTGTAGCTGTCAGGTGCGTGTGTGACATTGTCAGGTATATGTCTGTATCCATTTCCATTGGCTGTTGCTGTTACCCAGGTGAGCTTGGTTTTCTGTGGGGTTGTCAGGTCTGCGTGTTGTATGTTAACCCCGGTTGTGCTGGCTTGTGTTGGGATACTTTGTGTAGACATTGCATACATTAGAGGTATAACAGTGCCTCTTTGAAAGCCAAATTCCTGTGTCCATCTTTCCCAGCCTGGTGTCTGACCTGCTATGTGATCAGACTGTGTTGTGCATATATGTGTATGACATTGCTCCACAGCAATCTAATTCACTTTAACATTTGTTTAAACTTCAGTATAGGTTTTCATACATAATATATTTTGATCTTGCTCTAAATCTTTACTCCATTACACAAAGAGGTGTCAGTAGGTCATTAAACAACCATCCGTGACTTGATTGTAGGGCATTGGCATTGTTTTTTATTTTAACTTGGCTTTGCAGGGGTTAATTTTACCATTTGTGTACTTGTGCTGTGTTGCATGAGATGCTGTTTCTTTACTTTGCTTCGTCCAACGGTAATTTTTCTTATCCATTTTTGTGGTTAACGGCAAACAAAACCGGGCCTTAGATTTCTGCCGTTACATGTATCAGTTAATCGTCCGTTAGCAGTGCCGCACACAATTGAATGGCTCTGAAGATTGCTGTTTCATTGTCCTCTAAGGGCGATCTATTATCATCCGTTGTGGTTCTGAAACTGCCGTTAGCTTTTGTTAAGAAGTCTTATTGAATTTCTTACCAGGCTGACAAAACTGCTGCCGGCTGTTATTTTTGGCATCGGAAGTTATTGAATCTAGCACTCTATGCTGCAACGTAAAAAGGATGATCAGTGTAATTAGCGAAATTGTTTCCTGAATTGTAACCACAAGGTGGCAGGCTGGAGCAGAAGGAGGAACAGATTCAATGATTCTATTGTTCATGACAAACTGAACTAATCAAGGAAATATGATCAAACTTAAAAAATATATAATACAGAAAAGTGTAAGAATAAAAAATATGATACATTGTGGTCCAATAAGGCCAAGAAAAGCCAACAAAGGGATTAATACGAAATAATGTTCCTTGCAGAGGAGAGAGAATGTGGGTAAAGAAAAAACAATAACCATGATAAAACTATAGGAAATGTTAGTAAAACACAAAATGATGAATCATAAGTGATGATACAAACATCATATACTATAGAGCATCCACTAAAGAATAAACATAGCGTAATATAACATGATAAACTATTTATACTGTGGGACTTTACCCAATAAATGCTTCTGTCATTCCTCCAATATTCTTATTGCGTCCTAATCATCACTTCCTATTAGATCTCAATAAGGAGACTGAACGGACAGCCGTGTAGTTAACTGGAAGGATTAGGAACCAGGGGGGGGGCATCAGTAATAGGTCACAATTACCTGGGCAACAGGACCTTAAACTCATAAACAATATGACAGTGTTACCTGTAGATAAAGCAGAGACTGGTATCACTATTACTATACCAGTCTCCTACATGATACAGATAAAAGGTAGCACCGTGTTACCTGTAGATAAAGAAGAGACTGGTATCACTATTACTATACCAGTCTCCTACATGATATAGATAAAAGGTGGCACCGTGTTACCTGTAGATAAAGCAGAGAGTGGTATCACTAGTGATATAACAGTCTCCTACATGATATAGATAAAAGGTGGCACCGTGTTACCTGTAGATAAAGCAGAGACTGGTATCACTAGTGATATAACAGTCTCCTACATGATACAGATAAAAGGTGGCACCGTGTTACCTGTAGATAAAGCAGAGACTGGTATCACTAGTAATATACCAGTCTCCTACATGATACAGATAAAAGGTGGCACCGTGTTACCTGTAGATAAAGCAGAGACTGGTATCACTAGTAATATACCAGTCTCCTACATGATATAGATAAAAGGTGGCACCGTGTTACCTGTAGATAAAGCAGAGACTGGTATCACTAGTGATATACCAGTCTCCTACATGATATAGATAAAAGGTGGCACCGTGTTACCTGTAGATAAAGCAGAGACTGGTATCACTAGTGATATACCAGTCTCCTACATGATATAGATAAAAGGTGGCACCGTATTACCTGTAGATAAAGCAGAGACTGGTATCACTAGTGATATACCAGTCTCCTACATGATACAGATAAAAGGTGGCACCGTGTTACCTGTAGATAAAGCACAGACTGGTGTCACTAGTGATATAACAGTCTCCTACATGATATAGATAAAAGGTGGCACCGTGTTACCTGTAGATAAAGCAGAGACTGGTATCACTATTACTATACCAGTCTCCTACATGATACAGATAAAAGGTGGCACCGTGTTACCTGTAGATAAAGCACAGACTGGTATCACTATTACTATACCAGTCTCCTACATGATACAGATAAAAGGTGGCACCGTGTTACCTGTAGATAAAGAAGAGACTGGTATCACTAGTGATATACCAGTCTCCTACATGATATAGATAAAAGGTGGCACCGTGTTACCTGTAGATAAAGCAGAGACTGGTATCACTATTACTATACCAGTCTCCTACATGATACAGATAAAAGGTGGCACAGTGTTACCTGTAGATAAAGCAGAGACTGGTATCACTATTACTATACCAGTCTCCTACATGATACAGATAAAAGGTGGCACCGTGTTACCTGTAGATAAAGCACAGACTGGTGTCACTAGTGATATAACAGTCTCCTACATGATATAGATAAAAGGTGGCACAGTGTTACCTGTAGATAAAGCAGAGACTGGTATCACTATTACTATACCAGTCTCCTACATGATATAGATAAAAGGTGGCACCGTGTTACCTGTAGATAAAGCAGAGACTGGTATCACTAGTGATATAACAGTCTCCTACATGATGTAGATAAAAGGTGGCACCGTGTTACCTGTAGATAAAGCAGAGACTGGTATCACTAGTGATATACCAGTCTCCTACATGATACAGATAAAAGGTGGCACCGTGTTACCTGTAGATAAAGCAGAGACTGATATCACTAGTGATATAACAGTCTCCTACATGATATAGATAAAAGGTGGCACCGTGTTACCTGTAGATAAAGAAGAGACTGGTATCACTAGTGATATAACAGTCTCCTACATGATATAGATAAAAGGTGGCACCGTGTTACCTGTAGATAAAGCAGAGACTGGTATCACTATTACTATACCAGTCTCCTACATGATATAGATAAAAGGTGGCACCGTGTTACCTGTAGATAAAGAAGAGACTGGTATCACTAGTGATATACCAGTCTCCTACATGATACAGATAAAAGGTGGCACTGTGTTACCTGTAGATAAAGCAGAGACTGGTATCACTATTACTATACCAGTCTCCTACATGATACAGATAAAAGGTGGCACCGTGTTACCTGTAGATAAAGCAGAGACTGGTATCACTATTACTATACCAGTCTCCTACATGATATAGATAAAAGGTGGCACCGTGTTACCTGTAGATAAAGCAGAGACTGGTATCACTAGTGATATACCAGTCTCCTACATGATATAGATAAAAGGTGGCACCATGTTACCTGTAGATGAAGCAGAGACTGGTATCACTATTACTATACCAGTCTCCTACATGATACAGATAAAAGGTGGCACCGTGTTACCTGTAGATAAAGCAGAGACTGGTATCACTAGTGATATAACAGTCTCCTACATGATACAGATAAAAGGTGGCACTGTGTTACCTGTAGATAAAGAAGAGACTGGTATCACTAGTGATATAACAGTCTCCTACATGATACAGATAAAAGGTGGCACCGTGTTACCTGTAGATAAAGCAGAGACTGGTATCACTATTACTATACCAGTCTCCTACATGATACAGATAAAAGGTGGCACCGTGTTACCTGTAGATAAAGCAGAGACTGGTATCACTATTACTATACCAGTCTCCTACATGATACAGATAAAAGGTGGCACCGTGTTACCTGTAGATAAAGCAGAGACTGGTATCACTATTACTATACCAGTCTCCTACATGATATAGATAAAAGGTGGCACCGTGTTACCTGTAGATAAAGCAGAGACTGGTATCACTATTACTATACCAGTCTCCTACATGATACAGATAAAAGGTGGCACCGTGTTACCTGTAGATAAAGCAGAGACTGGTATCACTAGTGATATAACAGTCTCCTACATGATATAGATAAAAGGTGGGACCGTGTTACCTGTAGATAAAGCAGAGACTGGTATCACTATTACTATACCAGTCTCCTACATGATACAGATAAAAGGTGGCACCGTGTTACCTGTAGATAAAGAAGAGACTGGTATCACTAGTGATATAACAGTCTCCTACATGATACAGATAAAAGGTGGCACCGTGTTACCTGTAGATAAAGCAGAGACTGGTATCACTAGTGATATAACAGTTTCCTACATGATGTAGATAAAAGGTGGCACCGTGTTACCTGCAGATTAAGCAGAGACTGGTATCACTATTACTATACCAGTCTCCTACATGATACAGATAAAAGGTGGCACCGTGTTACCTGTAGATAAAGCAGAGACTGGTATCACTAGTGATATAACAGTCTCCTACATGATATAGATAAAAGGTGGCACCGTGTTACCTGTAGATAAAGCACAGACTGGTATCACTAGTGATATAACCGTCTCCTACATGATACAGATAAAAGGTGGCACCATGTTACCTGTAGATAAAGCAGAGACTGGTATCACTATTACTATACCAGTCTCCTACATGATACAGATAAAAGGTGGCACAGTGTTACCTGTAGATAAAGCAGAGACTGGTATCACTATTACTATACCAGTCTCCTACATGATACAGATAAAAGGTGGCACCGTGTTACCTGTAGATAAAGCACAGACTGGTATCACTAGTGATATAACAGTCTCCTACATGATACAGATAAAAGGTGGCACCGTGTTACCTGTAGATAAAGCAGAGACTGGTATCACTAGTGATATAACAGTCTCCTACATGATATAGAAAAAAGGTGGCACCGTGTTACCTGTAGATAAAGCACAGACTGGTATCACTAGTGATATACCAGTCTCCTACATGATACAGATAAAAGGTGGCACCGTGTTACCTGTAGATAAAGCACAGACTGGTATCACTAGTGATATACCAGTCTCCTACATGATACAGATAAAAGGTGGCACTGTGTTACCTGTAGATAAAGCAGAGACTGGTATCACTAGTGATATAACCGTCTCCTACATGATATAGATAAAAGGTGGCACCATGTTACCTGTAGATAAAGCAGAGACTGGTATCACTATTACTATACCAGTCTCCTACATGATACAGATAAAAGGTGGCACCGTGTTACCTGTAGATAAAGCAGAGACTGGTATCACTAGTGATATAACAGTCTCCTACATGATACAGATAAAAGGTGGCACCATGTTACCTGTAGATAAAGCAGAGACTGGTATCACTATTACTATACCAGTCTCCTACATGATATAGATAAAAGGTGGGACCGTGTTACCTGTAGATAAAGCAGAGACTGGTATCACTATTACTATACCAGTCTCCTACATGATACAGATAAAAGGTGGCACCGTGTTACCTGTAGATAAAGAAGAGACTGGTATCACTAGTGATATAACAGTCTCCTACATGATACAGATAAAAGGTGGCACCGTGTTACCTGTAGATAAAGCAGAGACTGGTATCACTAGTGATATAACAGTCTCCTACATGATGTAGATAAAAGGTGGCACCGTGTTACCTGTAGATAAAGCAGAGACTGGTATCACTATTACTATACCAGTCTCCTACATGATACAGATAAAAGGTGGCACCGTGTTACCTGTAGATAAAGCAGAGACTGGTATCACTAGTGATATAACAGTCTCCTACATGATATAGATAAAAGGTGGCACCGTGTTACCTGTAGATAAAGCACAGACTGGTATCACTAGTGATATAACAGTCTCCTACATGATATAGATAAAAGGTGGCACCGTGTTACCTGTAGATAAAGCATAGACTGGTATCACTAGTGATATAACCGTCTCCTACATGATACAGATAAAAGGTGGCACCATGTTACCTGTAGATAAAGCAGAGACTGGTATCACTATTACTATACCAGTCTCCTACATGATACAGATAAAAGGTGGCACAGTGTTACCTGTAGATAAAGCAGAGACTGGTATCACTATTACTATACCAGTCTCCTACATGATACAGATAAAAGGTGGCACCGTGTTACCTGTAGATAAAGCACAGACTGGTATCACTAGTGATATAACAGTCTCCTACATGATACAGATAAAAGGTGGCACCGTGTTACCTGTAGATAAAGCAGAGACTGGTATCACTAGTGATATAACAGTCTCCTACATGATAAAGAAAAAAGGTGGCACCGTGTTACCTGTAGATAAAGCACAGACTGGTATCACTAGTGATATACCAGTCTCCTACATGATACAGATAAAAGGTGGCACCGTGTTACCTGTAGATAAAGCACAGACTGGTATCACTAGTGATATACCAGTCTCCTACATGATACAGATAAAAGGTGGCACCGTGTTACCTGTAGATAAAGCAGAGACTGGTATCACTAGTGATATAACCGTCTCCTACATGATATAGATAAAAGGTGGCACCGTGTTACCTGTAGATAAAGCAGAGACTGGTATCTCTATTACTATACCAGTCTCCTACATGATACAGATAAAAGGTGGCACCGTGTTACCTGTAGATAAAGCAGAGACTGGTATCACTAGTGATATAACAGTCTCCTACATGATACAGATAAAAGGTGGCACCATGTTACCTGTAGATAAAGCAGAGACTGGTATCACTATTACTATACCAGTCTCCTACATGATACAGATAAAAGGTGGCACGGTGTTACCTGTAGATAAAGCAGAGACTGGTATCACTATTACTATACCAGTCTCCTACATGATATAGATAAAAGGTGGCACCGTGTTACCTGTAGATAAAGAAGAGACTGGTATCACTAGTGATATAACAGTCTCCTACATGATATAGATAAAAGGTGGCACCGTGTTACCTGTAGATAAAGCAGAGACTGGTATCACTAGTGATATAACAGTCTCCTACATGATACAGATAAAAGGTGGCACCGTGTTACCTGTAGATAAAGCAGAGACTGGTATCACTAGTGATATACCAGTCTCCTACATGATACAGATAAAAGGTGGCACCGTGTTACCTGTAGATAAAGCACAGACTGGTATCACTATTACTATACCAGTCTCCTACATGATACAGATAAAAGGTGGCACCATGTTACCTGTAGATAAAGCAGAGACTGGTATCACTATTACTATACCAGTCTCCTACATGATACAGATAAAAGGTGGCACGGTGTTACCTGTAGATAAAGAAGAGACTGGTATCACTAGTGATATAACAGTCTCCTACATGATATAGATAAAAGGTGGCACCGTGTTACCTGTAGATAAAGCAGAGACTGGTATCACTAGTGATATAACAGTCTCCTACATGATACAGATAAAAGGTGGCACCGTGTTACCTGTAGATAAAGCATAGACTGGTATCACTAGTGATATACCAGTCTCCTACATGATACAGATAAAAGGTGGCACCGTGTTACCTGTAGATAAAGAAGAGACTGGTATCACTAGTGATATACCACTCTCCTACATGATATAGATAAAAGGTGGCACCGTGTTACCTGTAGATAAAGCAGAGACTGGTATCACTATTACTATACCAGTCTCCTACATGATACAGATAAAAGGTGGCACAGTGTTACCTGTAGATAAAGCAGAGACTGGTATCACTATTACTATACCAGTCTCCTACATGATACAGATAAAAGGTGGCACCGTATTACCTGTAGATAAAGCAGAGACTGGTATCAGTAGTGATATACCAGTCTCCTACATGATACAGATAAAAGGTGGCACCATGTTACCTGTATATACAGCAGAGACTGGTATCACTAGTGATATAACAGTCTCCTACATGATATAGATAAAAGGTGGCACCGTGTTACCTGTAGATAAAGCACAGACTGGTATCACTAGTGATATAACAGTCTCCTACATGATACAGATAAAAGGTGGCACAGTGTTACCTGTAGATAAAGCAGAGACTGGTATCACTAGTGATATAACAGTCTCCTACATGATATAGATAAAAGGTGGCACAGTGTTACCTGTAGATAAAGCAGAGACTGGTATCACTATTACTATACCAGTCTCCTACATGATACAGATAAAAGGTGGCACCGTGTTACCTGTAGATAAAGCACAGACTGGTGTCACTAGTGATATAACAGTCTCCTACATGATACAGATAAAAGGTGGCACAGTGTTACCTGTAGATAAAGCAGAGACTGGTATCACTATTACTATACCAGTCTCCTACATGATACAGATAAAAGGTGGCACCGTGTTACCTGTAGATAAAGCACAGACTGGTATCACTAGTGATATAACAGTCTCCTACATGATACAGAGAAAAGGTGGCACCGTGTTACCTGTAGATAAAGCAGAGACTGGTATCACTATTACTATACCAGTCTCCTACATGATACAGATAAAAGGTGGCACCGTGTTACCTGTAGATAAAGCAGAGACTGGTATCACTAGTGATATAACAGTCTCCTACATGATACAGATAAAAGGTGGCACCGTGTTACCTGTAGATAAAGCAGAGACTGGTATCACTATTACTATACCAGTCTCCTACATGATACAGATAAAAGGTGGCACCGTGTTACCTGTAGATAAAGCAGAGACTGGTATCACTAGTGATATAACAGTCTCCTACATGATACAGATAAAAGGTGGCACCGTGTTACCTGTAGATAAAGCACAGACTGGTATCACTAGTGATATAACAGTCTCCTACATGATATAGATAAAAGGTGGCACCGTGTTACCTGTAGATAAAGCAGAGACTGGTATCACTATTACTATACCAGTCTCCTACATGATACAGATAAAAGGTGGCACCGTGTTACCTGTAGATAAAGAAGAGACTGGTATCACTAGTGATATAACAGTCTCCTACATGATATAGATAAAAGGTGGCACCGTGTTACCTGTAGATAAAGAAGAGACTGGTATCACTAGTGATATAACAGTCTCCTACATGATACAGATAAAAGGTGGCACCGTGTTACCTGTAGATAAAGCAGACACTGGTATCATTATTACTATAACAGTCTCCTACATGATATAGATAAAAGGTGGCACCGTGTTACCTGTAGATAAAGCAGAGACTGGTATCACTAGTGATATACCAGTCTCCTACATGATACAGATAAAAGGTGGCACCGTGTTACCTGTAGATAAAGCAGAGACTGATATCACTAGTGATATACCAGTCTCCTACATGATACAGATAAAAGGTGGCACCGTGTTACCTGTAGATAAAGCAGAGACTGGTATCACTATTACTATACCAGTCTCCTACATGATACAGATAAAAGGTGGCAACGTGTTACCTGTAGATAAAGCAGAGACTGGTATCACTAGTGATATACCAGTCTCCTACATGATACAGATAAAAGGTGGCACCGTGTTACCTGTAGATAAAGCAGAGACTGGTCTCACTATTACTATACCAGTCTCCTACATGATACAGATAAAAGGTGGCACCGTGTTACCTGTAGATAAAGCAGAGACTGGTATCACTAGTGATATAACAGTCTCCCACATGATACAGATAAAAGGTGGCACCGTGTTACCTGTAGATAAAGCAGAGACTGGTATCACTATTACTATACCAGTCTCCTACATGATACAGATAAAAGGTGGCACCGTGTTACCTGTAGATAAAGCAGAGACTGGTATCACTAGTGATATAACAGTCTACTACATGATACAGATAAAAGGTGGCACCGTGTTACCTGTAGATAAAGCAGAGACTGGTATCACTATTACTATACCAGTCTCCTACATGATACAGATAAAAGGTGGCACCGTGTTACCTGTAGATAAAGCAGAGACTGGTATCACTAGTGATATAACAGTCTCCTACATGATACAGATAAAAGGTGGCACCGTGTTACCTGTAGATAAAGAAGAGACTGGTATCACTATTACTATACCAGTCTCCTACATGATACAGATAAAAGGTGGCACCGTGTTACCTGTAGATAAAGCAGAGACTGGTATCACTATTACTATACCAGTCTCCTACATGATACAGATAAAAGGTGGCACCGTGTTACCTGTAGATAAAGCACAGACTGGTATCACTAGTGATATACTAGTCTCCTACATGATACAGATAAAAGGTGGCACCGTGTTACCTGTAGATAAAGCACAGACTGGTATCAGTAGTGATATAACAGTCTCCTACATGATATAGATAAAAGGTGGCACCGTGTTACCTGTAGATAAAGCAGAGACTGGTATCACTAGTGATATAACCGTCTCCTACATGATATAGATAAAAGGTGGCACCGTGTTACCTGTAGATAAAGCAGAGACTGGTATCACTAGTGATATAACCGTCTCCTACATGATATAGATAAAAGGTGGCACCGTGTTACCTGTAGATAAAGCAGAGACTGGTATCACTATTACTATACCAGTCTCCTACATGATACAGATAAAAGGTGGCACCGTGTTACCTGTAGATAAAGCAGAGACTGGTATCACTAGTGATATAACCGTCTCCTACATGATACAGATAAAAGGTGGCACCGTGTTACCTGTAGATAAAGCAGAGACTGGTATCACTATTACTATACCAGTCTCCTACATGATATAGATAAAAGGTGGCACCGTGTTACCTGTAGATAAAGCACAGACTGGTGTCACTAGTGATATAACAGTCTCCTACATGATATAGATAAAAGGTGGCACCGTGTTACCTGTAGATAAAGCAGAGACTGGTATCACTAGTGATATACCAGTCTCCTACATGATACAGATAAAAGGTGGCACCGTGTTACCTGTAGATAAAGCACAGACTGGTGTCACTAGTGATATAACCGTCTCCTACATGATATAGATAAAAGGTGGCACCGTGTTACCTGTAGATAAAGCAGAGACTGGTATCACTATTACTATACCAGTCTCCTACATGATACAGATAAAAGGTGGCACCGTGTTACCTGTAGATAAAGCAGAGACTGGTATCACTATTACTATACCAGTCTCCTACATGATACAGATAAAAGGTGGCACCGTGTTACCTGTAGATAAAGCAGAGACTGGTATCACTAGTGATATAACAGTCTCCTACATGATACAGATAAAAGGTGGCACCGTGTTACCTGTAGATAAAGCAGAGACTGGTATCACTATTACTATACCAGTCTCCTACATGATACAGATAAAAGGTGGCACCGTGTTACCTGTAGATAAAGCAGAGACTGGTATCACTAGTGATATAACCGTCTCCTACATGATATAGATAAAAGGTGGCACCGTGTTACCTGTAGATAAAGCAGAGACTGGTATCACTATTACTATACCAGTCTCCTACATGATACAGATAAAAGGTGGCACCGTGTTACCTGTAGATAAAGCAGAGACTGGTATCACTATTACTATACCAGTCTCCTACATGATACAGATAAAAGGTGGCACCGTGTTACCTGTAGATAAAGCACAGACTGGTATCACTAGTGATATAACCGTCTCCTACATGATACAGATAAAAGGTGGCACCGTGTTACCTGTAGATAAAGCACAGACTGGTGTCACTAGTGATATAACAGTCTCCTACATGATATAGATAAAAGGTGGCACTGTGTTACCTGTAGATAAAGCACAGACTGGTATCACTAGTGATATACCAGTCTCCTACATGATACAGATAAAAGGTGGCACCGTGTTACCTGTAGATAAAGCAGAGACTGGTATCACTAGTGATATAACAGTCTCCTACATGATACAGATAAAAGGTGGCACCGTGTTACCTGTAGATAAAGCAGAGACTGGTATCACTATTACTATACCAGTCTCCTACATGATACAGATAAAAGGTGGCACCGTGTTACCTGTAGATAAAGCAGAGACTGGTATCACTAGTGATATAACAGTCTCCTACATGATACAGATAAAAGGTGGCACCGTGTTACCTGTAGATAAAGAAGAGACTGGTATCACTATTACTATACCAGTCTCCTACATGATACAGATAAAAGGTGGCACCGTGTTACCTGTAGATAAAGCAGAGACTGGTATCACTAGTGATATACCAGTCTCCTACATGATATAGATAAAAGGTGGCACCGTGTTACCTGTAGATAAAGCACAGACTGGTATCACTAGTGATATACCAGTCTCCTACATGATATAGATAAAAGGTGGCACAGTGTTACCTGTAGATAAAGCAGAGACTGGTATCACTAGTGATATAACAGTCTCCTACATGATGTAGATAAAAGGTGGCACCGTGTTACCTGTAGATAAAGCAGAGACTGGTATCACTATTACTATACCAGTCTCCTACATGATACAGATAAAAGGTGGCACCGTGTTACCTGTAGATAAAGCAGAGACTGGTATCACTAGTGATATAACAGTCTCCTACATGATACAGATAAAAGGTGGCACCGTGTTACCTGTAGATAAAGCACAGACTGGTATCAATATTACTATACCAGTCTCCTACATGATACAGATAAAAGGTGGCACCGTGTTACCTGTAGATAAAGCAGAGACTGGTATCACTATTACTATACCAGTCTCCTACATGATACAGATAAAAGGTGGCACCGTGTTACCTGTAGATAAAGCAGAGACTGGTATCACTAGTGATATAACAGTCTCCTACATGATACAGATAAAAGGTGGCACCGTGTTACCTGTAGATAAAGCAGAGACTGGTATCACTAGTGATATAACAGTCTCCTACATGACACAGATAAAAGGTGGCACCATGTTACCTGTAGATAAAGCAGAGACTGGTATCACTATTATTATACCAGTCTCCTACATGATACAGATAAAAGGTGGCACAGTGTTACCTGTAGATAAAGCAGAGACTGGTATCACTATTACTATACCAGTCTCCTACATGATACAGATAAAACGTGGCACCGTGTTACCTGTAGATAAAGCAGAGACTGGTATCACTAGTGATATAACAGTCTCCTACATGATATAGATAAAAGGTGGCACCGTGTTACCTGTAGATAAAGCACAGACTGGTATCACTAGTGATATAAAAGTCTCCTACATGATACAGATAAAAGGTGGCACCGTGTTACCTGTAGATAAAGCACAGACTGGTATCACTATTACTATACCAGTCTCCTACATGATATAGATAAAAGGTGGCACCATGTTACCTGTAGATAAAGCAGAGACTGGTATCACTATTACTATACCAGTCTCCTACATGATACAGATAAAAGGTGGCACCATGTTACCTGTAGATAAAGCAGAGACTGGTATCACTATTACTATACCAGTCTCCTACATGATACAGATAAAAGGTGGCACCGTGTTACCTGTAGATAAAGCACAGACTGGTATCACTAGTGATATACTAGTCTCCTACATGATACAGATAAAAGGTGGCACCGTGTTACCTGTAGATAAAGCACAGACTGGTATCAGTAGTGATATAACAGTCTCCTACATGATATAGATAAAATGTGGCACCGTGTTACCTGTAGATAAAGCAGAGACTGGTATCACTAGTGATATAACCGTCTCCTACATGATATAGATAAAAGGTGGCACCGTGTTACCTGTAGATAAAGCAGAGACTGGTATCACTAGTGATATAACCGTCTCCTACATGATATAGATAAAAGGTGGCACCGTGTTACCTGTAGATAAAGCAGAGACTGGTATCACTATTACTATACCAGTCTCCTGCATGATACAGATAAAAGGTGGCACCGTGTTACCTGTAGATAAAGCAGAGACTGGTATCACTAGTGATATAACCGTCTCCTACATGATACAGATAAAAGGTGGCACCGTGTTACCTGTAGATAAAGCACAGACTGGTGTCACTAGTGATATAACAGTCTCCTACATGATATAGATAAAAGGTGGCACCGTGTTACCTGTAGATAAAGCAGAGACTGGTATCACTAGTGATATACCAGTCTCCTACATGATACAGATAAAAGGTGGCACCGTGTTACCTGTAGATAAAGCACAGACTGGTGTCACTAGTGATATAACCGTCTCCTACATGATATAGATAAAAGGTGGCACCGTGTTACCTGTAGATAAAGCAGAGACTGGTATCACTATTACTATACCAGTCTCCTACATGATACAGATAAAAGGTGGCACCGTGTTACCTGTAGATAAAGCAGAGACTGGTATCACTAGTGATATAACAGTCTCCTACATGATACAGATAAAAGGTGGCACCTTGTTACCTGTAGATAAAGCAGAGACTGGTATCACTATTACTATACCAGTCTCCTACATGATATAGATAAAAGGTGGCACCGTGTTACCTGTAGATAAAGCAGAGACTGGTATCACTATTACTATACCAGTCTCCTACATGATACAGATAAAAGGTGGCACCGTGTTACCTGTAGATAAAGCAGAGACTGGTATCACTAGTGATATAACCGTCTCCTACATGATATAGATAAAAGGTGGCACCGTGTTACCTGTAGATAAAGCAGAGACTGGTATCACTATTACTATACCAGTCTCCTACATGATACAGATAAAAGGTGGCACCGTGTTACCTGTAGATAAAGCAGAGACTGGTATCACTATTACTATACCAGTCTCCTACATGATACAGATAAAAGGTGGCACCGTGTTACCTGTAGATAAAGCACAGACTGGTATCACTAGTGATATAACCGTCTCCTACATGATACAGATAAAAGGTGGCACCGTGTTACCTGTAGATAAAGCACAGACTGGTGTCACTAGTGATATAAAAGTCTCCTACATGATACAGATAAAAGGTGGCACCGTGTTACCTGTAGATAAAGCACAGACTGGTATCACTATTACTATACCAGTCTCCTACATGATATAGATAAAAGATGGCACCGTGTTACCTGTAGATAAAGCAGAGACTGGTATCACTAGTGATATACCAGTCTCCTACATGATACAGATAAAAGGTGGCACCATGTTACCTGTAGATAAAGCAGAGACTGGTATCGCTATTACTATACCAGTCTCCTACATGATACAGATAAAAGGTGGCACCGTGTTACCTGTAGATAAAGCAGAGACTGGTGTCACTAGTGATATAACCGTCTCCTACATGATATAGATAAAAGGTGGCACCGTGTTACCTGTAGATAAAGCAGAGACTGGTATCACTATTACTATACCAGTCTCCTACATGATACAGATAAAAGGTGGCACCGTGTTACCTGTAGATAAAGCAGAGACTGGTATCAGTAGTGATATAACAGTCTCCTACATGATACAGATAAAAGGTGGCACCGTGTTACCTGTAGATAAAGCACAGACTGGTATCACTAGTGATATAACAGTCTCCTACATGATGTAGATAAAAGGTGGCACCGTGTTACCTGTAGATAAAGAAGAGACTGGTATCACTATTACTATACCAGTCTCCTACATGATACAGATAAAAGGTGGCACGGTGTTACCTGTAGATAAAGCAGAGACTGGTATCACTAGTGATATAACAGTCTCCTACATGATATAGATAAAAGGTGGCACCGTGTTACCTGTAGATAAAGCAGAGACTGGTATCACTAGTGATATAACAGTCTCCTACATGATACAGATAAAAGGTGGCACCGTGTTACCTGTAGATAAAGCACAGACTGGTATCACTAGTGATATAACAGTCTCCTACATGATGTAGATAAAAGGTGGCACCGTGTTACCTGTAGATAAAGAAGAGACTGGTATCAGTAGTGATATAACAATCTCCTACATGATACAGATAAAAGGTGGCACCGTGTTACCTGTAGATAAAGAAGAGACTGGTATCACTATTACTATACCAGTCTCCTACATGATACAGATAAAAGGTGGCACCATGTTACCTGTAGATAAAGCAGAGACTGGTTTCGCTATTACTATACCAGTCTCCTACATGATACAGATAAAAGGTGGCACCGTGTTACCTGTAGATAAAGCACAGACTGGTATCACTAGTGATATAACAGTCTCCTACATGATACAGATAAAAGGTGGCACCGTGTTACCTGTAGATAAAGCACAGACTGGTATCACTATTACTATACCAGTCTCCTACATGATACAGATAAAAGGTGGCACGGTGTTACCTGTAGATAAAGCAGAGACTGGTATCACTAGTGATATAACAGTCTCCTACATGATATAGATAAAAGGTGGCACCGTGTTACCTGTAGATAAAGCAGAGACTGGTATCACTAGTGATATAACAGTCTCCTACATGATATAGATAAAAGGTGGCACCGTGTTACCTGTATATAAAGCAGAGACTGGTATCACTATTACTATACCAGTCTCCTACATGATATAGATAAAAGGTGGCACAGTGTTACCTGTAGATAAAGCAGAGACTGGTATCACTATTACTATACCAGTCTCCTACATGATACAGATAAAAGGTGGCACCATGTTACCTGTAGATAAAGCAGAGACTGGTATCACTAGTGATATAACAGTCTCCTACATGATACAGCTAAAAGGTGGCACCGTGTTACCTGTAGATAAAGCAGAGACTGGTATCACTAGTGATATACCAGTCTCCTACATGATATAGATAAAAGGTGGCACCGTGTTACCTGTAGATAAAGCAGAGACTGGTATCACTATTACTATACCAGTCTTCTACATGATACAGATAAAAGGTGGCACCGTGTTACCTGTAGATAAAGCACAGACTGGTATCACTAGTGATATAACAGTCTCCTACATGATATAGATAAAAGGTGGCACCGTGTTACCTGTAGATAAAGCACAGACTGGTATCACTAGTGATATAACAGTCTCCTACATGATATAGATAAAAGGTGGCACCGTGTTACCTGTATATAAAGCAGAGACTGGTATCACTATTACTATACCAGTCTCCTACATGATACAGATAAAAGGTGGCACCGTGTTACCTGTAGATAAAGCAGAGACTGGTATCACTATTACTATACCAGTCTCCTACATGATACAGATAAAAGGTGGCACCATGTTACCTGTAGATAAAGCAGAGACTGGTATCACTAGTGATATAACAGTCTCCTACATGATACAGATAAAAGGTGGCACCGTGTTACCTGTAGATAAAGCAGAGACTGGTATCACTAGTGATATAACCGTCTCCTACATGATACAGATAAAAGGTGGCACCGTGTTACCTGTAGATAAAGCAGAGACTGGTATCACTATTACTATACCAGTCTCCTACATGATACAGATAAAAGGTGGCACCGTGTTACCTGTAGATAAAGCAGAGACTGGTATCACTATTACTATACCAGTCTCCTACATGATATAGATAAAAGGTGGCACCGTGTTACCTGTAGATAAAGCAGAGACTGGTATCACTATTACTATACCAGTCTCCTACATGATACAGATAAAAGGTGGCACGGTGTTACCTGTAGATAAAGCAGAGACTGGTATCACTAGTGATATAACCGTCTCCTACATGATATAGATAAAAGGTGGCACCGTGTTACCTGTAGATAAAGCAGAGACTGGTATCACTAGTGATATAACAGTCTCCTACATGATATAGATAAAAGGTGGCACCGTGTTACCTGTATATAAAGCAGAGACTGGTATCACTATTACTATACCAGTCTCCTACATGATACAGATAAAAGGTGGCACCGTGTTACCTGTAGATAAAGCAGAGACTGGTATCACTATTACTATACCAGTCTCCTACATGATACAGATAAAAGGTGGCACGGTGTTACCTGTAGATAAAGCAGAGACTGGTATCACTAGTGATATACCAGTCTCCTACATGATACAGATAAAAGGTGGCACCGTGTTACCTGTAGATAAAGCAGAGACTGGTATCACTAGTGATATAACAGTCTCCTACATGATACAGATAAAAGGTGGCACCGTGTTACCTGTAGATAAAGCACAGACTGGTATCACTAGTGATATAACAGTCTCCTACATGATATAGATAAAAGGTGGCACCGTGTTACCTGTAGATAAAGCAGAGACTGGTATCACTATTACTATACCAGTCTCCTACATGATACAGATAAAAGGTGGCACTGTGTTACCTGTAGATAAAGCAGAGACTGGTATCACTAGTGATATACCAGTCTCCTACATGATACAGATAAAAGGTGGCACCGTGTTACCTGTAGATAAAGCAGAGACTGGTATCACTAGTGATATACCAGTCTCCTACATGATATAGATAAAAGGTGGCACCGTGTTACCTGTAGATAAAGCAGAGACTGGTATCACTAGTGATATACCAGTCTCCTACATGATATAGATAAAAGGTGGCACCGTGTTACCTGTAGATAAAGCAGAGACTGGTATCACTAGTGATATACCAGTCTCCTACATGATACAGATAAAAGGTGGCACCATGTTACCTGTAGATAAAGCAGAGACTGGTATCGCTATTACTATACCAGTCTCCTACATGATACAGATAAAAGGTGGCACCGTGTTACCTGTAGATAAAGCAGAGACTGGTGTCACTAGTGATATAACCGTCTCCTACATGATATAGATAAAAGGTGGCACCGTGTTACCTGTAGATAAAGCAGAGACTGGTATCACTATTACTATACCAGTCTCCTACATGATACAGATAAAAGGTGGCACCGTGTTACCTGTAGATAAAGCAGAGACTGGTATCAGTAGTGATATAACAGTCTCCTACATGATACAGATAAAAGGTGGCACCGTGTTACCTGTAGATAAAGCACAGACTGGTATCACTAGTGATATAACAGTCTCCTACATGATGTAGATAAAAGGTGGCACCGTGTTACCTGTAGATAAAGAAGAGACTGGTATCACTAGTGATATAACAATCTCCTACATGATACAGATAAAAGGTGGCACCGTGTTACCTGTAGATAAAGAAGAGACTGGTATCACTATTACTATACCAGTCTCCTACATGATACAGATAAAAGGTGGCACCATGTTACCTGTAGATAAAGCAGAGACTGGTATCGCTATTACTATACCAGTCTCCTACATGATACAGATAAAAGGTGGCACGGTGTTACCTGTAGATAAAGCAGAGACTGGTATCACTAGTGATATAACAGTCTCCTACATGATATAGATAAAAGGTGGCACCGTGTTACCTGTAGATAAAGCAGAGACTGGTATCACTAGTGATATAACAGTCTCCTACATGATACAGATAAAAGGTGGCACCGTGTTACCTGTAGATAAAGCACAGACTGGTATCACTAGTGATATAACAGTCTCCTACATGATGTAGATAAAAGGTGGCACCGTGTTACCTGTAGATAAAGAAGAGACTGGTATCAGTAGTGATATAACAATCTCCTACATGATACAGATAAAAGGTGGCACCGTGTTACCTGTAGATAAAGAAGAGACTGGTATCACTATTACTATACCAGTCTCCTACATGATACAGATAAAAGGTGGCACCATGTTACCTGTAGATAAAGCAGAGACTGGTTTCGCTATTACTATACCAGTCTCCTACATGATACAGATAAAAGGTGGCACGGTGTTACCTGTAGATAAAGCAGAGACTGGTATCACTAGTAATATAACAGTCTCCTACATGATACAGATAAAAGGTGGCACCGTGTTACCTGTAGATAAAGCACAGACTGGTATCACTAGTGATATAACAGTCTCCTACATGATACAGATAAAAGGTGGCACCGTGTTACCTGTAGATAAAGCACAGACTGGTATCACTATTACTATACCAGTCTCCTACATGATACAGATAAAAGGTGGCACGGTGTTACCTGTAGATAAAGCAGAGACTGGTATCACTAGTGATATAACAGTCTCCTACATGATATAGATAAAAGGTGGCACCGTGTTACCTGTAGATAAAGCAGAGACTGGTATCACTAGTGATATAACAGTCTCCTACATGATATAGATAAAAGGTGGCACCGTGTTACCTGTATATAAAGCAGAGACTGGTATCACTATTACTATACCAGTCTCCTACATGATATAGATAAAAGGTGGCACAGTGTTACCTGTAGATAAAGCAGAGACTGGTATCACTATTACTATACCAGTCTCCTACATGATACAGATAAAAGGTGGCACCATGTTACCTGTAGATAAAGCAGAGACTGGTATCACTAGTGATATAACAGTCTCCTACATGATACAGCTAAAAGGTGGCACCGTGTTACCTGTAGATAAAGCAGAGACTGGTATCACTAGTGATATACCAGTCTCCTACATGATATAGATAAAAGGTGGCACCGTGTTACCTGTAGATAAAGCAGAGACTGGTATCACTATTACTATACCAGTCTTCTACATGATACAGATAAAAGGTGGCACCGTGTTACCTGTAGATAAAGCACAGACTGGTATCACTAGTGATATAACAGTCTCCTACATGATATAGATAAAAGGTGGCACCGTGTTACCTGTAGATAAAGCACAGACTGGTATCACTAGTGATATAACAGTCTCCTACATGATATAGATAAAAGGTGGCACCGTGTTACCTGTATATAAAGCAGAGACTGGTATCACTATTACTATACCAGTCTCCTACATGATACAGATAAAAGGTGGCACCGTGTTACCTGTAGATAAAGCAGAGACTGGTATCACTATTACTATACCAGTCTCCTACATGATACAGATAAAAGGTGGCACCATGTTACCTGTAGATAAAGCAGAGACTGGTATCACTAGTGATATAACAGTCTCCTACATGATACAGATAAAAGGTGGCACCGTGTTACCTGTAGATAAAGCAGAGACTGGTATCACTAGTGATATAACCGTCTCCTACATGATACAGATAAAAGGTGGCACCGTGTTACCTGTAGATAAAGCAGAGACTGGTATCACTATTACTATACCAGTCTCCTACATGATACAGATAAAAGGTGGCACCGTGTTACCTGTAGATAAAGCAGAGACTGGTATCACTATTACTATACCAGTCTCCTACATGATATAGATAAAAGGTGGCACCGTGTTACCTGTAGATAAAGCAGAGACTGGTATCACTATTACTATACCAGTCTCCTACATGATACAGATAAAAGGTGGCACGGTGTTACCTGTAGATAAAGCAGAGACTGGTATCACTAGTGATATAACCGTCTCCTACATGATATAGATAAAAGGTGGCACCGTGTTACCTGTAGATAAAGCAGAGACTGGTATCACTAGTGATATAACAGTCTCCTACATGATATAGATAAAAGGTGGCACCGTGTTACCTGTATATAAAGCAGAGACTGGTATCACTATTACTATACCAGTCTCCTACATGATACAGATAAAAGGTGGCACCGTGTTACCTGTAGATAAAGCAGAGACTGGTATCACTATTACTATACCAGTCTCCTACATGATACAGATAAAAGGTGGCACGGTGTTACCTGTAGATAAAGCAGAGACTGGTATCACTAGTGATATACCAGTCTCCTACATGATACAGATAAAAGGTGGCACCGTGTTACCTGTAGATAAAGCAGAGACTGGTATCACTAGTGATATAACAGTCTCCTACATGATACAGATAAAAGGTGGCACCGTGTTACCTGTAGATAAAGCACAGACTGGTATCACTAGTGATATAACAGTCTCCTACATGATATAGATAAAAGGTGGCACCGTGTTACCTGTAGATAAAGCAGAGACTGGTATCACTATTACTATACCAGTCTCCTACATGATACAGATAAAAGGTGGCACTGTGTTACCTGTAGATAAAGCAGAGACTGGTATCACTAGTGATATACCAGTCTCCTACATGATACAGATAAAAGGTGGCACCGTGTTACCTGTAGATAAAGCAGAGACTGGTATCACTAGTGATATACCAGTCTCCTACATGATATAGATAAAAGGTGGCACCGTGTTACCTGTAGATAAAGCAGAGACTGGTATCACTAGTGATATACCAGTCTCCTACATGATACAGATAAAAGGTGGCACCGTGTTACCTGTAGATAAAGCAGAGACTGGTATCACTAGTGATATAACCGTCTCCTACATGATACAGATAAAAGGTGGCACCTTGTTACCTGTAGATAAAGAAGAGACTGGTATCACTAGTGATATAACAGTCTCCTACATGATATAGATAAAAGGTGGCACCATGTTACCTGTATATAAAGCAGAGACTGGTATCACTAGTGATATAACAGTGTCCTACATGATATAGATAAAAGGTGGCACCGTGTTACCTGTAGATAAAGCACAGACTGGTATCACTAGTGATATAACAGTCTCCTACATGATACAGATAAAAGGTGGCACCGTGTTACCTGTAGATAAAGCAGAGACTGGTATCACTAGTGATATAACAGTCTCCTACATGATATAGATAAAAGGTGGCACCGTGTTACCTGTAGATAAAGCAGAGACTGGTATCACTATTACTATACCAGTCTCCTACATGATATAGATAAAAGGTGGCACCGTGTTACCTGTAGATAAAGCAGAGACTGGTATCACTATTACTATACCAGTCTCCTACATGATATAGATAAAAGGTGGCACCGTGTTACCTGTAGATAAAGCAGAGACTGGTATCACTATTACAATACCAGTCTCCTACATGATACAGATAAAAGGTGGCACTGTGTTACCTGTAGATAAATCAGAGACTGGTATCACTATTACTATACCAGTCTCCTACATGATATAGATAAAAGGTGGCACCGTGTTACCTGTAGATAAAGCAGAGACTGGTATCACTAGTGATATACCAGTCTCCTACATGATATAGATAAAAGGTGGCACCGTGTTACCTGTAGATAAAGCAGAGACTGGTATCACTATTACTATACCAGTCTTCTACATGATACAGATAAAAGGTGGCACCGTGTTACCTGTAGATAAAGCACAGACTGGTATCACTAGTGATATAACAGTCTCCTACATGATATAGATAAAAGGTGGCACCGTGTTACCTGTAGATAAAGCACAGACTGGTATCACTAGTGATATAACAGTCTCCTACATGATATAGATAAAAGGTGGCACCGTGTTACCTGTATATAAAGCAGAGACTGGTATCACTATTACTATACCAGTCTCCTACATGATACAGATAAAAGGTGGCACCGTGTTACCTGTAGATAAAGCAGAGACTGGTATCACTATTACTATACCAGTCTCCTACATGATACAGATAAAAGGTGGCACCATGTTACCTGTAGATAAAGCAGAGACTGGTATCACTAGTGATATAACAGTCTCCTACATGATACAGATAAAAGGTGGCACCGTGTTACCTGTAGATAAAGCAGAGACTGGTATCACTAGTGATATAACCGTCTCCTACATGATACAGATAAAAGGTGGCACCGTGTTACCTGTAGATAAAGCAGAGACTGGTATCACTATTACTATACCAGTCTCCTACATGATACAGATAAAAGGTGGCACCGTGTTACCTGTAGATAAAGCAGAGACTGGTATCACTATTACTATACCAGTCTCCTACATGATATAGATAAAAGGTGGCACCGTGTTACCTGTAGATAAAGCAGAGACTGGTATCACTATTACTATACCAGTCTCCTACATGATACAGATAAAAGGTGGCACGGTGTTACCTGTAGATAAAGCAGAGACTGGTATCACTAGTGATATAACCGTCTCCTACATGATATAGATAAAAGGTGGCACCGTGTTACCTGTAGATAAAGCAGAGACTGGTATCACTAGTGATATAACAGTCTCCTACATGATATAGATAAAAGGTGGCACCGTGTTACCTGTATATAAAGCAGAGACTGGTATCACTATTACTATACCAGTCTCCTACATGATACAGATAAAAGGTGGCACCGTGTTACCTGTAGATAAAGCAGAGACTGGTATCACTATTACTATACCAGTCTCCTACATGATACAGATAAAAGGTGGCACGGTGTTACCTGTAGATAAAGCAGAGACTGGTATCACTAGTGATATACCAGTCTCCTACATGATACAGATAAAAGGTGGCACCGTGTTACCTGTAGATAAAGCAGAGACTGGTATCACTAGTGATATAACAGTCTCCTACATGATACAGATAAAAGGTGGCACCGTGTTACCTGTAGATAAAGCACAGACTGGTATCACTAGTGATATAACAGTCTCCTACATGATATAGATAAAAGGTGGCACCGTGTTACCTGTAGATAAAGCAGAGACTGGTATCACTATTACTATACCAGTCTCCTACATGATACAGATAAAAGGTGGCACTGTGTTACCTGTAGATAAAGCAGAGACTGGTATCACTAGTGATATACCAGTCTCCTACATGATACAGATAAAAGGTGGCACCGTGTTACCTGTAGATAAAGCAGAGACTGGTATCACTAGTGATATACCAGTCTCCTACATGATATAGATAAAAGGTGGCACTGTGTTACCTGTAGATAAAGCAGAGACTGGTATCACTAGTGATATACCAGTCTCCTACATGATACAGATAAAAGGTGGCACCGTGTTACCTGTAGATAAAGCAGAGACTGGTATCACTAGTGATATAACCGTCTCCTACATGATACAGATAAAAGGTGGCACCTTGTTACCTGTAGATAAAGAAGAGACTGGTATCACTAGTGATATAACAGTCTCCTACATGATATAGATAAAAGGTGGCACCATGTTACCTGTATATAAAGCAGAGACTGGTATCACTAGTGATATAACAGTGTCCTACATGATATAGATAAAAGGTGGCACCGTGTTACCTGTAGATAAAGCACAGACTGGTATCACTAGTGATATAACAGTCTCCTACATGATACAGATAAAAGGTGGCACCGTGTTACCTGTAGATAAAGCAGAGACTGGTATCACTAGTGATATAACAGTCTCCTACATGATATAGATAAAAGGTGGCACCGTGTTACCTGTAGATAAAGCAGAGACTGGTATCACTATTACTATACCAGTCTCCTACATGATATAGATAAAAGGTGGCACCGTGTTACCTGTAGATAAAGCAGAGACTGGTATCACTATTACTATACCAGTCTCCTACATGATATAGATAAAAGGTGGCACCGTGTTACCTGTAGATAAAGCAGAGACTGGTATCACTATTACAATACCAGTCTCCTACATGATACAGATAAAAGGTGGCACTGTGTTACCTGTAGATAAATCAGAGACTGGTATCACTATTACTATACCAGTCTCCTACATGATATAGATAAAAGGTGGCACCGTGTTACCTGTAGATAAAGCATAGACTGGTATCATTAGTGATATAACAGTCTCCTACATGATATAGATAAAAGGTGGCACCGTGTTACCTGTAGATAAAGCAGAGACTGGTATCACTATTACTATACCAGTCTCCTACATGATACAGATAAAAGGTGGCACCGTGTTACCTGTAGATAAAGCAGAGACTGGTATCACTAGTGATATACCAGTCTCCTACATGATATAGATAAAAGGTGGCACCGTGTTACCTGTAGATAAAGCAGAGACTGGTATCACTATTACTATACCAGTCTCCTACATGATACAGATAAAAGGTGGCACCGTGTTACCTGTAGATAAAGTAGAGACTGGTATCACTAGTGATATACCAGTCTCCTACATGATACAGATAAAAGGTGGCACCGTGTTACCTGTAGATAAAGAAGAGACTGGTATCACTATTACTATACCAGTCTCCTACATGATATAGATAAAAGGTGGCACCGTGTTACCTGTAGATAAAGCAGAGACTGGTATCACTAGTGATATAACCGTCTCCTACATGATATAGATAAAAGGTGGCACCGTGTTACCTGTAGATAAAGCAGAGACTGGTATCACTAGTGATATAACAGTCTCCTACATGATGTAGATAAAAGGTGGCACCGTGTTACCTGTAGATAAAGTAGAGACTGGTATCACTAGTTATATAACAGTGTCCTACATGATGTAGATAAAAGGTGGCACCGTGTTACCTGTAGATAAAGCAGAGACTGGTATCACTATTACTATACCAGTCTCCTACATGATACAGATAAAAGGTGGCACCGTGTTACCTGTAGATAAAGCAGAGACTGGTATCACTATTACTATACCAGTCTCCTACATGATACAGATAAAAGGTGGCACCGTGTTACCTGTAGATAAAGAAGAGACTGGTATCACTATTACTATACCAGTCTCCTACATGATATAGATAAAAGGTGGCACCGTGTTACCTGTAGATAAAGCAGAGACTGGTATCACTAGTGATATAACCGTCTCCTACATGATATAGATAAAAGGTGGCACCGTGTTACCTGTAGATAAAGCAGAGACTGGTATCACTATTACTATACCAGTCTCCTACATGATATAGATAAAAGGTGGCACCGTGTTACCTGTAGATAAAGCAGAGACTGGTATCACTAGTGATATAACCGTCTCCTACATGATATAGATAAAAGGTGGCACCGTGTTACCTGTAGATAAAGCAGAGACTGGTATCACTATTACTATACCAGTCTCCTACATGATACAGATAAAAGGTGGCACCGTGTTACCTGTAGATAAAGTAGAGACTGGTATCACTAGTTATATAACAGTGTCCTACATGATGTAGATAAAAGGTGGCACCGTGTTACCTGTAGATAAAGCAGAGACTGGTATCACTATTACTATACCAGTCTCCTACATGACACAGTAAAAAGGTGGCACCGTGTTACATACATCCCAACATTTCAAATGGTCAGAGAGGGACACTTGTGTTGTAGGGGGTGTTGCCAGGGGACTGTCTGGTGGATGGGGCTTTACCAATAATTTTTAGGTCATTTCATGGCCCAGTGACACCTCTTTGTGTAACTGAATAGATAACTTAGAGCAAAATCAAACTATTTTACTTAAACTGCCTAATGTATAAACACACATACTGAAATGTATCCAAACACTAATGTGAGTTTTGGGTGTGAGGTATATTTGCTTGTACACTAAAACAGACATCACCTCCAGTCGAATATTTTTGCTTCCTTCAAGTCCGACATTTTCTTCAGTCTTATCTTAAGGTTGGTCCTCCTCCCTGTAAAACAGTGTGTGAACATCTTTGCTCTTCTGCTGCTAATAGTAAGGTCGCTATCTCCAAAATGTACTCTCATATTGTGTTTAACCTGTTCCCTTGCCCTCCCCCGTATCGTGCCGAATGGGAAGAAGATCTGGGGGACTCTTTGGATCCGGAGGAGTGGAACAATATTATGAGTAATACAGGGAGTTTAACTCCCTGCACTATGGTGAAGGAAAGTGCCTGTAAAGTGTTGACCAGATGGTACATCAGCCCGGTCTGATTACATCGTATGTTTCCACTGATGTCTCGCTTATGCTATCGTGGATGTGGCCATGAGGGCACTTTCCTACACATGTGGTGGTGTTGCCCCAGTGTGACTGTCATTTGGTAATATGTTTTTGATCTTTTGAGCTCTTCTCTGGGTGTAGTGGTGGCACCAGATCCTTGATCTGCCCTGTTGAATAGATCTTCTCGTCAGCTTCCTTTGTCCAGTTTTGCCAACAAACTTGTCTTTCGAGTTTGTGCCATGGCCAGATGCCACATTGCTTTACATTGGAAGTCTTTGCTGCCAGGCCATACCCTTTGGAGAACAGGATATGGATGCTGCCTCGTATGGAAAAACTGACAGCATGAGTCCGCAACTCATCCTCCTCTTACCTCAATGTCTCGACTCCGTGGTTGGATTCCGTGGCTCCACCTAGCTTCCATAGGGAATTATTACTACTCTGATTTTTACGAGAGCGATCTAGACCCAGGTTTCCCCTCTTTGTCTTTTCCCTTCGTGTATTCCCCTCTTCCCTCCCCACCCTGCCCCCTGGTTTTAACCCTTTTTTTCCCCTTTCTCTCTCTCTTCAATCTCTCACCCCCTGGATGTTAGGTGACACCACTAGGATGTTTGAGGTTTTATGATATGTCACAAAGCTGTTATTGTTCTTTTGAATATATTGTATACCTTGCATTTTTCTCCCTCGCCCTTTTCCCTTCCCAATTTTTTCTTTCTGTAACCCTATATCTTAAAAAAACTTAATAAACTTTGAATTAAAAAAAAACAGACATCACTTTCTGTCACAGCAGTGTTTAAAACTATGTGATGTGCCAGACCAAAGCAGGTTACACCCTGATGCCCAGTGATATATAATGTCCTCTCCCATATAATTGAGGACACATATTCTGTTGCTGTCATTTTGATTGTGTTAGTAGAAAAAGTCAGAGATGCTCAACTAGACTCATGAACCTGCAAGAGTATGCAAAAGCTCACTGAGATGGTGTCCTCGCGCCCAGAGTGCAATCTCTTCTAGCTCACAAATACCATACACAGAGAAAAAGTATTCTGAAGCATATCATACTGGTCTTGCCAAAATGACAGTCCAGCCACAACATGCCAGATAATTCTTGTCTAAACAATGGAAGATACTAACCACAGATGTACTTTTCAGCCTTTTTGACCCTTGTCAGAAAAGTGCAACTGATCCCAGTAGCCACTTGTGAGCAAGGAGTACACGTCTGTATTCCCCCATTACCTTTAGGGTGACCAACCCCAAGAGCAATTTGCATAGAAGTAGAAGATGTCAGAGATGCTCAACTAGACTCATGAGCCTGCAAGGGTATGCAAAAGCTCACTGGGACTGTGTGCAACCTCTTTTGGTTCACAAATGCCATACACAGAGTAGAAATATTCGGAAGCATATCATACAGGTCCTGCCAAAATGACAGTCCAGCCACGAAATGTCAGCTGCACCTCACCGACAAGGCCCAAGAAGGCCGAAACGTACGTTTGGGGTTAGCTGTTTCACTTGTTCAGAGAAGATTTGTCTGGCATTTCATGGATGGACTGTCATTTGGCAGGACCTGTATGATATGCTTCAGAAGATTTCCTCTCTGTGTACAGCACTGGTGGGCTAAAAGAAATTGCACTCTGGGTGCAAGGACACAGTCCCAGTGAGCTTCTTGCATGTATTTGCTAGCTCATGAGCCTAGTTGAGCATCTCTCACCTTTCTTTCTACGTATGCAAATTGCTGTTGGGGTTGATCACCCAAAGAGTAATGAGGGGAATCCAGACATGGACCCCTTGCTCACAGTGCCTAGACGGATCAGCTGCACTCCACTGATGAGGCCCAAGAGGACTGAAACGTGTATCTGGGGTTAGCTGTTTCCCTTATTCAGAGAGAAATTCTCTGAGCTGGGCTGCTGTTTGGCAGGACCGGTATGATATGCTTCAGAAGATTTCCTCTCTGTGTATGGCACTGGTGAGCTAAAAGAGATTGCACCCTGGGCGTGAGGACACAGTCCCAGTGAGCTTCTTGCAGGTATTTGCTAGCTCATGAGCCTAGTTGAGCATCTCTCACCTTTCTTTCTACGTATGCAAATTGCTGTTGGGGTTGGTCACCCTAAGAATAATGAGGGGAATCCAGACATGGTCCATTGCTCACAGTGTCTAGAGGGATCAGCTGTACCCCACTGGCGAGGCACAAGAAGGCCGAAACGCACGTCTGGGGTCAGCTGTTTTCCCTTGTTCAGAGAGGAATTGTCTGGCATTTTGTGGCTGGATTGTTGTTTGGCAGGACCAGTATGATATGCTTCAAAAGATTTCCTCTCTGTGTATGGCACTGGTGAGCTAAATGAGATTGCACCCTGGGCGAGAGGACACAGTCACAATGAGCTTCTTGCATGTATTTGCTAGCTCATGAGCGTAGTTGAGCATCTCTTACCTTTCTTTCTACATATGCAAATTGCTTTTGAGGTTGGTCACCCTAAGAGTAATGAGGGGAATCCAGACGTGGACCCCTTGCTCATAGTGCCTAGAGGGATCAGCTGCACTCCACCGATGAGGCCCAAGAAGGCCGAAACCTACGTCTGGGTTTAACTGTTTCCCTTGTTCAGAGAGGAATTGTCTGGACTGTTGTTTGGCAGGACCAGTATGATATGCTTCAGAAGATTTCCTCTCTGTGTATGGCACTGGTGAGGTAAAAGAAATTGCACCCTGGATGTGAGGACACAGTCCCAGTGAGCTTCTTGCATGTATTTGCTAGCTCATGAGCCTAGTTGAGCATCTCTCACCTTTCTTTCTACATATGCAAATTGCTCTTGGGGTTGGTCACCCTAAGAGTAATGAGGGGAACCCAGACGTGGACCCCTTGCTCACAGTGCCTGGAGGGATCAGCTGCACCTTACCGACGAGGTCCAAGAAGGCCGAAACGTACCTCTGGGGTTAGCTGTTTTCCTTGTACAGAGAGGAATTGTCTGGCCTTGCGTGGCTGGACTGTCGTTTGGCAGGACCAGTATGATGTGCTTCAGAAGATTCCCTCTCTGTGTATAGCACTGATGAGCTAAAAAAGATTGCACCCTGGGTGCGAGGACACAGTCCCAGTGAGCTTCTTGCAGGTATTTGCTACCTCATGAGCCTAGTTGAGCATCTCTCACCTTTCTTTCTACATATGCAAATTGCTCTTGGGGTTGGTCACCCTAAGAGTAATGAGGGGAATCCAGACATGGACCTCTTGCTCACAGTGCCTAGGATGATCAGCTGTACCTCACCGACAAGGTCCAAGATGGCTGAAATACATGTCTGGGGTTAGCTGTTTCCCCTGTTCAGAGAGGAATTGTTTGGCATTTTTTGGCTGGATTGTTGTTTGGCAGGACCGGTATGATATGCTTCAGAAGATTTCCCCTTTGTGTATGGCACTGGTGAGCTAAAAGAGATTGCACCCTGGGCACGAGGACACAGTCCCAGTGAGCTTCTTGCATGTATTTGCTACCTCATGAGCCTAGTTGAGCATCTGTCACCTTTCTTTCTACATATGCAAATTGCTCCTTGGGTTGGTCACCCTAAGAGTAATGATGGGAATCCAGACGTGGACCCCCTTGCTCACAATGCCTAGAGGGATCAGCTGCACCTCACCAACGAGGCCCAAAAAGGCTTAAATGTATGTCTGGTGTTAGCTGTTTTCCTTGTACAGAGAGGAATTGTCTGGCCTTTCGTGGCTGGACTGTCGTTTGGCAGGACCAGTATGATATGCTTCAGAAGATTTTCTCTCTGTGTATGGCACTGGTGAGCTAAAAGAGATTGCACCCTGGGGGTGAGGACACAGTCCCAGTGAGCTTCTTGCAGGTATTTGCTAGCTCATGAGCCTAGTTGAGCATCTCTCACCTTTCTTTCTACGTATGCAAATTGCTGTTGGGGTTGGTCACCCTAAGAATAATGAGGGGAATCCAGACATGGTCCATTGCTCACAGTGTCTAGAGGGATCAGCTGTACCCCACTGGCGAGGCACAAGAAGGCCGAAACGCATGTCTGGGGTCAGCTGTTTTCCCTTGTTCAGAGAGGAATTGTCTGGCATTTTGTGGCTGGATTGTTGTTTGGCAGGACCAGTATGATATGCTTCAAAAGATTTCCTCTCTGTGTATGGCACTGGTGAGCTAAATGAGATTGCACCCTGGGCGAGAGGACACAGTCACAATGAGCTTCTTGCATGTATTTGCTAGCTCATGAGCGTAGTTGAGCATCTCTTGCCTTTCTTTCTACATATGCAAATTGCTTTTGAGGTTGGTCACCCTAAGAGTAATGAGGGGAATCCAGACGTGGACCCCTTGCTCATAGTGCCTAGAGGGATCAGCTGCACTCCACCAATGAGGCCCAAGAAGGCCGCAACCTACGTCTGGGTTTAACTGTTTCCCTTGTTCAGAGAGGAATTGTCTGGACTGTCGTTTGGCAGGACCAGTATGATGTGCTTCAGAAGACTTCCTCTCTGTGTATGGCACTGGTGAGCTAAATGAGATTGCACCCTGGATGTGAGGACACAGTCCCAGTGAGCTTCTTGCATGTATTTGCTAGCTCATGAGCCTAGTTGAGCATCTCTCACCTTTCTTTCTACATATGCAAATTGCTCTTGGGGTTGGCCACCCTAAGAGTAATGAGGGGAACCCAGACATGGACCTCTTGCTCACAGTGTCTAGGATGATCAGCTGTACCTCACCGACAAGGTCCAAGATGGCTGAAATACATGTCTGGGGTTAGCTGTTTCCCCTGTTCAGAGAGGAATTGTTTGGCATTTTTTGGCTGGATTGTTGTTTGGCAGGACCGGTATGATATGCTTCAGAAGATTTCCCCTTTGTGTATGACACTGGTGAGCTAAAAGAGATTGCACCCTGGGCAGGAGGACACAGTCCCAGTGAGCTTCTTGCATGTATTTGCTACCTCATGAGCCTAGTTGAGCATCTGTCACCTTTCTTTCTACATATGCAAATTGCTCTTGGGGTTGGTCACCCTAAGAGTAATGATGGGAATCCAGATGTGGACCCCTTGCTCACAATGCCTAGAGGGATCAGCTGCACCTCACCAACGAGGCCCAAAAAGGCTTAAATGTATGTCTGGTGTTAGCTGTTTTCCTTGTACAGAGAGGAATTGTCTGGCCTTTCGTGGCTGGACTGTCGTTTGGCAGGACCAGTATGATATGCTTCAGAAGATTTTCTCTCTGTGTATGGCACTGGTGAGCTAAAAGAGATTGCACCCTGGGGGCATGAGGACACAGTCCCAGTGAGCTTCTTGCAGGTATTTGCTAGCTCATGAGCCTAGTTGAGCATCTCTCACCTTTCTTTCTACGTATGCAAATTGCTGTTGAGGTTGGTCACCCTAAGAGTAATGAGGGGAATCCAGACGTGGACCCCCCCTTGCTCACAGTGCCTAGAGGGATTAGCTGTACTCCACCGACGGGGCCCAAGAAGGCTGAAACTCACGTCTGGGGATAGCTGTTTTCCTTATACAGATAGAAATGTTCGTTTGGCAGGACCAGTATGATATGCTTCAGAAGATTCTCTCTCTGTGTATGGCACTGGTGAGCTAAAAGAGATTGCACCCTGGGGGTGAGGACACAGTCCCAGTGAGCTTCTTGTATGTATTTGCTAGCTCATGAGCCTAGTTGAGCATCTCTCACCTTTCTTTCTACATTTTGATAGAGTCCCTGAGTGGCAGTATGGAAATGTGGTCACCTTTTTGGGAGGTATGGACCCTTATATCTCCTAAAGAGGGACACTTGGGAGGTACAGACCCCTTATATCTCCTAAAGAGGGACACTTGGGAGGTACAGAGCCTAATATCTCCTAAAGAGGAACACTTGGGAGGTACAGACCTCTAATATCTCCTAAAGAGGGACACTTGGGAGGGATGGAGACCTAATATTTCCTAAAGAGGGACACCTGGGAGGTACAGACCCATAATATCTCCTAAAGAGGGACTCTTGGGAGGTATGGAGCCCTACAATCTCCTAAAGAGGGACACTTGGGAGGTAAGGACCCCTAATATCTCCTATAAAGGGACACTTGGGATGTAAAGATCCCTAATATATACTGATGATTAATCAAACATTAAAGGGACAGTAATGTCCCATAAAAAAATCTTCTACTTTTTACAGCATAAAAAAAATAAACTCTGTCCTACAAATCCCATCTCTCAAACCTCTATGGACTGAGAGATATTCACACTGAAAGTTCTCCCTCCGCTTCTCCTGATGTCGCTGTAAAGCTGACGACAGGAGATTTGAGTCGTGCGACTCGAGGAGGCTCTTCAGCAGAGCAAGAAACCAGGTACACTTTGTAGACCTTTACAATTAAGTAATTATTTTGAAATAGCGCGATTTCGGCTCTGCTGCAGAGCCGCTGGCTAATCCCCAAACCAGGATCTCCTGCTGTCACCACAGCGCTGACGTCAGGCGAAGAGGAGGGGGGACATTACGAATATCTCTCAATCACAGCGGTTTGAAATATAGGATTTGTTGGGACATAGTTTATTTTTTTAAGCTCTATAAAAGTAAAAGATTTTTAATGGGAAATTAGTGACCCTTTAATGTTTCATTGCTGTGGAGCAATGTTATACACTTATATACACACACCACACAGTCTGATCTCCTACACACAGGGACACCAGGGTGATACACTTCTATACACACCACACAGTCTGATCTCCTAAACACAGGGACACCAGGGTGATACACTTCTATACACACCACGCAATCTGATCTCCTAAACACAGGGACACCAGGGTGATACACTTATATACACACCACACAGTGTGATCTCCTAAACACAGGGACACCAGGGTGATACACTTATATACACACCACACAGTCTGATCTCCTAAACACAGGGACACCAGGGTGATACACTTCTATACACACCACACAGTCTGATCTCCTAAACACAGGGACACCAGGGTGATACACTTCTATACACACCACACAATCTGATCTCCTACACACAGGGACACCAGGGTGATACACTTATATACACACCACACAGTCTGATCTCCTACACAGAGGGACACCAGGGTGATACACTTATATACACACCACACAGTCTGATCTCCTAAACACAGGTACACCAGGGTGATACACTTCTATACACACCACACAATCTGATCTCCTACACACAGGGACACCAGGGTGATACACTTCTATACACACCACACAATCTGATCTCCTACACACAGGGACACCAGGGTGATACACTTCTATACACACCACACAATCTGATCTCCTACACACAGGGACACCAGGGTGATACACTTATATACACACCACACAGTCTGATCTCCTACACAGAGGGACACCAGGGTGATACACTTATATACACACCACACAGTCTGATCTCCTAAACACAGGGACACCAGGGTGATACACTTATATACACACCACACAGTCTGATCTCCTACACACAGGGACACCAGGGTGATACACTTATATACACACCACACAGTCTGATCTCCTAAACACAGGGACACCAGGGTGATACACTTATATACACACCACACAGTCTGATCTCCTAAACACAGGACACCAGGGTGATACACTTATATACACACCACACAGTCTGATCTCCTACACACAGGGACACCAGGGTGATACACTTATATACACACCACACAGTCTGATCTCCTAAACACAGGGACACCAGGGTGATACACTTATATACACACCACACAGTCTGATCTCCTAAACACAGGACACCAGGGTGATACACTTATATACACACCACACAGTCTGATCTCCAAAACACAGGGACACCAGGGTGATACACTTATATACACACCACACAGTCTGATCTCCTAAACACAGGGACACCAGGGTGATACACTTATATACACACCACACAGTCTGATCTCCTACACACAGTGACACCAGGGCGATACACTTATATACACACACCACACAGTCTGATCTCCTACACACAGTGACACCAGGGTGATACACTTATATACACACCACACAGTCTGATCTCCTACACACAGGGACACCAGGGTGATACACTTCTATACACACCACACAGTCTGATCTCCTACACACAGGGACTTCAAGGTGATACACTTATATACACACCACACAGTCTGATCTCCTAAACACAGGGACACCAGGGTGATACACTTATACACACACCACACAGTCTGATCTCCTACACACAGGGACACCAGGGTGATACACTTCTATACACACCACACAGTCTGATCTCCTACACACAGGGACACCAGGGTGATACACTTCTATACACACCACACAGTCTGATCTCCTAAACACAGGGACACCAGGGTGATACACTTATATACACACCACACAGTCTGATCTCCTAAACACAGGGACACCAGTGTGATACGCTTCTATACACACCACACAGTCTGATCTCCTAAACACAGGGACACCAGGGTGATACACTTATATACACACCACACAGTCTGATCTCCTAAACACAGGGACACCAGGGTGATACACTTATATACACACCACACAGTCTGATCTCCTAAACACAGGGACACCAGGGTGATACACTTATATACACACCACACAGTCTGATCTCCTAAACACAGGGACACCAGGGTGATACACTTATATACACACCACACAGTCTGATCTCCTAAACACAGGGACACCAGGGTGATACACTTATATACACATCACACAGTCTGATCTCCTACACACAGGGACTTCAAGGTGATACACTTATATACACACCACACAGTCTGATCTCCTAAACACAGGTACACCAGGGTGATACACTTATATACACACCACACAGTCTGATCTCCTAAACACAGGGACACCAGGGTGATACACTTCTATACACACCACACAGTCTGATCTCCTAAACACAGTGACACCAGGGTGATACACTTATATACACACCACACAGTCTGATCTCCTAAACACAGGGACACCAGGGTGATACATTTATATACACATCACAGTCTGATCTCCTAAACACAGGGACACCAGGGTGATACACTTATTTACACACCACACAGTCTGATCTCCTAAACACAGGGACACCAGGGTCATACACTTATATACACACCACACAGTCTGATCTCCTAAACACAGGGACATCAGGGTGATACACTTCTATACACCCACACAGTCTGATCTCCTAAACACAGGGACACCAGGGTGATACACTTATATACACACCACACAGTCTGATCTCCTACACACAGGGACTTCAAGGTGATACACTTATATACACACCACACAGTCTGATCTCCTACACAGAGGGACACCAGGGTGATATACTTATATACACACCGCACAGTCTGATCTCCTACACACAGGGTCACCAGGGTGATACACTTATATACACACCACACAGTCTGATCTCCTAAACACAGGGACACCAGGGTGATACACTTATATACACACCACACAGTCTGATCTCCTAAACACAGGGACATCAGGGTGATACACTTCTATACACCCACACAGTCTGATCTCCTAAACACAGGGACACCAGGGTGATACACTTATATACACACCACACAGTCTGATCTCCTACACACAGGGACTTCAAGGTGATACACTTATATACACACCACACAGTCTGATCTCCTAAACACAGGGACACCAGGGTGATACACTTATATACACACCACACAGTCTGATCTCCTAAACACAGGGACACCAGGGTGATACACTTATATACACACCACACAGTCTGATCTCCTAAACACAGGGACACCAGGGTGATACACTTATATACACACCACACAGTCTGATCTCCTACACACAGGGACACCAGTGTGATACACTTATATACACACCACACAGTCTGATCTCCTAAACACAGGGACACCAGGGTGATACACTTATATACACACCACACAGTCTGATCTCCTAAACACAGTGACACCAGGGTGATACACTTATATACACACCACACAGTCTGATCTCCTACACACAGGGACACCAGGGTGATACATTTATATACACATCACACAGTCTGATCTACTAAACACAGTGACACCAGGGTGATACACTTATATACACACCACACAGTCTGATCTCCTACACACAGGGACACCAGGGTGATACACTTATATACACACCACACAGTCTGATCTCCTAAACACAGAGACACCAGGGTGATACACTTCTATACACACCACACAGTCTGATCTCCTAAACACAGGGACACCAGTGTGATACACTTCTATACACACCACACAGTCTGATCTACTAAACACAGGGACACCAGGATGATACACTTCTATACACACCACACAGTCTGATCTCCTAAACACAGGGACACCAGTGTGATACACTTCTATACACACCACACAGTCTGATCTACTAAACACAGGGACACCAGGATGATACACTTCTATACACACCACACAGTCTGATCTCCTAAACACAGGGACACCAGGGTGATACACTTATATACACACCACACAGTCTGATCTCCTAAACACAGGGACACCAGGGTGATACACTTATATACACACCACACAGTCTGATCTCCTAAACACAGGGACACCAGGGTGATACACTTATATACACACCACACAGTCTGATCTCCTAAACACAGGGACACCAGGGTGATACACATATATACACACCACACAGTCTGATCTCCTACACACAGGGACTTCAAGATGATACACTTATATACACACCACACAGTCTGATCTCCTACACACAGGGACACCAGGGTGATACACTTATATACACACCACACAGTCTGATCTCCTACACACAGGGACTTCAAGGTGATACACTTATATACACACCACACAGTCTGATCTCCTACACACAGGGACACCAGGGTGATACACTTATATACACACCACACAGTCTGATCTCCTAAACACAGGGACACCAGGGTGATACACTTCTATGCACACCACACAGTCTGATCTCCTACACACAGGGACACCAGGGTGATACACTTCTATACACACCACACAGTCTGATCTCCTACACACAGGGACACCAGGGTGATACACTTCTATACACACCACACAGTCTGATCTCCTACACACAGGGACACCAGGGTGATACACTTCTATACACACCACACAGTCTGATCTCCTACACACAGGGACACCAGGGTGATACACTTATATACACAGCACACAGTCTGATCTCCTAAACACAGGGACACCAGGGTGATACACTTATATACACACCACACAGTCTGATCTCCTAAACACAGGGACACCAGGGTGATACACTTATATACACACCACACAGTCTGATCTCCTAAACACGGGGACATCAGGGTGATACACTTATATACACACCACACAGTCTGATCTCCTAAACACAGGGACACCAGGGTGATACAATTATATACACACCACACAGTCTGATCTCCTAAACACAGGGACACCAGGGTGTTACACTTATATACACACCACACAGTCTGATCTCCTAAACACAGGGACACCAGGGTGATACACTTATATACACACCACACAGTCTGATCTCCTAAACACAGGGACACCAGGGTGATACACTTATATACACACCACACAGTCTGATCTCCTACACACAGGGACTTCAAGGTGATACACTTCTATACACACCACACAGTCTGATCTCCTACACACAGGGACACCAGGGTGATACACTTCTATACACACCACACAGTCTGATCTCCTACACACAGGGACTTCAAGGTGATACACTTATATACACGCCACACAGTCTGATATCCTACACACGGGCACACCAGGGTGATACACTTATACACACATCACACAGTCTGATCTCCTACACACAGGGACACCAGGGTGATACCCTTATATACACACCACACAGTCTGATCTCCTACACACAGGGACACCAGGGTGATACACTTCTATACACACCACACAGTCTGATCTCCTACACACAGGGACACCAGGGTGATACACTTCTATACACACCACACAGTCTGATCTCCTACACACAGGGACACCAGGGTGATACACTTATATACACAGCACACAGTCTGATCTCCTAAACACAGGGACACCAGGGTGATACACTTATATACACACCACACAGTCTGATCTCCTACACACAGGGACACCAGGGTGATACACTTATATACACACCACACAGTCTGATCTCCTACACACAGGGACTTCAAGGTGATACACTTCTATACACACCACACAGTCTGATCTCCTACACACAGGGACACCAGGGTGATACACTTCTATACACACCACACAGTCTGATCTCCTACACACAGGGACTTCAAGGTGATACACTTATATACACGCCACACAGTCTGATATCCTACACACGGGCACACCAGGGTGATACACTTATACACACATCACACAGTCTGATCTCCTACACACAGGGACACCAGGGTGATACCCTTATATACACACCACACAGTCTGATCTCCTACACACAGGGACACCAGGGTGATACACTTCTATACACACCACACAGTCTGATCTCCTAAACACAGGGACACCAGGGTGATACACTTATATACACACCACACAGTCTGATCTCCTAAACACAGGGACACTAGGGTGATAAACTTATATACATACCACACAGTCTGATCTCCTACACACATGGACACCAGGGTGATACACTTCTATACACACCACACAGTCTGATCTCCTAAACACAGGGACACCAGGGTGATACACTTATATACACACACCACACAGTCTGATCTCCTACACACATGGACACCATGGTGATACACTTCTATACACACCACACAGTCTGATCTCCTACACACAGTGACACCAGGGTGATACACGTATACACACCACACAGTCTGATCTCCTAAACACAGGGACACCAGGGTGATACACTTATATACACACCACACAGTCTGATCTCCTACACACATGGACACCATGGTGATACACTTATATACACACAACACAGTCTGATCTCCTACACACATGGACACCATGGTGATACACTTATATACACACCACACAGTCTGATCTCCTACACACATGGACACCATGGTGATACACTTCTATACACACCACACAGTCTGATCTCCTACACACAGTGACACCAGGGTGATATACGTATACACACCACACAGTCTGATCTCCTACACACATGGACACCATGGTGATACACTTATATACACACCACACAGTCTGATCTCCTAAACACAGGGACACCAGGGTGATACACTTATATACACACCACACAGTCTGTTCTCCTAAACACAGGAACACCAAGGTGATACACTTATATACACACCACACAGTCTGATCTCCTAAACACAGGAACACCAAGGTGATACACTTATATACACACCACACAGTCTGATCTCCTAAACACAGGGACACCAGGTGATACGCTTATATACACACCACACAGTCTGATCTCCTACACACAGTGACACCATGGTGATACACGTATATACACCACACAGTCTGATCTCCTAAACACAGGGACACCAGGGTGATACACTTATATACACACCACACAGCCTGATCTCCTACACACAGGGACACCAGGGTGATACACTTATATACACACCACACAGTCTGATCTCCTAAACACAGGGACACCAGAGTGATACACTTATATACACACCATACAGTCTGGTCTCCTACACACAGGGACACCAGGGTGTTACACTTATATACACACCACACAGTCTGATCTCCTAAACACAGGGACACCAGGGTGATACACTTATATACACACCACACAGTCTGATCTCCTACACACAGGGACACCAGGGTGATACCCTTATATACACACCACACAGTCTGATCTCCTACACACAGGGACACCAGGGTGATACACTTCTATACACACCACACAGTCTGATCTCCTACACACAGGGACACCAGGGTGATACACTTCTATACACACCACACAGTCTGATCTCCTACACACAGGGACACCAGGGTGATACACTTATATACACAGCACACAGTCTGATCTCCTAAACACAGGGACACCAGGGTGATACACTTATATACACACCACACAGTCTGATCTCCTACACACAGGGACACCAGGGTGATACACTTATATACACACCACACAGTCTGATCTCCTACACACAGGGACTTCAAGGTGATACACTTCTATACACACCACACAGTCTGATCTCCTACACACAGGGACACCAGGGTGATACACTTCTATACACACCACACAGTCTGATCTCCTACACACAGGGACTTCAAGGTGATACACTTATATACACGCCACACAGTCTGATATCCTACACACGGGCACACCAGGGTGATACACTTATACACACATCACACAGTCTGATCTCCTACACACAGGGACACCAGGGTGATACCCTTATATACACACCACACAGTCTGATCTCCTACACACAGGGACACCAGGGTGATACACTTCTATACACACCACACAGTCTGATCTCCTAAACACAGGGACACCAGGGTGATACACTTATATACACACCACACAGTCTGATCTCCTAAACACAGGGACACTAGGGTGATAAACTTATATACATACCACACAGTCTGATCTCCTACACACATGGACACCAGGGTGATACACTTCTATACACACCACACAGTCTGATCTCCTAAACACAGGGACACCAGGGTGATACACTTATATACACACACCACACAGTCTGATCTCCTACACACATGGACACCATGGTGATACACTTCTATACACACCACACAGTCTGATCTCCTACACACAGTGACACCAGGGTGATACACGTATACACACCACACAGTCTGATCTCCTAAACACAGGGACACCAGGGTGATACACTTATATACACACCACACAGTCTGATCTCCTACACACATGGACACCATGGTGATACACTTATATACACACAACACAGTCTGATCTCCTACACACATGGACACCATGGTGATACACTTATATACACACCACACAGTCTGATCTCCTACACACATGGACACCATGGTGATACACTTCTATACACACCACACAGTCTGATCTCCTACACACAGTGACACCAGGGTGATATACGTATACACACCACACAGTCTGATCTCCTACACACATGGACACCATGGTGATACACTTATATACACACCACACAGTCTGATCTCCTAAACACAGGGACACCAGGGTGATACACTTATATACACACCACACAGTCTGTTCTCCTAAACACAGGAACACCAAGGTGATACACTTATATACACACCACACAGTCTGATCTCCTAAACACAGGAACACCAAGGTGATACACTTATATACACACCACACAGTCTGATCTCCTAAACACAGGGACACCAGGTGATACGCTTATATACACACCACACAGTCTGATCTCCTACACACAGTGACACCATGGTGATACACGTATATACACCACACAGTCTGATCTCCTAAACACAGGGACACCAGGGTGATACACTTATATACACACCACACAGCCTGATCTCCTACACACAGGGACACCAGGGTGATACACTTATATACACACCACACAGTCTGATCTCCTAAACACAGGGACACCAGAGTGATACACTTATATACACACCATACAGTCTGGTCTCCTACACACAGGGACACCAGGGTGTTACACTTATATACACACCACACAGTCTGATCTCCTAAACACAGGGACACCAGGGTGATACACTTATATACACACCACACAGTCTGATCTCCTACACACAGGGACACCAGGGTGATACACTTATATACACACCACACAGTCTGATCTCCTAAACACAGGGACACCAGGGTGATACACTTATATACACACCACACAGTCTGATCTCCTAAACACAGGGACACCAGGGTGATACACTTATATACACACCACACAGTCTGATCTCCTAAACACAGGGACACTATGGTGATAAACTTATATACATACCACACAGTCTGCTCTCCTACACACATGGACACCAGGGTGATACACTTCTATACACACCACACAGTCTGATCTCCTAAACACAGGGACACCAGGGTGATACACTTATATACACACCACACAGTCTGATCTCCTACACACATGGACACCATGGTGATACACTTCTATACACACCACACAGTCTGATATCCTACACACAGTGACACCAGGGTGATACACGTATACACACCACACAGTCTGATCTCCTAAACACAGGGACACCAGGGTGATACACTTATATACACACCACACAGTCTGATCTCCTACACACATGGACACCATGGTGATACACTTATATACACACCACACAGTCTGATCTCCTACACACATGGACACCATGGTGATACACTTATATACACACCACACAGTCTGATCTCCTACACACATGGACACCATGGTTATACACTTCTATACACACCACTCAGTCTGATCTCCTACACACAGTGACACCAGGGTGATACACGTATACACACCACACAGTCTGATCTCCTACACACATGGACACCATGGTGATACACTTATATACACACCACACAGTCTGATCTCCTAAACACAGGGACACCAGGGTGATACACTTATATACACACCACACAGTCTGTTCTCCTAAACACAGGAACACCAAGGTGATACACTTATATACACACCACACAGTCTGATCTCCTAAACACAGGAACACCAAGGTGATACACTTATATCCACACCACACAGTCTGATCTCCTAAACACAGGGACACCAGGGTGATACACTTATATACACACCACACAGCCTGATCTCCTAAAAACAGGGACACCAGGTGATACGCTTATATACACACCACACAGTCTGATCTCCTACACATGGACACCACGGTGATACACTTATATACACACCACACAGTCTGATCTCCTAAACACAGGGACACCAGGGTGATACACTTATATACACACACCACACAGTCTGATCTCCTAAACACAGGGAAACCACGGTGATACACTTCTATACACATCACACAGTCTGATCTCCTAAACACAGGGACACCGGGGTGATACACTTATATACACACCACACAGTCTGATCTCCTAAACACAGGGACACCGGGGTGATACACTTATATACACACCACACAGTCTGATCTCCTACACACAGGGACACCGGGGTGATACACTTATATACACACCACACAGTCTGATCTCCTAAACACAGGGACACCGGGGTGATACACTTATATACACACCACACAGTCTGATCTCCTACACACAGGAACACCAGGGTGATACACTTATATACACACCACACAGTCTGATCTCCTAAACACAGGGAGACCAGAGTGATACACTTATATACACACCACACTGTGATCTCCTAAACACAGGGACACCAGGGTGATACACTTATATACACACCATACAGTCTGGTCTCCTACACACAGGGACACCAGGGTGATACACTTCTATACACATCACACAGTATGATCTCCTAAACACAGGGACACCAGGGTGATACACTTCTATACACACCACACAGTCTGATCTCCTACACACAGGGACACCAGGGTGTTACACTTATATACACACCATACAGTCTGATCTCCTAAACATAGGAACACCAGGGTGTTACACTTATATACACACCATACAGTCTGATCTCCTAAACATAGGGACACCAGGGTGATACACAGGGCCGGATTTACATCTCAGGAGCCTGTAGGCACAGAAAGCTGAAGCGCCCCCCCCCCCGCCAAAAAAAAAAAAAAAAGTTCAAAAAGTTTTGACTGAAATATTTTTCGATTAATCGATTAATCGGATAAAAAAAATGCTAATTTTTCATTATTTAAACTGATTTAATGAACAGTGTTAAAAACAAACAGCAGAATAAAAAACTTAACACATTAACATGTGTCATTGTTATTATTTTACTATGGGGTCTATGCACCTCTTTCTCCCCCCTTGTACTTCTCTCTCTCCCCCTTGTGCCTCTACTTCTCCCCCCTTGTACTTCTCTCCCCCCCTTGTGCCTCTATTTCTCCCCCCTTGTACTTCTCTACCCCCCTTGTGCCTCTCTCCCCCATGTACCTCTTTCTCCCCCATGTACTTCTCTCTCCCCCTTGTGCCTCTTTCACCCCATGTACTTCTCTCTCCCCCTTGTGCCTCTTTCACCCCATGTACCTCTTTCTCCCCCATGTACTTCTCTCTCCCCCTTGTGCCTCTTTCACCCCATGTACTTCTCTCTCCCCCTTGTGCCTCTTTCACCCCATGTACTTCTCTCTCCCCCTTGTGCCTCTTTCACCCCATGTACTTCTCTCTCCCCCTTGTGCCTCTTTCACCCCCATGTACTTCTCTCTCTCCCCCTTGTGCCTCTTTCACCCCCATATACTTCTCTCTCTCCCCCTTGTGCCTCTTTCACCCCCATATACTTCTCTCTTTCTCTCCCCCTTGTGCCTCTCTCCCCCATGTACTTCTCTCTTTCGCTCCCCCTTGTGCCTCTCTCCCCCATGTACTTCTCTCTTTCGCTCCCCCTTGTGCCTCTCTCCCCCATGTACTTCTCTTTCGCTCCCCCTTGTGCCTCTCTCCCCCATGTACTTCTCTCTTTCGCTCCCCCTTGTGTCTCTCTCCCCCATGTACTTCTCTTTCTCTCCCCCTTGTGCCTCTATCTCTCCCCCGTACCTCTTTTTCACTTTCCTGCACTGATGACAGCCGGAGCGCAACCACTCCAAACGCGGAGACGCCGCATGGAGCGTGAAGGGGTTTTCTTCCTCTGTCTGGCCTCAGAACAGAGGAAGAAAATACCTGCACGCTCCACGCGGCGTCTCCGCGTTTGGAGTGGTTGCGCTCCGGCTGTCATCAGTGCAGGAAGACAGCAGTATCCGGCGGCTGTGGGGCTGCTGGGCGGCACAAAAAAAAAAAGTGTAAAAAAACCAAAACGATCCCAATGACAGGCGCCCCTCTGTGGGGTGCGCCTGTAGGCAGATGCCTACTCTGCCTTATTATAAATCCGGCCCTGGTGATACACTTATATACACACCACACAGCCTGATCTCCTACACACAGGGACACCAGGGTGATACACTTATATACACACCACACAGTCTGATCTCCTACACACAGGGACACCAGGGTGATACACATCTATACACACCATACAGTGTGATCTCCTACACACAGGGACACCAGGGTGATACACTTATATACACACCACATAGTCTGATCTCCTAAACACAGGGACACCAGGGTGATACACTTATATACACACCACACAGTCTGATCTCCTAAACACAGGGACACCAGGGTGATACACTTATATACACACCGCACAGTCTGATCTCCTAAACACAGGTACACCAGGGTGATACACTTATATACACACCACACAGTCTGATCTCCTAAACACAGGGACACCAGGGTGATACACTTATATACACACCACACAGTCTGATCTCCTAAACACAGGGACACCAGGGTGATACACTTATATACACACCACACAGTCTAATCTCCTACACACAGGGACCCCAGGGTGATACACTTATATACACACCACACAGTCTGATCTCCTAAACACAGGGACACCAGGGTGATACACTTATATATACACACCACACAGTCTGATCTCCTAAACACAGGGACACCAGGGTGATACACTTATATACACACCACACAGTCTGATCTCCTAAACACAGGGACACCAGGGTGATACACTTCTATACACACCACACAGTCTGATCTCCTAAACACAGGGACACCAGGGTGATACACTTCTATACACACCACACAGTCTGATCTCCTAAACACAGGGACACCAGGGTGATACACTTATATACACACCACAAAGTCTGATCTCCTATACACAGGGACACCAGGGTGATAAACTTATATACACACCACACAGTCTGATCTACTAAACACAGGGACACCAGGGTGATACACTTATATACACACCACACAGTCTGATCTCCTAAACACAGGGACACAAGGGTGATACACTTCTATACACACCATACAGTGTGATCTCCTACACACAGGAACACCAGGGTGATACACTTCTATACACACCACACAGTCTGATCTCCTAAACACAGGGACACCAGGGTGATACACTTATATACACACCACACAGTCTGATCTCCTAAACACAGGGACACCAGGGTGATACACTTCTATATACACCACACAGTCTGATCTCCTAAACACAGGGACACCAGGGTGATACACTTATATACACACCATACAGTCTGATCTCCTAAACACAGGGACACCAGGGTGATACACTAATATACACACCACACAGTCTGAGCTCCTAAACACAGGGACACCAGGGTGATACACTTATATACACACCACACAGTCTGATCTCCTAAACACAGGGACACCAGGGTGATACACTTCTATACACACCACACAGTCTGATCTCCTACACACAGGGACACCATGGTAGGGCAGAGGGAAATGGGGCTCAAAGAGTGCTGTTCCTCCTAAATAGGGACACTTGGGAAGTGTGGAGTCCTAATGTCTGCTGAAGTAGGACACTTAAGAATGTACTGATAACTATGTAAAAGACTCTGGTGCCAGTAGTAAATATGGCGACCGGACGCTCCCGCGTTTGTTACGTACAGAACGTGTTAAACGTGCCAGACACAAAGATGGCTTCACTGGATCCGCCCCGTTGTGCTGTGAATTGTGGGAAAGGGCTCAGTTCTGTGAGGGGGGAAGAGGGTCCGGATACTGGGACCCACCGAGCTGGGGGAACAGTCCTGGCGTGAGGAGCCCTTCCCCTCCTGGGTATTCCGGGTGAGAGGAGCCCGTCCCCTGCCGGGTGTGAGGATTCCGGGTGAGAGGAGCCCGTCCCCTACCGGGTGTTCGGATTCCGGGTGAGAGGAGCCCGTCCCCTGCCGGGTGTTCGGATTCCGGTGAGAGGAGCCCGTCCCCTGCCGGGTGTTCGGATTCCGGGTGAGAGGAGCCCGTCCCCTGCCGGGTGTGAGGATTTTGGGTGAGAGGAGCCCGTCCCCTGCCGGGTGTGAGGATTTCGGGTGAGAGGAGCCCGTCCCCTGCCGGGTGTGTTGTCCTGCGGGTGTGATCGTGCCCGGATGTGCTGAACATGAGTCCGGTCCTGATCTTATCACTGACCCTTCTGACCGGTGAGTTACTATTGGGGCAGCTGTGTACCGGGGATTACACGGGGCATCTCTGTATAAGGGGGGACTGAGGGGTAGTGCTGTATAAGGGGGGACTGAGGGGTAGTAGACGGGGCATCTCTGTATAAGGGGGGACTGAGGGGCAGTAGATGGGGCAGTGCTGTATAAGGGGGGACTGAGGGGCAGTGCTGTATAAGGGGGGACTGAGGGGTAGTAGACGGGGCATCTCTGTATAAGGGGGGACTGAGGGGTAGTAGATGGGGCAGCGCTGTATAAGGGGGGACTGAGGGGTAGTAGATGGGGCAGTGCTGTATAAGGGGGAACTGAGGGGTAGTAGACGGGGCAGTGCTGTATAAGGGGGGACTGAGGGGGAGTAGACGAGGCAGCGCTGTATAAGGGGGGACTGAGGGGTAGTAGATGGGGCAGCGCTGTATAAGGGGGGACTGAGGGGCAGTAGACGGGGCAGCGCTGTATAAGGGGGGACTGAGGGGCAGTAGATGGGGCAGCGCTGTATAAGGGGGGACTGAGGGGAAGTAGACGGGGCAGCGCTGTATAAGGGGGGACTGAGGGGTAGTAGACGGGGCAGTGCTGTATAAGGGGGGACTGAGGGGCAGTAGACGGGGCAGTGCTGTATAAGGGGGGACTGAGGGGTAGTAGACGGGGCAGTGCTGTATAAGGGGGGACTGAGGGGTAGTAGATGGGGCAGTGCTGTATAAGGGGGGACTGAGGGGTAGTAGATGGGGCAGTGCTGTATAAGGGGGAACTGAGGGGTAGTAGACGGGGCAGTGCTGTATAAGGGGGGACTGAGGGGGAGTAGACGAGGCAGCGCTGTATAAGGGGGGACTGAGGGGTAGTAGATGGGGCAGCGCTGTATAAGGGGGGACTGAGGGGAAGTAGACGGGGCAGCGCTGTATAAGGGGGGACTGAGGGGTAGTAGACGGGGCAGTGCTGTATAAGGGGGGACTGAGGGGCAGTAGACGGGGCAGCGCTGTATAAGAGGGGACTGAGGGGTAGTAGACGAGGCAGTGCTGTATAAGGGAGGACTGAGGGGTAGTAGACGACGAGGCAGCGCTGTATAAGGGGGGACTGAGGGTAGTAGATGGGGCAGCGCTGTATAAGGGGGGACTGAGGGGTAGTAGACGGGGCAGCGCTGTATAAGGGGGGACTGAGGGGTAGTAGACGGGGCAGTGCTGTATAAGGGGGGACTGAGGGGCAGTAGATGGGGCAGCGCTGTATAAGAGGGGACTGAGGGGTAGTAGACGAGGCAGCGCTGTATAAGAGGGGACTGAGGGGGAGTAGACGGGGCAGCGCTGTATAAGAGGGGACTGAGGGGTAGTAGATGGGGCAGCGCTGTATAAGGGGGGACTGAGGGGTAGTAGATGGGGCAGCGCTGTATAAGAGGGGACTGAGGGGGAGTAGACGGGGCAGCGCTGTATAAGGGGGAACTGAGGGGTAGTAGATGGGGCAGTGCTGTATAAGGGGGGACTGAGGGGGAGTAGACGGGGCAGCGCTGTATAAGGGGGAACTGAGGGGTAGTAGATGGGGCAGTGCTGTATAAGGGGGGACTGAGGGGTAGTAGACGGGGCAGCGCTGTATAAGGAGGGACTGAGGGGTAGTAGATGGGGCAGTGCTGTATAAGGGAGGACTGAGGGGTAGTAGACGGGGCAGTGCTGTATAAGGGAGGACTGAGGGGTAGTAGACGGGGCAGCGCTGTATAAGGGGGGACTGAGGGGTAGTAGACGGGGCAGCGCTGTGTAAGGGGGAACTGAGGGGCAGTAGACTGGGCAGCGCTGTATAAGAGGGGACTGAGGGGTAGTAGATGAGGCAGCGCTGTATAAGGGGGGACTGAGGGGTAGTAGACGGGGCAGTGCTGTATAAGGGGGGACTGAGGGGTAGTAGACGGGGCAGCTCTGTATAAGGGGGGACTGAGGGGCAGTAGACGGGGCAGCTCTGTATAAGGGGGGACTGAGGGGTAGTAGACAGGGCAGTGCTGTATAAGGAGGGACTGAGGGGTAGTAGACGGGGCAGCTCTGTATAAGGGGGGACTGAGGGGTAGTAGATGGGGCAGTGCTGTATAAGGGGGGACTGAGGGGTAGTAGACGGGACAGTGCTGTATAAGGGGGGACTGAGGGGTAGTAGACGGGGCAGCGCTGTATAAGGAGGGACTGAGGGGTAGTAGACGGGGCAGCGCTGTATAAGAGGGGACTGAGGGGCAGTAGACGGGGCAGCGCTGTATAAGGGGGGACTGAGGGGTAGTAGACGGGGCAGTGCTGTATAAGGGGGGACTGAGGGGCAGTAGATGAGGCAGCGCTGTATAAGGGGGGACTGAGGGGTAGTAGATGGGGAAGCGCTGTATAAGAGGGGACTGAGGGGTAGTAGATGGGGCAGCGCTGTATAAGAGGGGACTGAGGGGCAGTAGATGGGGCAGCGCTGTATAAGAGGGGACTGAGTGGCAGTAGACGGGGCAGCGCTGTATAAGGGGGGGACTGAGGGGCAGTAGACGGGGCATCGCTGTATAAGGGGGGACTGAGGGGCAGTAGACGGGGCAGCGCTGTATAAGGGGGGACTGAGGGGTAGTAGACGGGGCAGCGCTGTATAAGGGGGGACTGAGGGGTAGTAGACGGGGCAGCGCTGTATAAGAGGGGACTGAGGGGTAGTAGACGGGGCAGCGCTGTATAAGGAGGGACTGAGGGGTAGTAGATGGGGCAGTGCTGTATAAGGGGGAACTGAGGGGTAGTAGACGGGGCAGTGCTGTATAAGGGAGGACTGAGGGGTAGTAGACGGGGCAGCGCTGTATAAGGGGGGACTGAGGGGTAGTAGACGGGGCAGCGCTGTATAAGGGGGGACTGAGGGGGAGTAGACGGGGCAGCGCTGTATAAGAGGGGACTGAGGGGTAGTAGATGGGGCAGTTCTGTATAAGGGGGGACTGAGGGGTAGTAGACGGGCAGTGCTGTATAAGGGGGGACTGAGGGGGAGTAGAAGGGGCAGCGCTGTATAAGGGGGGACTGAGGGGTAGTAGACGGGGCAGCGCTGTATAAGGGGGGACTGAGGGGGAGTAGACGGGGCAGCGCTGTATAAGGGGGGACTGAGGGGGAGTAGACGGGGCAGCGCTGTATAAGGGGGGACTGAGGGGGAGTAGACGGGGCAGCGCTGTATAAGGGGGGACTGAGGGGGAGTAGACGGGGCAGCGCTGTATAAGGGGGGGACTGAGGGGGAGTAGATGGGGCAGCGCTGTATAAGGGGGGACTGAGGGGGATTAGACGGGGCAGCGCTGTATAAGGGGGGGCTGAGGGGTAGTAGACGGGGCAGCGCTGTATAAGGGGGCACTGAGGGGTAGTAGACGGGGCAGCGCTGTATAAGGGGGGACTGAGGGGCAGTACACGGGGCAGCGCTGTATAAGGGGGGACTGAGGGGCAGTACACGGGGCAGCGCTGTATAAGGGGGGACTGAGGGGTAGTAGACGGGGCAGTGCTGTATAAGGGGGGACTGAGGGGTAGTAGACGGGACAGCGCTGTATAAGAGGGGACTGAGGGGTAGTAGACGGGGCAGCGCTGTATAAGGGGGGACTGAGGGGTAGTAGACGGGGCAGCGCTGTATAAGGGGGGACTGAGGGGCAGTAGATGGGGCAGCGCTGTATAAGGGGGGACTGAGGGGCAGTAGACGGGGCAGCGCTGTATAAGGGGGGACTGAGGGGCAGTAGACGGGGCAGCGCTGTATAAGGGGGGACTGAGGGGCAGTAGATGGGGCAGCGCTGTATAAGGGGGGACTGAGGGGGAGTAGACGGGGCAGTGCTGTATAAGGGGGGACTGAGGGGCAGTAGATGGGGCAGCGCTGTATAAGAGGGGACTGAGGGGTAGTAGACGGGGCAGCGCTGTATAAGGGGTGACTGAGGGGTAGTAGATGGGGCAGTGCTGTATAAGAGGGGACTGAGGGGTAGTAGACGGGGCAGCGCTGTATAAGGGGACTGAGGGGCAGTAGACGGGGCAGCGCTGTATAAGGGGACTGAGGGGCAGTAGACGGGGCAGCGCTGTATAAGGGGGGACTGAGGGGCAGTAGATGAGGCAGCGCTGTATAAGAGGGGACTGAGGGGGAGTAGACGGGGCAGCGCTGTATAAGGGGGGACTGAGGGGCAGTAGATGGGGCAGCGCTGTATAAGAGGGGACTGAGGGGTAGTAGACGGGGCAGCGCTGTATAAGAGGGGACTGAGGGGGAGTAGACGGGGCAGCGCTGTATAAGGGGGGACTGAGGGGGAGTAGACGGGGCAGCGCTGTATAAGGGGGGACTGAGGGGCAGTAGACGGGGCAGCGCTGTATAAGGGGTGGACTGAGGGGTAGTAGACGGGGCAGCGCTGTATAAGGGGGGACTGAGGGGTAGTAGATGGGGCAGCGCTGTATAAGAGGGGACTGAGGGGGAGTAGACGGGGCAGCGCTGTATAAGGGGGGACTGAGGGGCAGTAGATGGGGCAGCGCTGTATAAGGGGTGGACTGATGGGGTAGTAGACGGGGCAGCGCTGTATAAGGGGGGACTGAGGGGTAGTAGATGGGGCAGTGCTGTATAAGGGGGGACTGAGGGGTAGTAGACGGGGCAGTGCTGTATAAGGGGGGACTGAGGGGTAGTAGACGGGGCAGTGCTGTATAAGGGGGGACTGAGGGGCAGTAGATGGGGCAGCGCTGTATAAGAGGGGACTGAGGGGTAGTAGACGGGGCAGCGCTGTATAAGGGGGGACTGAGGGGTAGTAGACGGGGCAGCGCTGTATAAGGGGGGACTGAGGGGTAGTAGATGGGGCAGCGCTGTATAAGGGGGGACTGAGGGGCAGTAGACGGGGGGCAGCGCTGTATAAGGGGGGACTGAGGGGGAGTAGACGGGGCAGCGCTGTATAAGGAGGGACTGAGGGGTAGTAGATGGGGCAGTGCTGTATAAGGGGGAACTGAGGGGTAGTAGACGGGGCAGTGCTGTATAAGGGAGGACTGAGGGGTAGTAGACGGGGCAGCGCTGTATAAGGGGGGACTGAGGGGTAGTAGACGGGGCAGCGCTGTATAAGGGGGGACTGAGGGGGAGTAGACGGGGCAGCGCTGTATAAGAGGGGACTGAGGGGTAGTAGATGGGGCAGTTCTGTATAAGGGGGGACTGAGGGGTAGTAGACGGGGCAGTGCTGTATAAGGGGGGACTGAGGGGGAGTAGAAGGGGCAGCGCTGTATAAGGGGGGACTGAGGGGTAGTAGACGGGGCAGCGCTGTATAAGGGGGGACTGAGGGGGAGTAGACGGGGCAGCGCTGTATAAGGGGGGACTGAGGGGGAGTAGACGGGGCAGCGCTGTATAAGGGGGACTGAGGGGGAGTAGACGGGGCAGCGCTGTATAAGGGGGGACTGAGGGGGAGTAGACGGGGCAGCGCTGTATAAGGGGGGACTGAGGGGGAGTAGATGGGGCAGCGCTGTATAAGGGGGGACTGAGGGGGATTAGACGGGGCAGCACTGTATAAGGGGGGGCTGAGGGGTAGTAGACGGGGCAGCGCTGTATAAGGGGGCACTGAGGGGTAGTAGACGGGGCAGCGCTGTATAAGGGGGGACTGAGGGGCAGTACACGGGGCAGCGCTGTATAAGGGGGGACTGAGGGGCAGTACACGGGGCAGCGCTGTATAAGGGGGGACTGAGGGGTAGTAGACGGGGCAGTGCTGTATAAGGGGGGACTGAGGGGTAGTAGACGGGACAGCGCTGTATAAGAGGGGACTGAGGGGTAGTAGACGGGGCAGCGCTGTATAAGGGGGGACTGAGGGGTAGTAGACAGGGCAGCGCTGTATAAGGGGGGACTGAGGGGCAGTAGATGGGGCAGCGCTGTATAAGGGGGGACTGAGGGGCAGTAGACGGGGCAGCGCTGTATAAGGGGGGACTGAGGGGCAGTAGACGGGGCAGCGCTGTATAAGGGGGACTGAGGGGCAGTAGATGGGGCAGCGCTGTATAAGGGGGGACTGAGGGGGAGTAGACGGGGCAGTGCTGTATAAGGGGGGACTGAGGGGCAGTAGATGGGGCAGCGCTGTATAAGAGGGGACTGAGGGGTAGTAGACGGGGCAGCGCTGTATAAGGGGTGACTGAGGGGTAGTAGATGGGGCAGTGCTGTATAAGAGGGGACTGAGGGGTAGTAGACGGGGCAGCGCTGTATAAGGGGACTGAGGGGCAGTAGACGGGGCAGCGCTGTATAAGGGGACTGAGGGGCAGTAGACGGGGCAGCGCTGTATAAGGGGGGACTGAGGGGCAGTAGATGAGGCAGCGCTGTATAAGAGGGGACTGAGGGGGAGTAGACGGGGCAGCGCTGTATAAGGGGGGACTGAGGGGCAGTAGATGGGGCAGCGCTGTATAAGAGGGGACTGAGGGGTAGTAGACGGGGCAGCGCTGTATAAGAGGGGACTGAGGGGGAGTAGACGGGGCAGCGCTGTATAAGGGGGGACTGAGGGGGAGTAGATGGGGCAGCGCTGTATGAGGGGGGACTGAGGGGTAGTAGATGGGGCAGTGCTGTATAAGGGGGGACTGAGGTGTAGTAGATGGGGCAGTGCTGTATAAGGGGGGACTGAGGGGCAGTAGACGGGGCAGTGCTGTATAAGGGGGGGACTGAGGGGGAGTAGACGGGGCAGTGCATGATGGGGCATCACTGTGTGAGGCGGGTATGGCATGGGGCCCGGCGGGTATGGCATGGGGCCCTCCTTTACTGGTGACAGGAGTGCGGTGTGGCACTCGACCTGTTGCGCTGTTGCTGAGCTGTTGACAGTGAAATTAAGTGTCAATATTCAGACTTAACGGGTCACCTTAGTTTTTGCTCACAGAATTACTGAGTGAGTTCTGTGCATTATATCACTATTACACATCTTTCCTTATAACTCAGATCCTCCAATCCCTTTATCAGTTTTGTTGCATGTCTCTCTCTGCACCTATTCCAGTTCAGTAATGTCTTTTTTTAAGAACAGGCGCCCAAAACTGTACTCCATATTCTAGATGAGCCTAACCATGGATTTATACAGAGGTAGGATAATATTAGCATCCGGTGCATCTACACCTCTTTTTATGCAGGCTAGTACTCTATTTGCTCTTGCAGCAGCTGAGTGACTCTGCACACTGCTGTGAAGTCTATTGTCTATCAGTTCTCCTAAATCTTTCTCTAATGAGGATTCCCCAAGTTGTTTCCCATTTAGTATATATGTAGTGTGTTTGTTTCTACAGCCCAAATGCATAACCTTACATTTATCTACATTAAATGACATCTGCCACTTTTCTGCCCATTCACTTAGTTTATCTAAATCCTTCTGTAGGGAAAAATCATCCAGCTCTGTATGTATTTCCTTACATAGCTTAGTGTCATCAGTAAAGATTGAGATGCTACTTTCAATTCCCACTTCTAGATCATTAATAAACAATTTAAAAAGCATTGGGCCCAGGACTGAACCCTGTAGCACCCCACTTATAACCCTAGAAAAATTTGAAAAAGTTCAATGTACAACAACTCTCTGCCATCTATCATTTAACCAGTTCTCAATCCATGTACAGACATCACCGCCCAAACTTTTTAATTTATACAGTAACCTGTTGTGAGGCACTGTATCAAAGGCTTTTACTATAATCCAAGTATACTACATCTACAGCAATTCCCCTGTCCAAATTACTACTTGCTCTTTCACAAAATGCAAGTAAATTATTATTTTATTTTTCATAAAACCATGCTGACTCCTAATAATATTAACATAGTAACATAGTTGACGAGGCTGAAAAAAGACACGCGTCCATCAAGTCCAGCCATGTCACATCACCCCTGTTGATCCAGCAGAAGGCAAAAAACCCGACTCAATACTTTCTACTTAAACTGCAAGTGAGTAAAACAATTCCTTCCTGACTCCAAGTGGCAGTCACTCATTTCCCTCCATCAACATCCGATCTGCACCGAAACCAACTGTCTTAAGTCACAATATTGTACTGTGCCTCATAGATACCCATTGCTTTTTTTATAGCCGCTAAAGCAGAACTTTCACCTCTAAACAAGTTAGTCTTAATATGTAGGCTATATAGCGAATATGTGTTATAGTGTCTTCATTTTATTTATTTATTTTGCATCGTTATTGGACCGAAAGCTAAAGAAAAGACTAAATACTGCCCTGCACCTGCTTCCGCATATACTGTGGTTACCTGGTCTGTACTGCAGTCCGTCACTCTGCCTCCGCTCTCCTCCCTCTATCCATCCTCCTCTGGTGACGGAGGCTTTCTGTCTGTAAACTGGAGCGCTCTCATTGGCTAGAGATTGCTCCAGCGTACAGACAGAGGTGCTCCAGCGTACAGGCAGAGGTGCTCCAGCGTACAGGCAGAGGTGCTCCAGCGTACAGGCAGAGGTGCTCCAGCTTACAGGCAGAGGGAGGGGTACAGAGGCAAAGTGACAGACTGCGGTACATAGCTGGTAACCACAGTCTGTCCGGAAGTAGGTGCAGGGCAGCAATTATTCTTTAGATTTTGCCCAAATAACAATGTAAAAACATATTAAGACTAACTTGTTTAGGGGTGAAAGTTCTGCTTTAAAGTATCCCCAAGCACAACATCCAGAGACAAAGAATTCCATAACTTTACTGCCCTTACTGTAAAAAATCCCTGTCTTCAAGTCAAAAGCACTTTCCTCTAGTCTTAATGGATGAACTTTCATTCTTAGCTCAACTCTTTGCGTAAATAATTCATTGGATAGTTCTTTGTATTGACCTTGAATGTATTTGTAAATGGTAATCACCCTTAGATGTCTCTAATGTAAAGAAACCCAGTTTGGCGTCTCTCTTTGTTACTCAGATCCTCCAATCCCTTTATCAATTTTGTTTGTCATCGCACAGTTCTGAATACTGTCATTTAGTAACCCTTCTAATGTCTTACGCACTGCGGAAGTCAAGCTCACAGGTCTATAGTTTCCTGGTTTAGATCTTGCTCACTTTTTGAGTAATGATACTACATCAGCTTTCCTTCAGTTACAGGGCACTATGCCTGATGAAAGTAAATCAATAAATATTAAGAATAAGTGTCTTGCCATTACTGAACTAAGTTCATTAAGTACCTGTAGGGTGTATCCCATCAGACTCGGGTGTTTATTCACCATAACCCTTTCTTGTCTCTCTCTTGAGTGGGGTAATTTCATGGTCCCCATTTTGTTGATATAATACAATGTTACACTATCCCTGCAGAACAGAGTGCTCTGTGTGATGTAATACAGTGTTACACTATCCCTGCAGAACCGAGTGCTCTGTGTGATATAATACAGTGTTACACTTTCCCTGCAGCACTGAATGCTCTGTGTGTGATGTAGGGTAAGAGAGTTCACTGGTATGGTAGAGACCTGTTTTGGTGAGGGAGTCCTGTATTGTGGGGGGAGGGATGTTCTCATGTGTGGGGGAATTGGTTGTTTATGGGGGAGACGTATTGTGGTGTTATCATGGTGTATATTGGAGTACGGTGGTGTTGGCTTGGCTTGTGGGTGCACTGTACTAGTGTGGGGATGAATGTTCCCATGATGAGGAGGAGGGATGTTGCAAATTGAGGAGGGGTGTTGCTTCCTGTACAACTTGTCCAGTGTTTGTCTCACTTTGTTATGTAAATGAGCCCTCAGCTCTTCATTCCCATCACCTCCCATCTCATACCCACAGGGCACTGCAAGGTTAGTGTTCCCATCCCCTCCCATCTCATACCCACAGGGCACTGCAAGGTTAGTGTTCCCATCCCCTCCCATCTCATACCCACAGGGCACTGCAGGGTTAGTGTTCCCATCTGCTCCCATCTCATACCAACAGGGCACTGCAGGGTTAGTGTTCCCATCCGCTCCCATCTCATACCCCACAGGGCACTGCAGGGTAGTGTTGCCATCCGTTCCCATTTCATACCAACAGGGCACTGCAAGGTTAGTGTTCCCATCCCCTCCCATCTCATACCCACAGGGCACTGCAAGGTTAGTGTTCCCATCCGTTCCCATCTCATACCAACAGGGCACTGCAAGGTTAGTGTTCCCATCCGTTCCCATCTCATACCAACAGGGCACTGCAAGGTTAGTGTTCCCATCCCCTCCCATCTCATACCCACAGGGCACTGCAAGGTTAGTGTTCCCATCCGTTCCCATCTCATACCAACAGGGCACTGAAGGGTTAGTGTTCCCATCCCCTCCCCTCCCATCTCATACCAACAGGGCACTGCAAGGTTAGTGTTCCCATCCGTTCCCATCTCATACCAACAGGGCACTGCAAGGTTAGTGTTCCCATCCCCTCCCATCTCATACCCACAGGGCACTGCAAGGTTAGTGTTCCCATCCGTTCCCATCTCATACCAACAGGGCACTGAAGGGTTAGTGTTCCCATCCCCTCCCCTCCCATCTCATACCAACAGGGCACTGCAAGGTTAGTGTTCCCATCCGTTCCCATCTCATACCAACAGGGCACTGAAGGGTTAGTGTTCCCATCCCCTCCCATCTCATACCCACAGGGCACTGCAGGGTTAGTGTTCCCATCCTCTCAGGAGGGGTAGACGTACAGCGGTGGATTTATAGGGGAGGGGTACCCGTGTATTGGTGGATTTATACGGGAGGGGTACACGTGCAGTGGTGAATTTATAGGGGAGGGGTACACGTGTACTAAGGAATTTATAGGGGCGGGATACACGTGGAGCGGTGCATTTATAGGGGAGGGGTACGCATGGGGAGGGGTACGCGTGGAGCGGTGCATTTGTAGTGGAGGGGTACACGCGCAGCGGTGCATTTGGAGGGCCGGTGTACACGCGCAGCGGTGCATTTGGAACGGAGATGTAATCGTTCAGTTGTGTATTTTGGAGGGGAGGAGTACATGTGCAGCAGTGTATTTTGGAGGCCCGGGTTCACATGCAGAGGTGGATTTAGAGGGGGCAGGTACACGTGCAGTGGTGGATTTAGAGGGGGCAGGTACACGTGCAGTGGGGGATGTGTGGGTGTACCATGTGGGTTGATCGTTCTCAGTGATTATTTTGTATACATTGCCGAGCCTTGTATAAAGATACGCTGCACACTAGAAAGACCATAGAGATCAGAGGGTCCTGCTGGGTGGAGGTTACAGTCTAGAGGAAGGTGTAAGTGATATGAGGTGTAGGTACTTCCAGTCTATACAATAGGGAATAGACAGACCGATATCAGTACAGACAGACCATAGAGATCAGAGGGTCCTGCTGGATAGAGGTTACAGTATAGAGGAAGGTGTAAGTGATATGAGGTGTATGTACCTCCAGTCTATACAATAGGGAATAGACAGACATGTACCAGTACAGACAGACCATAGAGATCAGAGGGTCCTGCTGGATAGAGGTTACAGTCTAGAGGAAGGTGTAAGTGATATGAGGTGTATGTACCTCCAGTCTATACAATAGGGAATAGACAGACATGTACCAGTACAGACAAACCATAGAGATCAGAGGGTCCTGCTGGATAGAGGTTACAGTCTAGAGGAAGGTGTAAGTGATATGAGGTGTAGGTACTTCCAGTCTATACAATAGGGAATAGACAGACCGATATCAGTACAGACAGACCATAGAGATCAGAGGGTCCTGCTGGGTGGAGGTTACAGTTTAGAGGAAGGTGTAAGTGATATGAGGTGTAGGTACTTCCAGTCTATACAATAGGGAATAGACAGACCGATATCAGTACAGACAGACCATAGAGATCAGAGGGTTCTGCCGGATAGAGGTTACAGTATAGAGGAAGGTGTAAGTGAAATGAGGTGTACATACCTCCAGTCTATACAGTAGGGAATAGACAGACAGATACCAGTACAGCCAACCATAGAGATCAGAGGGTCCTGCTGGGTGGAGGTTACAGTTTAGAGGAAGGTGTAAGTATCTCCTGGCCTGTGGGTGTGAGATAAGAACTTTTCAATGCAGGGGTCCAGCTGTTCTGTGAATGTGTCAGGTAGAAAAAGGCTTTTTTTGTTCCATTGGATATGACAATCATCTGTTTGTCTCACTTCCCCCAACTCTGGAGTGCTTTCTCTCCCTCCTTCTGCTGTCTCGTGTGCCCCCCTTCTCCTCCTCTCATCTTCCCTAGCGTTGCCATTACTGAGATATTTTTGTCTGCAGTTTATTAAAGACTTTAATGCATTTACCACTTCCTGAATTATTTATTGGTCTTACTCCTCACTTGGGAGGTGGAATAATTTCCAGAAGTAACTGATTTATGTTGTGAGCTGAGCTGTTCCAGTCAGACCTTCACACACTATACAGGCCACCCCTCACATTGTACTAGTGTAATGGTCACCCCTGCCTGGTGCACCTTTTACTCTGTGCTGGTGTAATGGTCACGCCTGCCTGGTGCACATTACGTTGTGCTGGTGTAATGGTTGCAGGCTGCCTGGTGCACATTACGTTGTGCTGATGTAATGGTTGCAGTCTGTCTGGTGCACGTTACGCTGTGCTGGTGTAATGGTTGCAGTCTGCCTGGTGCACGTTATGCTGTGCTGGTGTAATGGTTGCAGTCTGTCTGGTGCACGTTACGCTGTGCTGGTGTAATGGTTGCAGGCTGCCTGGTGCACATTATGCTATGCTGGTGTAATGGTTGCAGGCTGCCTGGTGCACATTACGCTGTGCTGGTGTAATGGTTGCAGTCTGTCTGGTGCACATTACGCTGTGCTGGTGTAATGGTTGCAGTCTGCCTGGTGCACATTACGCTGTGCTGGTGTAATGGTTGCAGTCTGCCTGGTGCACGTTATACTCTGCTGGTGTAATGGTTGCAGTCTGCCTGGTGCACGTTATGCTGTGCTGGTGTAATGGTTGCAGTCTGTCTGGTGCACGTTACGCTGTGCTGGTGTAATGGTTGCAGGCTGCCTGGTGCACATTATGCTATGCTGGTGTAATGGTTGCAGTCTGCCTGGTGCACATTACGCTGTGCTGGTGTAATGGTTGCAGTCTGTCTGGTGCACATTACGCTGTGCTGGTGTAATGGTTGCAGTCTGCCTGGTGCACATTATGCTATGCTGGTGTAATGGTTGCAGGCTGCCTGGTGCACATTACGCTGTGCTGGTGTAATGGTTGCAGTCTGCCTGGTGCACATTACGCTGTGCTGGTGTAATGGTTGCAGTCTGCCTGGTGCACGTTACGCTGTGCTGGTGTAATGGTTGCAGTCTGCCTGGTGCACGTTATGCTGTGCTGGTGTAATGGTTGCAGTCTGTCTGGTGCACATTACGCTGTGCTGGTGTAATGGTTGCAGTCTGTCTGGTGCACATTACGCTGTGCTGGTGTAATGGTTGCAGTCTGTCTGGTGCACATTACGCTGTGCTGGTGTAATGGTTGCAGTCTGTCTGGTGCACATTACGCTGTGCTGGTGTAATGGTTGCAGTCTGTCTGGTTCATGTTATGCTGTGCTGGTGTAATGGTTGCAGTCTGTCTGGTGCATGTTATGCTGTGCTGGTGTAATGGTTGCAGGCTACCTGGTGCACATTACGCTGTGCTGGTGTAATGGTTGCAGTGTGTCTGGTGCACATTATGCTGTGCTGGTGTAATGGTTGCAGTCTGCCTGGTGCACGTTACGCTGTGCTGGTGTAATGGTTGCAGTCTGCCTGGTGCACGTTATGCTGTGCTGGTGTAATGGTTGCAGTCTGTCTGGTGCACATTACGCTGTGCTGGTGTAATGGTTGCAGTCTGTCTGGTGCATATTACGCTGTGCTGGTGTAATGGTTGCAGTCTGTCTGGTGCACATTACGCTGTGCTGGTGTAATGGTTGCAGTCTGTCTGGTGCACATTACGCTGTGCTGGTGTAATGGTTGCAGTCTGTCTGGTTCATGTTATGCTGTGCTGGTGTAATGGTTGCAGTCTGTCTGGTGCATGTTATGCTGTGCTGGTGTAATGGTTGCAGGCTACCTGGTGCACATTATGCTGTGCTGGTGTAATGGTTGCAGTGTGTCTGGTGCACATTATGCTGTGCTGGTGTAATGGTTGCAGTGTGTCTGGTGCACATTACGCTGTGCTGGTGTAATGGTTGCAGTGTGTCTGGTGCACATTACGCTGTGCTGGTGTAATGGTTGCAGTGTGTCTGGTGCACATTACGCTGTGCTGGTGTAATGGTTGCAGTGTGTCTGGTGCACATTACGCTGTGCTGGTGTAATGGTTGCAGTGTGTCTGGTGCACATTACGCTGTGCTGGTGTAATGGTTGCAGTGTGTCTGGTGCACATTACGCTTTGCTGGTGTAATGGTTGCAGTCTGTCTGGTGCACATTACGCTGTGCTGGTGTAATGGTTGCAGGCTGCCTGGTGCACGTTATGCTGTGCTGGTGTAATGGTTGCAGGCTGCCTGGTGCACATTATGCTGTGCTGGTGTAATGGTTGCAGTCTGTCTGGTGCATGTTATGCTGTGCTGATGTAATGGTTGCAGGCTGCCTGGTGCACATTACGCTGTGCTGGTGTAATGGTTGCAGTGTGTCTGGTGCACATTACGCTGTACTGGTGTAATGGTTGCAGTCTGTCTGGTGCATGTTATGCTGTGCTGGTGTAATGGTTGCAGACTGCCTGGTGCACGTTACACTGTGCTGGTGTAATGGTTGCCGGCTGCCTGGTGCACGTTACACTGTGCTGGTGTAATGGTTGCAGTCTATCTGGTGCACGTTACGCTGTGCTGGTGTAATGGTTGCAGTGTGTCTAGTGCACGTTACGCTGTGCTGGTGTAATGGTTGCAGGCTGCCTGGTGCACATTACGCTGTGCTGGTGTAATGGTTGCAGTGTGTCTGGTGCATGTTATGCTGTGCTGGTGTAATGGTTGCAGTCTATCTGGTGCACATTACGCTGTGCTGGTGTAATGGTTGCAGTCTGCCTAGTGCACATTACGCTGTGTTGGTGTAATGGTTGCAGGCTGTCTGGTGCACATTACATTGTGCTGGTGTAATGGTTGCAGGCTGCCTGGTGCACATTACGCTGTGCTGGTGTAATGGTTGCAGGCTGCCTGGTGCACATTACGCTGTGTTGGTGTAATGGTTGCAGGCTGCCTGGTGCACATTACGCTGTGCTGGTGTAATGGTTGCAGTGTGTCTGGTGCACATTACGCTGTGCTGGTGTAATGGTTGCAGTCTGTCTGGTGCACATTACGCTGTGCTGGTGTAATGGTTGCAGTCTGTCTGGTGCACATTACGCTGTGCTGGTGTAATGGTTGCAGGCTGTCTGGTGCACGTTATGCTGTGCTGGTGTAATGGTTGCAGGCTGCCTGGTGCACGTTATGCTGTGCTGGTGTAATGGTTGCAGGCTGCCTGGTGCACGTTATGCTGTGCTGGTGTAATGGTTGCAGTCTGCCTGGTGCACGTTATGCTGTACCTCTGGCCTTCGGGCCTTGTTTGGCCTGTTCTGTTTGTTTGGTTCCAGCTATGGAAATGTCTCGGGTGGTGACAGCTCTGGGCTCTTGTGTATATGCACCTGTTCTGTTATGTACACAAGAGAGACTTTTGTATGTAGTGAATTTACGTGGGAAAAAATATGTTTTTACAGCATTTTACACCCAATTTTGTGCAAACTGAGAAAAATGAATGTGAGTGACTCTGTAGACCTAACACAACTGTCCTGAACATACCCCGAGGGCCATATGCTATAAGATGGAATGGAGCCATTCCGGATCACAGCAACTACACCACAGGGGAAGCATCGTCCTATAGATGGAGCTTTAAGACCTTGAATGCTGAAGAGGTGACCAGAACGTGTACTTGCACAGGAGACTTCTGGCAATTCAGGGGTTAAATTGGTGGGAAATTTGTGAATTTTTACTTTCCTCTCTTGTTCAGTTGTGTTCCCCCAGAATGTGCCCCTATTCTGTATATTGGGTTTCCCCGATGTACTCCGTGTTGGGCTGGACTCTGCCTGTAGCACCTCTTCCTGTCCCTTACTGTACAAACAGACAGGTGTAACCCTTCCCTGCCCGATACTTGCCTAGCATCAGAGCCGTTACATTCTTTACATTGGAAAGGTGAAGAAGGATCTCTTTAAAACCAAAAGGTCAGTGAGGTGGCCTATAACCGCCCAGTGATCACAGAAGGACCAGTATCGCAGCCTTGGGGGGGGGGGGGGTCACTGCCCTGCTTCTAGTATTTCTATCATTAACCAGCAATTAATTACTTAAGCTGTGTAGCTCACTTTAGGGCAGTTTATATTGGCTCTGTACTAACGAAGCCCTTCTTTAACTCTGAGAGCAATGTGATGTGCCCTTCTCTGGCACAGACGGGTAATAAAAGAACTTTCTGTAGGTCATCTGCTTTCATCTTGTACACAGGCTTTACCGCAGGAGAGGGCCGCACATCTAACCATGTGTAATCGGGGAGGTGATTTGTACAACTAGGGGACACCACACACAGATCAGGGACACATAACCCTCAAATCGAACAGTGTGTAATCGGGGAGGTGATGTGTACAACTAGGGGACACCACACACACATCGGGGACAAATAATCCTCCGATCTTGCCTTGTGTAATCGGGGAGGTGATGTGTACAACTAGGGGACACCACACACAGATCAGGGACACATAACCCTCAAATCGAACAGTGTGTAATCGGGGAGGTGATGTGTACAACTAGGGGACACCACACACACATCAGGGACACATAACCCTCAGATCTAACAGTGTGTAATTGGGAGGTGATGTGTACAACTTGGGGACACCACAGACAGATCAGGGACACACAACCCTCAGATCTTGCCTTGTGTAATCAGGAGGTGATGTGTACAACTTGGGGACACCACACACAGATCAGGGACACATAACCCTCAAATCGAACAGTGTGTAATCAGGGAGGTGATGTGTACAACTTGGGGACACCACACACAGATACGTACAGAGAACGGTCTGTTCCTTATACTTTATATACATACTAATATATTTCATGAACCTTGTGAGTTGTCTATAATTACTGCCAAATTCTTCTTTCTAAGGTTTCCCCGAAAACAGTCACTTATAGTATGTGTTGTATGCAGTTTGTGCTTTCTACATGCACGTCCCCTTGTATTCATGTGTGCTGACCTGGACCCCCCATTTACCTGGTCAGCCCCCCAATGTGTCTAGATGCCTCGGCAGAGAACAAAAATCGGGTGAATTTGTCTCCCTGTTTGTATTATACTTTAGTGCACAGATAATATGGTCTGAAACAAATCTATTGCCTTTAGCTGACTCCCCTTATTCTGTGCACTAATATATATATATATATATATATATATATATAATATATATATATATATATATATATATATATATATATATAATACACACCTTTTTAGTATTAAAATACCCTTTACTGCTCTCACACTCACAGTATTAGTATGATAAACACCCTTTGTTGCCATTACACTGGTGGGATTAGTATGATAAATGCACTTTACTGCCATTATTCTGACTGGAGTAGTGTAATAAATACCCTTTACTGCGCTTACAGCAGAGGGATTAGTGTAATGCCTGTCATTCATTTACTACCCTTGTGGCTTTTTCTCACAGGTGTATGTGTGTGTATATATATATATATATAATATACATGCACACACGCTTATTTTTGTTTTTATTTAATTTAATTTTTGCAGCTGAACATGTTGGAGCATTTAGTGCAGTGAGGCTTACCCATCATCCTGTTCTCTCAATCTAAACATGTGAGACAGAATTTCAGGGAACATTGAGATTCCAACAATAGTTGTCTGATAGAAGTGTGAGTCCATAGTAATACACAGTACAGACTGTAGCTGCGTGATGTCAGAGGACAGTTGTGTGATAGAAGTGTGAGTCCATAGTAATACACAGTACAGACTGTAGGTGCGTGATGTCAGAGGACAGTTGTGTGATAGAAGAGTGAGTCCATAGTAATACACAGTACAGATTGTAGCTGTGTGATGTCAGAGGACAGTTGTGTGATAGTGAGTCCATAGTAATACACAGTACAGACTGTAGCTGCGTGATGTCAGAGGACAGTTGTGTGATAGAAGTGTGAGTCCATAGTAATACACAGTACAGACTGTAGCTGTGTGATGTCAGAGGACAGTTGTGTGATAGAAGTGTGAGTCCATAGTAATACACAGTACAGACTGTAGCTGTGTGATGTCAGAGGACAGTTGTGTGATAGAAGTGCGAGTCCATAGTAATACACAGTACAGACTGTAGCTGCGTGATGTCAGAGGACAGTTGTGTGATAGAAGCGTGAGTCCATAGTAATACACAGTACAGACTGTAGCTGTGTGATGTCAGAGGACAGTTGTGTGATAGAAGTGTGAGTCCATAGTAATACACAGTACAGACTGTAGCTGTGTGATGTCAGAGGACAGTTGTGTGATAGAAGTGAGTCCATAGTAATACACAGTACAGACTGTAGCTGTGTGATGTCAGAGGACAGTTGTGTGATAGAAGTGAGTCCATAGTAATACACAGTACAGACTGTAGCTGCGTGATGTCAGAGGACAGTTGTGTGATAGAAGTGTGAGTCCATAGTAATACACAGTACAGTCTGTAGCTGTGTGATGTCAGAGGACAGTTGTGTGATAGAAGCGTGAGTCCATAGTAATACACAGTACAGACTGTAGCTGCGTGATGTCAGAGGACAGTTGTGTGATAGAAGTGTGAGTCCATAGTAATACACAGTACAGTCTGTAGCTGCGTGATGTCAGAGGACAGTTGTGTGATAGAAGTGAGTCCATAGTAATACACAGTACAGACTGTAGCTGTGTGATGTCAGAGGACAGTTGTGTGATAGAAGTGTGAGTCCATAGTAATACACAGTACAGACTGTAGCTGCGTGATGTCAGAGGACAGTTGTGTGATAGAAGTGTGAGTCCATAGTAATACACAGTACAGACTGTAGCTGCGTGATGTCGGGGGACAGTTGCGTCGTGCTGCGCCTGTATGCGACGATCACAGATTTGGGGGCTGAGTGATATTTACTTCAAACACTTTGCTGTCCCTGCCACAGTGTCATGAGATACAAGAAGATTTGTGCCGGAGGATTTGTGTCCTGTGTTTTGTCTTTACCTCTACTTGGAAATGAATTCAGCTTCATGTGGCAGTTGAAGAGTAAATGAATACTCTGGTCTTTCCTGGTGGCAGGGAAGGGGTTAATGCTCAAGTAGTCTCTCCAGTCTGTGTACCTGTATGTGTTTTCTCACATTCCAGACCAGAACCCCCTCCCTTCCCTACCTTGTGTCTAGTTACTCCCCCTCCCCGCTCCCACCCCCCTCCCCGATCTCTGATTACTCCCCCCCCCCCCCCCGCTCCCTTCCTGTGTCTTCTCCTTTCACACCCACATGATTGAATCTATAGGAGGCCTCAGTGTTTGTGTGCACACTGGCACCATATAGGGCTGTCATCTACCCAGTGTCTTGCCAACAGGCCTGGGCATCAGGACACACACTGGCACCATATAGGGCTGTCATCTACCCAGTGTCTTGCCAACAGGCCTGGGCATCAGGACACACACTGGCACCATATAGGGCTGTCATCTACCCAGTGTCTTGCCAACAGGCCTGGGCATCAGGACACACACACTGGCACCATATAGGGTTCTTACCTGCCTACTGTCTTACCAACAGACCTGGGCATCATCAGGACACACACTGGCACCATATAGGGCTGTCATCTACCCAGTGTCTTACCAACAGGCCTGGGTATCAGGACACACACTGGCACCATATAGGGCTGTCACCTACCCGGTGTCTTACCAACAGGCCTGGGCATCAGGACACACACTGGCACCATATAGGGCTGTCACCTACCCGGTGTCTTACCAACAGGTCTGGGCATCAGGACACACACTGGCACCATATAGGGCTGTCACCTACCCGGTGTCTTACCAACAGGCCTGGGCATCAGGACACACACTGGCACCATATAGGGCTCTTACCTCTCTACTGTCTTACCAACAGGTCTAGGCATCAGGACACACACTGGCACCATATAGGGCTGTCACCTACCCGGTGTCTTACCAACAGGTCTGGGCATCAGGACACACACTGGTACCATATAGGGCTGTCACCTACCCGGTGTCTTACCAACAGGCCTGGGCATCAGGGCACACACTGGCACCATATAGGGTTCTTACCTGCCTACTGTCTTACCAACAAGCCTGGGTATCAGGACACACACTGGCACCATATAGGGCTGTCACCTACCCGGTGTCTTACCAACAGGCCTGGGCATCAGGGCACACACTGGTACCATATAGGGCTGTCACCTACCCGGTGTCTTACCAACAGGCCTGGGCATCAGGACACACACTGGCACCATATAGGGCTGTCACCTACCCGGTGTCTTACCAACAGGCCTGGGTATCAGGACACACACTGGCACCATATAGGGCTGTCACCTACCCGGTGTCTTACCAACAGGCCTGGGCATCAGGACCCACACTGGTACCATATAGGGCTGTCACCTACCCGGTGTCTTACCAACAGGCCTGGGTATCAGGACACACACTGGCACCATATAGGGCTGTCACCTACCCAGTGTCTTACCAACAGACCTGCACATCAGGACACACACTGGCACCATATAGGGCTGTCACCTACCCGGTGTCTTACCAACAGGCCTGGGTATCAGGACACACACTGGCACCATATAGGGCTGTCACCTACCCGGTGTCTTACCAACAGGTCTGGGCATCAGGACACACACTGGCACCATATAGGGCTGTCACCTACCCGGTGTCTTACCAACAGACCTGGGCATCAGGACCCACACTGGCACCATATAGGGCTGTCACCTACCCGGTGTGTTACCAACAGGCCTGGGCATCAGGACACACACAGGCACCATATAGGGCTGTCACCTACCCGGTGTCTTACCAACAGACCTGGGCATCAGGACACACACTGGCACCATATAGGGCTGTCACCTACCCAGTGTCTTACCAACAGGCCTGGGCATCAGGACACACACTGGCACCATATAGGGCTGTCACCTACCCAGTGTCTTACCAACAGGCCTGGGCATCAGGACACACGCTGGCACCATATAGGGCTGTCACCTACCCGGTGTCTTACCAACAGGCCTGGGCATCAGGACACACACTGGCACCATATAGGGCTGTCACCTACCCGGTGTGTTACCAACAGGCCTGGGCATCAGGACACACACACTGGCACCATATAGGGCTGTCACCTACCCAGTGTCTTACCAACAGGCCTGGGCATCAGGACACACACAGGCACCATATAGGGCCTTACACCCGTGGTACCTACTGGTCTGCAGTGGCACTGTACAGTGCCTTACACCCGTGGTACCTACCGGCCTGCAGTGGTACTGTACAGTGCCTTACACCCTTGGCACCTACTGGCCTGCAGTGGTACTGTACAGTGCCTTACACCCGTGGTACTTACTGGCCTGCAGTGGTACTTTACAATGCCTTACAACCGTGGTACCTACTGGCCTGCTGTGGTACTGTACAATGCCTTACACCCGTGGCACCTACTGGCCTGCTGTGGTACTGTACAATGCCTTACACCCTTGGCACCTACTGGCCTGCAGTGGTACTGTACAGTGCCTTACACCCGTGGTACTTACTGGCCTGCAGTGGTACTTTACAATGCCTTACAACCGTGGTACCTACTGGCCTGCTGTGGTACTGTACAATGCCTTACACCCGTGGCACCTACTGGCCTGCTGTGGTACTGTACAATGCCTTACACCCATGGTACCTACCGGCCTGCAGTGGTACTGTACAATGCCTTACACCCGTGGCACCTACCGGCCTGCAGTGGTACTGTACAATGCCTTACATCCGTGGCACCTACTGGCCTGCAGTGGCACTGTACAGTACCTTACACCTGTGGCACCTACTGGCGTGCAGTGGCACTGTACAATGCCTTACACCCGTGGTACCTACTGGCCTGCAGTGGTACTGTACAATGCCTTACACCCGTGGTACCTACTGGCCTGCAGTGGTACTGTACAATGCCTTACATCCGTGGCACCTACTGGCCTGCAGTGGTACTGTACAATGCCTTACACCCGTGGTACCTACTGGCCTGCAGTGGTACTGTACAGTGCCTTACATCCGTGGTACCTACGACCTGCAGTGGTACTGTACAGTGCCTTACATCCATGGTACCTACTGGCCTGCAGTGGTACTGTACAATGCCTTACTTCCGTGGCACCTACTGGCCTGCAGTGGTACTGTACAATGCCTTACACCTGTGGTACCTACTGGCCTGCAGTGGTACTGTACAGTGCCTTACATCCGTGGTACCTACTGGCCTGCAGTGGTACTGTACAATGCCTTACACCCATGGCACCTACTGGCCTGCAGTGGTACTGTACAATGCCTTACACCTGTGGTACCTACTGACCTGCAGTGGCACTGTACAATGCCTTACACCCCTGGTACCTACTGGCCTGCAGTGGCACTGTACAATGCCTTACACCCCTGGTACCTACTGGCCTGCAGTGGCACTGTACAATGCCTTACACCCGTGGTACCTACTGGCCTGCAGTGGTACTGTACAATGCCTTACACCCGTGGCATCTACTGGCCTGCAGTGGTACTGTACAATACCTTACACCTGTGGTACCTACTGGCCTGCTGTGGTACTGTACAGTGCCTTACACCCTTGGCACCTACTGGCCTGCAGTGGTACTGTACAATGCCTTACACCCGTGGTACCTACTGGCCTGCAATGGTACTGTACAATACCTTACACCCTTGGCACCTACTGGCCTGCAGTGGTACTGTACAGTGCCTTACACCCTTGGCACCTACTGGCCTGCAGTGGTACTGTACAATGCCTTACACCCGTGGTACCTACTGGCCTGCAGTGGTACTGTACAGTGCCTTACATCCGTGGTACCTACTGGCCTGCAGTGGTACTGTACAGTGCCTTACACCCTTGGCACCTACTGGCCTGCAGTGGTACTGTACAATGCCTTACACCCGTGGTACCTACTGGCCTGCAGTGGTACTGTACAGTGCCTTACACCCTTGGCACCTACTGGCCTGCAGTGGTACTGTACAATGCCTTACACCCGTGGTACCTACTGGCCTGCAGTGGTACTGTACAGTGCCTTACACCCGTGGTACCTACTGGCCTGCAGTGGTACTGTACAATGCCTTACACCTGTGGTACCTACTGGCCTGCAGTGGTACTGTACAATGCCTTACACCTGTGGTACCTACTGGCCTGCAGTGGTACTGTACAATGCCTTACACCTGTGGTACCTACTGGCCTGCAGTGGTACTGTACAATGCCTTACACCCCTGGTACCTACTGGCCTGCAGTGGTACTGTACAATGCCTTACACCCGTGGTACCTACTGGCCTGCAGTGGTACTGTACAATGCCTTACACCCGTGGTACCTACTGGCCTGCAGTGGTACTGTACAATGCCTTACACCTGTGGTACCTACTGGTCTGCAGTGGTACTGTACAATGCCTTACACCCTTGGCACCTACTGGCCTGCAGTGGTACTGTACAATGCCTTACACCCTTGGCACCTACTGGCCTGCAGTGGTACTGTACAATGCCTTACACCCTTGGCACCTACTGGCCTGCAGTGGTACTGTACAATACCTTACACCTGTGGTACCTACTGGCCTGCAGTGGTACTGTACAATACCTTACACCTGTGGTACCTACTGGCTTGCAGTGGTACTGTACAATGCCTTACACCCTTAGCACCTACTGGCCTGACACCCACTGGGTTATTGGAGTGAAATGATGATGAACATTGACGGTCCCTTTAAGCCTCTAGTGCCCTCCCTTTCCACTGCAGCAGATGCTGTCAATATGAAGGTGGCACTGTTGGCTCAGACAAGAGTAGGGTAGCGTTTGGTCCCCTTTATCTTCTGTCCCCTTACCCATATTTCCTCAGGCCTTCCTCATTTCATCCTTTCCCCCGGTGTTGAGGATCCCTTTGTATGGGATTGGTGCTATGTGAGAAGTTTCCAGGCAAGGTGGATTTGGGAGATGAGGTGCAGTAACAAGTCCAGCCAGTGCTGGGCACAGGGAAGAGCACCATTTCTTACACTTGCTGGATCAGGTCTAGTCACTGACTAGTGGACAGTTCCAGTCCTGACCCTGGAAGTGACAGCCGTGTCTGTGTCTTGGTGGCAGCATAAAAAATAGAACTTAGATGAAGTATTCAGTATGGTGACACTTTAAAGGGACAGTAACACCACCTAATAAGAAAATCCTAATGGCCAGTATGAATGTTTTATTTGTGCATTGGTTCACCAAATAACCTCTTCAGTTCTTGATGTCTGGCGGATGGAGGCGCTAGGTGTGGCACGTGTGCCGGGCGGAGGCAGACATGACAGTAACTCTGGACTTCTAGTGTTTGCTCTCCCCGCTGAGGCAGTCATAGCTGTGGAGGATTACTGTGTGAAGTAGGTGGAGTCTGAGGTCCAGTAGTCCTGTGAGCAGTTAAGAAGTCTTTATGTCCCTTTAAGCTTGGGGATCAAGTCTGTCTGTGTGTCTGGTCAGTGTGCTTGTTGGGCTGAGATGCAGAGGGGAGGTGGTGGAAGTTGGGGGGTGAGATGCAGAGGGGAGGTGGTGGAAGTTGGGGGTGAGACGCAGAGGGGAGGTGGTGTAAGTTGGGGGGTGAGACGCAGAGGGGAGGTGGTGTAAGTTGGGGGGTGAGACGCAGAGGGGAGGTGGTGTAAGTTGGGGGGTGAGACGCAGAGGGGAGGTGGTGTAAGTTGGGGGGTGAGACGCAGAGGGGAGGTGGTGTAAGTTGGGGGGTGAGACGCAGAGGGGAGGTGGTGGCAGTTGGGGGGTGAGACGCAGAGGGGAGGTGGTGGAAGTTGAGGGGTGAGACGCAGAGGGGAGGTGGTGGAAGTTGGGGGGTGAGACGCAGAGGGGAGGTGGTGGAAGTTGGGGGGTGAGACGCAGAGGGGAGGTGGTGGAAGTTGGGGGGTGAGACGCAGAGGGGAGGTGGTGGAAGTTGGGGGGTGAGACGCAGAGGGGAGGTGGTGGAAGTTGGGGGGTGAGACGCAGAGGGGAGGGGGTGGAAGTTGGGGGGTGAGACGCAGAGGGGAGGGGGTGGAAGTTGGGGGGTGAGACGCAGAGGGGAGTGGGTGGAAGTTGGGGGGTGAGACGCAGAGGGGAGGGGGTGGAAGTTGGGGGGTGAGACGCAGAGGGGAGGGGGTGGAAGTTGGGGGGTGAGACGCAGAGGGGAGGGGGTGGAAGTTGGGGGGTGAGACGCAGAGGGGAGGGGGTGGAAGTTGGGGGGTGAGACGCAGAGGGGAGGGGGTGGAAGTTGGGGGGTGAGACGCAGAGGGGAGGGGGTGGAAGTTGGGGGGTGAGACGCAGAGGGGAGGGGGTGGAAGTTGGGGGGTGAGACGCAGAGGGGAGGGGGTGGAAGTTGGGGGGTGAGACGCAGAGGGGAGGGGGTGGAAGTTGGGGGGTGAGACGCAGAGGGGAGGGGGTGGAAGTTGGGGGGTGAGACGCAGAGGGGAGGGGGTGGAAGTTGGGGGGTGAGACGCAGAGGGGAGGGGGTGGAAGTTGGGGGGTGAGACGCAGAGGGGAGGGGGTGGAAGTTGGGGGGTGAGACGCAGAGGAGAGCGGGTGGAAGTTGGGGGGTGAGACGCAGAGGGGAGCGGGTGGAAGTTGGGGGGTGAGACGCAGAGGGGAGGGGGTGGAAGTTGGGGGGTGAGACGCAGAGGGGAGGGGGTGGAAGTTGGGGGGTGAGACGCAGAGGGGAGGGGGTGGAAGTTGGGGGGTGAGACGCAGAGGGGAGGGGGTGGAAGTTGGGGGGTGAGACGCAGAGGGGAGGGGGTGGAAGTTGGGGGGTGAGACGCAGAGGGGAGGGGGTGGAAGTTGGGGGGTGAGACGCAGAGGGGAGGGGGTGGAAGTTGGGGGGTGAGACGCAGAGGGGAGGGGGTGGAAGTTGGGGGGTGAGACGCAGAGGGGAGGGGGTGGAAGTTGGGGGGTGAGACGCAGAGGGGAGGGGGTGGAAGTTGGGGGGTGAGACGCAGAGGGGAGCGGGTGGAAGTTGGGGGGTGAGACGCAGAGGAGAGCGGGTGGAAGTTGGGGGGTGAGACGCAGAGGGGAGCGGGTGGAAGTTGGGGGGTGAGACGCAGAGGGGAGCGGGTGGAAGTTGGGGGGTGAGACGCAGAGGGGAGGGGGTGGAAGTTGGGGGGTGAGACGCAGAGGGGAGGTGGTGGAAGTTGGGGGTGAGACGCAGAGGGGGGGTGGTGGAAGTTGGGGGTGAGACGCAGAGGGGGGGTGGTGGAAGTTGGGGGTGAGACGCAGAGGGGAGGTGGTGGAAGTTGGGGGTGAGACGCAGAGGGGGGGTGGTGGAAGTTGGGGGTGAGATGCAGAGGGGAGGTGGTGTGTCTCTGTGTCTCTGTCTGTCTGTGTCTCTGTGCGTTTGAGAAGTTAGAGAGTGGGGCAGTGTAAAACCGATACAGTGTAACAAAACACAGTAAAACAACGAGAGAAAAGGCTCCTCTATAGCTTACACATCAATCAATACCGCACGGAGACTGCAACGTTGTATACATCTCCCTAATTCCACTGTCAGAAAGAAAACTCCCTGTATTCAGAGACTCACTGAGCTCACTGTCAGGAACAGAAACGTTTAAAACAAACGGGTGAAGATGAGAACTATTATAATAATGGAGATAACAGTCAAAGTAAAAGGTTACTGTTCCTTTATCGGAGTGGATCCTAAGACCTGCACTGTGGAGGCATTGGTGGGTGGTGGACGACATGTTAGGCTTGGTCAGTGATGAGTGATCTTTTCTTTCTTCTTCCAGCTGCGTGTGCAGGAGCAGCCATTGTGTTCACCAAGCAGCCCTATTCCCAGGATGCATTGCATGGCAGGAGCGCCATACTGCGCTGTGAGGTGGAGGACCCGGCGGGGGTACAGTTTGAGTGGATGCATAATGGAGTGCGAATTAAGGACACTGAGCGGCGCTACCAGGAGGGGAGCAGTCTGACCTTCACTGCTGTGGATAGAAGGCTGGACGGAGGCATCTTCCAATGCGTGGCAAAGAGGTCTGCAACTGGCGAGGAGGAAAGGAGTACCAATGCCTCCTTCAACATTAAGTGTGAGTGCCGGGGTGGGGGTGTTTTTGTATGTTTGAGCTTGCATTCACTGTAGTGGGGGTATGCCTTCCTCCTGCGCTGGGGGGTGGGTATGCCTTCCTCCTGCGCTGGGGGGTGGGTATGCCTTCCTCCTGCGCTGGGGGGTGGGTATGCCTTCCTCCTGCGCTGGGGGGGGGGGTATGCCTTCCTTTTGCGCTGGGGGGGGGTATGCCTTCCTCCTGCGCTGGAGGGGGGGTATGCCTTCCTCCTACGTTGGGGGGGGGGGTATGCCTTCCTCCGCGCTGGTGGTGGTGTGGGGAGGTATGCCTTCCTCCCGCACTGTGGGGGGGGGGGGTATGCCTTCCTCCCGCACTGTGGGGGGGGGGTATGCCTTCCTCCCGCGCTGTGGGGGGGGGTATGCCTTCCTCCCGCGCTGTGGGGGGGGGTATGCCTTCCTCCCGCGCTGTGGGGGGGGGTATGCCTTCCTCCCGCGCTGTGGGGGGGGTATGCCTTCCTCCCGCGCTGTGGGGGGGTATGCCTTCCTCCCGCGCTGGGGGGGGGGGGGGTTATGCCTTCCTCCCGCGCTGGGGGGGGGGTATGCCTTCCTCCCGCACTGGGGGGCCCGCGCTGGGGGGGTATGCCTTCCTCTGGGGGGGGGTTATGTCTTCCTCCTGGGCTGGAGGTTACTGGTAACGTTGGGTAAGCGATCAGCCCCTTTAAGTAGGCAGGAACAATTGTGAGAAGTGACTGCTGGGTGGAGCCTACCTCCTCTCCTTAGCTTGCTGCTAGTCAATCCCTAACCAGTAAGATTTGTTCCTTGGTCAAGACACAAGGCAAGAGAACAGTTCTGCTATAGTTTTAGCTTCTTTATTATTTTTTCTGTTAGATATGGAATACCAGCATTAGGCGGATTACCATCACTGACAGTTCCCATCATCCATATGTGGATAGCTCAGTTTACCAGGCGCTTTTGTGGACCTAAGCCCTCGGAGGAAAATCTTGGCTGCAAGTTCTTTCCCCAGGAGTTGCCCACCTAGTCTTTTTCTTGATATATGGTAATCTGAAGACAGAAGAGCTGCTGAAAAAGGTGAGCACCCCTTGAGTGCTGAAGTCCACATGTCCCATGCTTCCCCTCCGCACAGGGGTCTCATTTGGAGTTCCAATTACATACTCATGCACTCATTGGGTTTATCTGTATGTCTGTGGGGTGTTTGGAGCAAGTTTCTGTGGTAACTTAACCCTTTTGCTGCTGGTTAGCATCCTTTGAGGGCATTGTGGGCACTTTCCCTACTGGGACCATTGTTTATTGGGTCTACTGACTTGTTCTAGTCGGCTTTTCAGTGGTTTTATGTTTTGGTTTTAACTTTGTTAACTTTATGTTCTGGCGCACGTTTACCGCATAGACGCCATTGGTCCATTCACTTCTATGGGACTTTACAGTTTGGGTCATATCTCTGCAACCACTTCACGTAGCGAGGTCAGAGGTGGCTCATTTAGTTGGTTTGCCCTTGCTCTGTCATCCGGTCAACGTTCTGGGTATGTTGAGGGTCACAGGGGGCTTCAAGCACTGTTGGGGTACTCCATTAGCGAAACTACTATTCCCATGAGTGCTTGCTTCTCGTGCTTGTTTCTGATTGGCTCCCTTTGCGGCAGCCATTTTGTATCTTCACAGAGTATCCTACGCAGGGCTTGGACTCTCCTTCTCTCCTCCGCAGTTTAACCCTTCGCCTACCAGATAAGTCTGATTTAGCCTTTCTGGGCTGAATTTAATTATCATACACAGTGTTTTGTTGGTGTTTTGATACTTTGACACCCTGAACATTCACTTGGTGCAAGAGGTTTCTTCTGACCCCTCTGATGTGTTCCAAGAGCCTGTTAGGCCCCATACTTGTTTTCCACCTAACCCTACACTTGACCGGTTGGTGTCTGAGGAGTGGAAGTTTCCAGACAGGAAAGCTTTACCAGTTCTCTGAAATGGCCCTTATGCAGTGGGTTCACCCCCCCAAGGTGGTGGATGCCCCTGTTTCCAGGCTGTCTAAGTCCATGGCTTTGCCTGTGGCCGATGCATCTGCTCTGAAAGACTGGACTGACAAAAAGCCTGAGACCTCTCTCAAGGCTATCTTTGCTATGGCTGGCTCTGCCCTCCGCCCCGCATTTGCTGCGGCATGGGTGAATAGAGCTGTGGCTGTTTGGACTGAGCAGCTCACTTCAGCTGTCCGTCAAGTGGCCCCTACTGCTGACATGTTGCGGCTTATGCAGTGGGTTCACCCCCCCCCCCCCCCAAGGTGGTGGATGCCCCTGTTTCCAGGCCTTGCCTGTGGCCGATGCAAAGTTACCAGTGACCTGTATTGGACGACAGAGAAAATAGGACTTTAGTCTTACCTGTTAAATCCTTTTCTCTTAGTCCATACAGGTTACTGGTCTCCCGCCCTGTCAAGGGACCATTCTTGGCTCTCCTGTGGCAGAACGTGGGGGTCCTTTTCGGGTTCATGCTCACAGGAGTCTTCCTTTACCTTCTTACTACCTAGTCAATAGTTAGTCTTCAAATCTTACTGGTTGGGGATTGGCTAGCTAAGGAGAGGAGGTAGGCTCCACCCAGCAGTCACTTCTCAGAATTGTTCCTGCCTATTAAAGGGGCTGATCTCCTACCCTAAGTTACCAGTAACCTGTATGCACTAAGACAAAAGGATTTAACTAAAATCGTATTTTCTCCCGGTGGAGAGAATAATTCCCCACCCCTCACGCTAGAGAGCATATTCTAGGATAGGGCTACCTTGTGTTGCCCCAGAAGGGTTGGTTACCTCGTATCATCCCAAGGGAGCTAGTTGCTTAAAGAGGTAGTAATGTCTTATAATAAAAGCAGCTCCAATTAATCTTCATAGTATTTGGACTTTGGAGAGTGTTATATCAATACTGTCAGAGTTGTAGTACAAGAGTAATTGAATGATAAAGTATTCCCCTCCCGCCCCTTTTACTGATGTAACACTGCTCACTTCAGAGCAGCAAGACTGTCCGGATGCATCACAGAGAGGGACAATCTTCAGTGATCATAAGGGTAAACCTGTCAAGGGGGGCAGGATTATCCTTATGATCACAATAAGAAGATTGTCCCTTGCTGTTACCTGTCTGGTCAAGAGTCCAGATTCCACATCTGAGGTGAGCAGTGTTACACTAGGTAAAAGGGGCAGGAGGGGGATACTTTATCATTACTCTTGTTCTATAACTCGGACAGTAGTGAAATAACACTCTCCATGGCCCAAATACTATGAAGATTAATTGGAACTGATTTTATTGTGAAACATTACTATACCTTTAAATCCATGGTTCCTGATTGAGTGCATCCTCATTGGGGCCCTGGCCGCTTATATTGGGACTACTTGGGTGTGCCTCCGGGGGGGGGGGGGACTGGTAATTTGTGCCCTTCCCTGCCGGATCTGTGTGCCAGAGGCTGGTAAGTTTTGCGTCACCCGCTGAAGTTGTGGGTTCTGTGTGTCCATGCTGGGATGCTGGTTATATGCGTCTCATTCTTGCTTTTTGCAGGGATAGAGAGTGGAGGGGTCACCCTGCTGAATCCAGCTTCTGTTGATGACATCCAGACCTCATCTGTGGTCACACTTCGCTGTCACATAGATGGACACCCCCGGTGAGTATCTGATTCCTGCAAGTTACTCTTCCTCTAGCTCTCTGACTATTGTCTTGCTGCACTATTGCCTCTGAACACTGACCCTATGTGAAAGGTAATGGGGGGGTGAGCTGCACTGTAGGGTCCAAGTACAAAATCCCAACATTACCATCACTTTAACTGGGAGCCTGACTGCTAGAAGGCCACTTTTAAAGGAACTCTACCAAAAATTAAATGGGTTTAAATAACTTTACATGCTAATATATGTGGGTAAAGGCTGGGCGTACAGGAGGGACTGTGCTGTGGGTAAAGGCCGGGGCGAATGGGAGGGCCTGTCCTGTGGGTAAAGGCCGGGGCGAATGGGAGGGCCTGTCCTGTGGGTAAAGGCCGGGGCGAATGGGAGGGCCTGTCCTGTGGGTAAAGGCCGGGGCGAATGGGAGGGCCTGTCCTGTGGGTAAAGGCCGGGGCGAATGGGAGGGCCTGTCCTGTGGGTAAAGGCCAGGGCGAATGGGAGGGCCTGTCCTGTGGGTAAAGGCCGGGGCGAATGGGAGGGCCTGTCCTGTGGGTAATGGCCAGGGAGAACAGGAGGGCCTGTCCTGTGTGGGTAATGGCCGGGGTGAACGGGAGGGCCTGTCCTGTGGGTAAAGGCCGGGGAGAACGGGAGGGCCTGTCCTGTGTGAGTAATGGCCGGGGCGAATTGGAGGGCCTGTCCTGTGTGGGTAATGGCCAGGGCGAATTGGAGGGCTTGTCCTGTGGTTAATGGCCAGGGCGAATTGGAGGGCCTGTCCTGTGGTTAATGGCCAGGGCGAATTGGAGGGCCTGTCCTGTGTGGGTAATGGCCAGGGCGAATTGGAGGGCCTGTCCTGTGGGTAATGGCCAGGGAGAACGGGAGGGCCTGTCCTGTGTGAGTAATGGCCGGGGCGAATGGGAGGGCCTGTCCTGTGCGGGTAAGGGCCGGAGCGAACGGGAGGGCCTGTCATGTGTTGTTAAAGGCCGGGGCGAACGGGAGGGCCTGTCCTGTGTGAGTAATGGCCAGGGCGAACGGGAGGGCCTGTCCTGTGTGGGTAATGGCCGGGGTGAACGGGAGGGCCTGTCGTGTGCGGGTAAGGGCCGGAGCGAACGGGAGGGCCTGTCGTGTGCGGGTAAGGGCCGGGGCGAACGGGAGGGCCTGTCATGTGTTGTTAAAGGCCGGGGCGAACGGGAGGGCCTGTCCTGTGTGAGTAATGGCCAGGGCGAACGGGAGGGCCTGTCCTGTGTGGGTAATGGCCGGGGTGAACGGGAGGGCCTGTCGTGTGCGGGTAAGGGCCGGGGTGAACGGGAGGGCCTGTCGTGTGCGGGTAAGGGCCGGGGTGAACGGGAGGGCCTGTCGTGTGCGGGTAAGGGCCGGGGTAAACGGGAGGGCCTGTCGTGTGCGGGTAAGGGCCGGGGTGAACGGGAGGGCCTGTCATGTGTGGTTAAAGGCCTGGGCGAATGGGAGGGCCTGTCGTGTGTTGTTAAAGGCCGGGGCGAACGGGAGGGCCTGTTGTGTGCGGGTAAGAGCCGGGGCGAACGGGAGGGCCTGTCGTGTGTTGTTAAAGGCCGGGGTGAACGGGGGGGCCTGTCGTGCGTTCTTAAAGGCCGGGGCGAACGGGAGGGCCTGTCGTGTTTGGTTATAGGCCGGGGCGATCGGGAGGGCCTGTCGTGTGTGGTTATAGGCCGGGGCGATCAGGAGGGCCTGTCCTGTGTGGGTACAGGCTGGGACGATCAGGAGGGCCTGTCCTGTTTTCCCTGATGAAGGGGAGGGCCACTGATGCATATTCCCTTTCAGTATGGTGAAGGGCATGGTGGCACCTTCACCAGGGAGAACAGGGTCTGCCATCCGCTTTGCCGCAGCGCAGAGCTTTCTGTGTAGAAAACGAATGTAAAAATTCAGACCTCATGGTGGGGCATCTGGAACCCTCCTGATACCCCGTCCAGCTGCTGATCTCCCAGCTGATTCAGAAACAATTCTCCCCTGCCTCCGTCATACCGCTACTTATCAGGCTGCAACGGGTGGGATTGGGGAACCCTCTTCCATCAATATAGGAGGCTTTCCTTCATTGATGTGAGAGGGTTTTTCGATCCCACCCGCTCCTACCCAGATTCTCTGGGTAGAATGGAAGCAGAGAGCTCTCTTCCCTGCATCACCTCTATTGATCTCCAAGCCAAATCGCGAGGGGTCCTGATACCCCACTGTTAAGTCTGAAGGAAAAAAAAAAAAAGTCAACCCTTTGAGTGCCACACAGGTATTCAATGCATTGCAATTCAATGCGTTGAATACCTCTCTGCCTCTCACGGATTTACTGCACAGGAGATGATGTGCCACCACTGCTAGTAAAGTCTAATCCTAACCTTGCTTTTAATGCATGTGTAATCTGTCCTGTTCTGAGACATTGATCTAACTTTATCTGGGCTGTTTGTATGGAGAGAAGTTAATTAATGAATTGTAATTAGTTGCCACTGCTCTTGTATACAGAAGTGTTGTAATCTTCTCCGCCCATTTACAAACAATCTTGGCCAATGAATGGCAGCTACCTCAGAGTATGTGTAAGACTGGATTTTAGGCCTCAAGAAACAAATGGGATTATTATTATTTTATGAAGTACAGTGTGCGTGTGTGTGTGTGTGTGTGTGTGTGTGTGTGTATAACCCCTTTGGCATTAATGTCCCTTTAAGTCGGTGGGAATTTGTGGAATTTTTATGTCCCCTATGGTGCTTTGCTTATCTTCCTTATCTCCCCATGTGCTCCAAGACCCTCTTGTACCCACATCTGCTAACATTCCCCGTCTCCCTCACAGCCCTAACTGCCATTGGTTCAGGGATGGGAAATCCTTGTCAGATGATGGCCTTTCAATTCTTCTCAATAACAAGGAGCGCACACTAACCCTGAGTAGCGCAGAGCCAGACGACAATGGGGAGTACTACTGCTGCGCGCGCAATGCGGGAGGATCTGTCTGCAGCAACCAGAACTTCACATTAAGCATCATAGGTGAGAGTCCAGCAGCTTGGAGCAGTATGCGTATTATTACACGTTCCAAATCTGGCCTTTAAAATAAGTCACCTAGAACCGATGGCACCTCAGATAACTGCATATATTGTAGATTTGGATTGAAAGGCAGAATCTTCCTCTAGTACACCAAGAACCTGCATCTCCAGATAATTACATAAACTCTAGATTTGGGCTATAAGACAAGGACCTGTAGTACATCAAGGTCCTATAATTGCATGGATACTGAAGGTGAACTGTAAGAACAGATCCTGTAGTACACCTAGACCTGATAATTACATGGATACTGAAGGTGGACTGTAAGAACACATCCTGTAGTACACCTAGACCTGATAATTACATGGATACTGAAGGTGGACTGTAAGAACACATCCTGTAGTACACCTAGACCAGATAATTACATGGATACTGAAGGGGGACTGTAAGAACACATCCTGTAGTACACCTAGACCTGATAATTACATGGATACTGAAGGGGGACTGTAAGAACACATCCTGTAGTACACCTAGACCTGATAATTACATGGATACTGAAGGCGAACTGTAAGAACACATCCTGTAGTACACCTAGACCTGATAATTACATGGATACTGAAGGTGGGACTGTAAGAACACATCCTGTAGTACACCTAGACCTGATAATTACATGGATACTGAAGGGGGACTGTAAGAACACATCCTGTAGTACACCTAGACCTGATAATTACATGGATACTGAAGGGGGACTGTAAGAACACATCCTGTAGTACACCTAGACCTGATAATTACATGAATACTGAAGGGGGACTGTAACAACAGATCCTGTAGTACACCTAGACCAGATAATTACATGGATACTGAAGGGGGACTGTAAGAACAGATCCTGTAGTACACCTAGACCTGATAATTACATGGATACTGAAGGTGGACTGTAAGAACACATCCTGTAGTACACCTAGACCTGTCTGTAGTACACCTAGACCTGTCTGTAGTGCACCTAAAGAGAAAAAGCTTTTACAGGTAAGAACACTGGAATCCTATTTTCACTGTCTGTTGATCTTTTCCCAGACCTTGAAGACATGCGTCCTTTTTCCCCACAAGTTCTCATCGCAGACACTGTTCAGCGTATTGCCTGTGTCCCTCCACGAGGTTCGCCCACTCCCGTAGTTTGGTGGGAGAGAAATGGGCAGCGGATCCCCAAGATGGACAGAGTTTACCAAGATGGTGTGGAGCTGATATTCAGTCCCATTACAGAGAAAGACGCAGGCACATACACTTGTCATGCAGCTAACCGAGCTGGGGAACGCAAGCAGGATCTGCAGATCACAGTGGCAAGTAAGAGGTCTTCACCATCCAAGCTCCACCTCTGTGCCAGCCCAGTCTTCCCCTGATCTGGTAACACAGCCGAGTGCCCACTTATTGTCACTTCACCATGTCTCTCACTTCCCCCTGCCGCTGGCCAGTTTTTCCCTTTGTGTTAATGGCCCTCACTAGCACATGAATTTCCCATCTCTACTGGCTGAATCAGCTATGGAAAATTTGTGTACATTTCTATCTGTGGGAGACCCATGGTAAATGAGAATGTGATAAAGGAAAAGCATCCTATAAAATTAAAATATTTCCAGGTGACTAAAATCGAATTTTAGTGTAATGTCTTAGTACATAATTCCTTTATTACATCTCTTTCTGTCTCCAGCATCCACTTACCTGTTCTCACCATAGTCATAGCAGCCATTTTGCCTGCATCTCCCACTTGTTTGTCTTCTTTACTGGTGTTGTGCTCCCGTGGTTGCTTAATGCTTGCCTAGCACTCATGGTAACTAGTTCCCTCAAGCTGCTGCTTCTACCTCCAAGCTTAGATTCTTCAAGGTTCTTCTCTTCCCACAGGGGCCTAGTTACCTCAACGTTCTCACCACTTATGGCTCCTCACCCAAATTACTACTTCTCTCTTGCAGCGGCTCCAGAGTGGTTGGAGAAGCCCCCGCTGGACAGTTGGATGGAAGAGGGTAAATCTGGCTTCCTGCACTGCCTTACCAAAGCGTCTGTAGAACCTGTTGTCAGCTGGTCCCGCAACAGTGTCCCCATCTCCAAGGTCAGTAGTTCTTTCCCAGTGTTAATAATAGACCTACCTTCACCCACCACCAGCCGCTCTAACCCAGTGGTCTATCTGCCCCACCCTGCATGCCTTTCTTCTCCCCATATAATGCCTGCCTTTCTTCTCCTCACCCACTGGCTGTCTTCTTTGTTGGCAGCCTTTCTACTTCCCTCACAAACCTGCCTGGAACCACGGGGTGTATAATTCCTTCCTCGGGTAGGGCAGGACAGGTAAGCTAAATAAACATTTCTGAGGCCAAGACTCTCTGCTCCCCACGTCAACCCAGGTGTGTTCCACCCCAAAACCAAGGAGGCATAGTCGGGCAAAGAAGCATGTGCAGAAGACAAAAATCTCCTCAGGGAATCTGGTCCTCTTCCAGGCTATGACAGAGACTCTGTTTTGTTTGGGTTTTTTTTTTTCGTTTTTCTGTTTTTCACTACCCCTGGCCAAAGTCTGTGGTGGACCAGTTGGTTTTGCTGATGATTTCGGAAGGATACCGCATACAAGTTCCTTCTGCCACTTTGTTTCTTCATGTCCAGAGTTCCACACAATCCAGTGCAAAGCAATCTATTTTTTTATGCAGCTTCTTCTTTTGTGGTGTTTTTCTTCTTCCCTCCCTGAAGTCTTGGTGGATGCTTTGTATATCCCATTGGTTCCTTTGTTCCACATAGGACATAAGAGAAAAGGTGATTTCTCTAGCTTCTTTGATTGATGCTAGGAACCATGGGGTTAAGCAGCGTGCCTTCGGGAGGTAGGGTACTCTATGCTAATCCCTTCCCCTGCCCAACTGCCTTCAGGTTTTTTTTTTGTTTTGTTTTTTACTGTCCCTCAAGGAGTTCCAGGGCAACGTTTCTCCTGAGAAAGTTAGTTTATTATTTACCTTTCTCCTTAAAGGGATAGTAATGCTTCATAATAAAAGCAGCTCGAATTAATCATCATAGTATTTGGACTTTGGAGAGTGTTATATCAATTCTGTCAGAGTTGTAGTACAAGAGTAATTCAATGATAAAGTATCCCCCTCCCACCCCTTTTACTGATGTAACACTGCTCAGCCAGATCAGAAAGGAGGTGCCCAGGTAGACTGCAGAGAGGGACAATCTTCAATTAAGATAAGGGAAAAACCTGAAAAACTTGTCAAGGGGGGCAGGGCTTTCATTGTTCTCATAGGAAGAAGATTGTCCCCTGCTGTTATCTGTCTGGTCTATGGACTGCATTCCACATCTGAGAAGAGATGACTTACACTAGGTAAAAGGGGGGCAGGACCTTCATTGTTCTCATAGGAAGAAGATTGTCCCCTGCTGTTATCTGTCTGGTCTTACAACCAGATTCACATCTGAGAAGAGATGGCTTACACTAGGTAAAAGGGGCAGTGAATATCTCTCATACCATAAAGGTCTGAGAGATAAGACTTATATCGTTCTTCATGTTTTTTTAATGCCTACAAAATAAAATAAAGATCAAACGAAGTATTACTATCCCTTTAAAGCTTCTGAGGGCCCTCTCTTTGATTCTCTTCCTTCCTTATTACATTATGGCAGTGAAAGAGGAGGCGAAAACTAAGAGCAATAAAAGTATTTCGACCACAGAGCTTCTTTTTTTTTTTTTTTTTTTTTTTTTTTTTTTTTTTTTTTTAATTTGGATTCCGGACTCCCTGAACTGTGTGCAGCCGTGGGGGGGGAGCCTGGACTTCCATGACGGTCATAGTATGTCATGGGTCGTTAAGTCGGATCTCCCCATGACGTACTATGACCGACAAGGTTTGTTAAGGGGTTAAAGACAATGTGCCTCATTATGATATTTTCCCTCTCATAGTCTGCCTCCAGGAGACTACCTTCTATATTAGGAAAGCTGTCTTGAAGGTAGCTAGGTTGGTATGAAAAGATTATTTGGGTCTTAACCTTTTGATAAAGAGATGTATAAGCCAAGAAGCGCGGGTATCCTCTGTAGAGAGATTGTTTACCTGAACGGAGACAGGTACATTATTCTCCATACGCTCTTCTAGTCAGATTTGTTGATATCATCAGTCTGACATTATAAACTGTTGAGTAATATTATTTATTTATGTTGTTGGAGTATTTATCTGGAGTTACACTACTGGGCTCTTCCTGCTTTTTCTGTTCTGTGTTCTAAATGCTGATGCAGCTGAGGAAAGTGCGATAAAGGAACAGCAGCCAAGAATTGATCCTTCGATACTGTTACTGGGAACAGCGACACATCCCAGAAGTCTGAAGAGCTAGTTCTGGTATATGCCATGTTCCAGCAACTCGTTTGTGATTAGGCACCTAGGGTGTTAGTGGTCCATATAGTGTCCTGTTCATCTGCACAGGGTCTTTCCCTGTTCTTTTCTCCTTTTCTGTGTGTTTACGTTCCAGAGAGAGAGAGACTGTGTTGTATCGAATCATCTCGGCCTTCAAAGTCTGGATCCCTATGACTGGAAACTCAGCTGGACAGGGTTCGATTCCATAGTTCTCCTGTGGGGTCTTCCAGCTGTGGATTTGATGGTATCTCAGTCAAACCTCAAGGGTGTTGCGGAAGGTCAGGGTGGAGCGGACATGTTTAATTCTGATTACTCTTCAAGCCAGCTTTCTGAGGAGGAAGGGTTTCTGTGATTCTGTCATCACTACCAAAGTATATTTACATGGTATGGTCTTCCTTTTACAAGTGGTTTGAGCACCAGGATTCGCAGCTGCATCCCTTTAGTCTTCCGTCTGTTTTGGTCTTTCTTCAGAATGGGCTCCAGAAATGACTTGGGCTTGGTTCTGTCAGGGTCCAGATTCCTGCTTCATCTGTTTTTTATTCAGCGGTGTATTGCGTCATTGCCAGATGTGCAAACGTTTGTGCAAGAGGTGGCTCATGCCAACCCAATCTTTGGGGTCCCACTCCCCCGTGGACTTCAACCTGGTTCTTGGAGTGCTAAAAACGGCTTCTTTTTGAGTCTGTCTTCTGTTTCCCTTCAGTTCTGTAAGCTTATGATTGTCTCTGCTAGTTGTGAGGCTGAACTACAGACTTTGTCCTGCACACCATCCTTTCTGATCTCTCATTCAGACAGGATGATTTTGATATCTCCTGTAGAGTTTCTCTCTAAGGTTGTGTTTGAGTTTCACATTAACCATGAAATTGTTCCTATCTTCATTCATCTCCGTCTTTCAGATGGGAACAAGAGCTTCCCTGTTTGGATGTAGTTAGGTATTTGAAGCAAAACATTTGTCACATGAAACTTTTCCAGACATGTGACTCCCCTTTTTGTCGTCCCTGAGGGCCCTCCTGCAGGTCATGCTGCGTCTAGGTGATGGTGTCTACTTAGATCAAGGCAGCCATTCTCTAGGCCTGTATAATTAGGAAAAAGACATTGCCCTTTAGGGTCACTTCTCATTCCACCACAGTGGTGGGTGCTACTGGGCCTACAAGAATCAGGCCTCTGCGGGGCAGTTATGGAAGTAGACATGGTCATCCTTTCACACGTTTGCTAAACACTACAGGGTCAATGTTCTGGCTTCGTCTGAAGCAGGTTTCTTGTCTTTACTACCAAATAACCTTTCTACTGTTACTTGGTGTGTAGGTGTCATTTGGCACCAGAGGTTCATCATGTTTCTTTGTCATCCAGTGTTTAATGCATGAACCATGGGGTAAAGCCCTCTGAAGCAGAGGCTCCCATCTTCCCTCCATTTCCCTTACCCCCGCCTCCTCCTTCCAGTTTTAAGTGACCTCTCAGGTTCCTTCTAAGACCTTAAAGGGATAGTAATACTTAAAATGTAAAAAAATTTGTACGGTTTATCCCCCTGAGTAAAACATGGGTACTCCCACTGCTGAGAGATATTTTATTAAAAAATTATAACCATTCAAACTTGAATTTTTTTAGGTGCAATATCACAGTGGTCTGAAAATTTACAGTGGCGCTGTTGCTACACCATCGTATGGACTGCACTGGTCTGTAGACCATAATTCTCCATAGGATGGTATAGCAACAGCGCCACTATAAATTTTCAGGCCACTGTGATATTGCACCTAAAAAAATTCAAGTTTGAGCCGTTATAGTTTTTTAATAAAATATTTCTCAGCAGTGGGAGTGCCTTGTTTTTACATCGTAAGTATTACTATCCCTTTAAAATGTGGAGACTAAGTTGAATTTCAAAGTCTTTATCTCACTGAGCTTCTCTGAAGCTCTTAAAGGGATAGTAATGTTTCAAAATAAATGCATCTCCAATTACTCTGTATAGTGTTTGGGCCGTGTAGAGTGGTATCATTCTGTACAATGTGTAGTTCCAGAGTAATTGAATTAGGAAATGTCCCCCTCCTGCCCCTTTTTACCTGGTGTAAGCCGTCTCCCCTCACATGTGGAGCCAGTCGCTTGACCGGACAGCTTGCAGTGAGGGACAGTCTTCTGGGTGTGAGTATAAGGAGAACCCTGTGTACCATGAAGAGGAGGGCAGGTTTTTCCTTATACTAACAGAAGATTGTCCCTTGCTGTGATCCATCCGGACGGTCTTGCTGTGCAGCTTTACATAGGTAAAAGGGGTGGGAGGGGGACACTTTATGATTCAGTTATTATGGAACTGCACAGACAATGATAATAACGCTCTACGTGACCCAAAAACTATACTGAATAATCGGAGCATTACTATCCCTGTAACTCGCCTACAGCGCCAGTCGTCAGACTCCCATTGCAGTATAGTGTTCCTGCTTTATGTCCCTCTTCTACTGGCGTCCACTTATATGAAGGGCTGTTAACCCCTTCTGTTCCTTATGGCTGTTCTTACACTTTTGGGGCATTCTTCCTCTTTATGGAGTTGGATGCTTCGCTCCCCTTAGCTTTCCTATGGATTCATTCTCTTTATTATTTTTTTTTTTTTACTTTTTATTTCACGTCATCGTTTATCAAAAATTTTGGTGCAGCCATTTTAAAGGGATAGTAATACTTTGTTTTATCTTTATTTTATTTTGTAGGCATTAAAAAACATGAACGATATAAGTCTTATGTCTCAAACCTTTATGGTTTAAGAGATATTCACAAGCAAAGTTTCCCCTCCCGCCCCTTTTACCTAGTGTAAGCCATCTCTTCTCAGATGTGGAATCCAGTCCATAGACCAGACAGATAACAGCAGGGGACAATCTTCTTCCTATGAGAACAATGAAAGCCCTGCCCCCCTTTTACCTAGTGTAAGCCATCTCTTCTCAGATATGGAATCCAGTCCATAGACCAGACAGATAACAGAAGGGGACAATCTTCTTCCTATGAGAACAATGAAAGCCCTGCCCCCCTTTTACCTAGTGTAAGCCATCTCTTCTCAGATGTGGAATCCAGTCCATAGACCAGACAGATAACAGCAGGGGACAATCTTCTTCCTATGAGAACAATGAAAGCCCTGCCCCTTTTACCTAGTGTAAGCCATCTCTTCTCAGATGTGGAATCCAGTCCATAGACCAGACAGATAACAGCAGGGGACAATCTTCTTCCTATGAGAACAATGAAAGCCCTGCCCCCCTTTTACCTAGTGTAAGTCATCTCTTCTCAGATGTGGAATCCAGTCCATAGACCAGACAGATAACAGCAGGGGACAATCTTCTTCCTATGAGAACAATGAAAGCCCTGCCCCCCTTTTACCTAGTGTAAGCCATCTCTTCTCAGATGTGGAATCCAGTCCATAGACCAGACAGATAACAGAAGGGGACAATCTTCTTCCTATGAGAACAGTGAAAGCCCTGCCCCCCTTTTACCTAGTGTAAGCCATCTCTTCTCAGATGTGGAATCCAGTCCATAGACCAGACAGATAACACAAGGGACAATCTTCTTCCTATGAGAACAATGAAAGCCCTGCCCCCCTTTTACCTAGTGTAAGCCATCTCTTCTCAGATGTGGAATCCAGTCCATAGACCAGACAGATAACAGAAGGGACAATCTTCTTCCTATGAGAACAATGAAAGCCCTGCCCCCCTTTTACCTAGTGTAAGCCATCTCTTCTCAGATGTGGAATCCAGTCCATAGACCAGACAGATAACAGAAGGGACAATCTTCTTCCTATGAGAATAACGAAAGCCCTGCCCCCGTTTTACCTAGTGTAAGTCATCTCTTCTCAGATGTGGAATCCAGTCCATAGACCAGACAGATAACAGAAGGGCACAATCTTCTTCCCATGAGAACAATGAAAGCCCTGCCCCTTTTACCTAGTGTAAGCCATCTCTTCTCAGATGTGGAATCCAGTCCATAGACCAGACAGATAACAGCAGGGGACAATCTTCTTCCTATGAGAACAATGAAAGCCCTGCCCCCCTTTTACCTAGTGTAAGCCATCTCTTCTCAGATGTGTAATGCAGTCCATAGACCAGACAGATAACAGAAGGGCACAATCTTCTTCCTATGAGAACAATGAAAGCCCTGCCCCCCTTTTACCTAGTGTAAGCCATCTCTTCTCAGATGTGGAATCCAGTCCATAGACCAGACAGATAACAGAAGGGGACAGTCTTCTTCCTATGAGAACAATGAAAGCCCTGCCCCCCTTGACAAGCTTTTCAGGTTTTTCCCTTATCTTAATTGAAGATTGTCCCTCTCTGCAGTCTACCTGGGCACCTCCCTTCTGATCTGGCTGAACAGTGTTACATCAGTAAAAGGGACAGGAGGGGGACACTTTGTCATTGAATTACTCTTGAACTACAAATCTAACAGAATTGGAAATAACACTCTCCAAAGTCCAAATACTATGATGATTAATTAGAGCTGCTTTTATTATGAAACATTACTATCCCTTTAAACTTGTGTCTTTGATCGTCAGAATGGGCTCATATTAAATTGGATGACATGCTCTTCATAGCAGTCACCTTGTAGACCCTGTGCAGGGCTTGGGAGGGTGCTGTTTTTGAATGGCTGAAGAACCACCATTTGATTTTCATTTATTTCTGAACGACAACCCCCAGAATCCCCTGTTTACCAGATTTTCGAGGTCGGAAAGGATTTTTTTCAGTAGCCATCTTTCCTTGTGATTGCACATGTTGCGCAGAAGGTGGTCTCTCCCTGTCTCCTGCCATTTTAACCCCTTGCAGTGAGGGAGGTACTTTTACATGTTCCTGACTACTTTTCTCTTACTCTTCTGCTATTTGGGCGACTCTTGTCCTCTTTTTGGGGGGATTCTTCTGGACTTCTCAGAGCCTGAGAAAAACATTGGCAAATCAAAATCCAAGGATTCTGGGGTACCCTTAACTTATTCAACCCATTGCTCTTCATGCCAGGCTGGGCTTCGCAGTGAGTATTCTGATACACTGTGTCCCACTTGCTCTGTGGCCCCACTTCACCTATAGGGCCCTCATCTGCTGAGCCGGAACTAGTTTGGATTAAGGCTCTTATCTCTTCAGTCTTCTCTATCCCTTCTTCTGTTGAGGTAGTCCTAAACGTAGTCTGGATGCTCTATACCCCACCATTAGTCTTTTAAGCCCTATTTTGTCTGTTGGGGGGGGCTATTCTCAGTTTGTTGGACATTCCTTTGCAGAGGAAGGTGAGACTGAGGGGTTGAATTACACTCCTCCCTGTCATTGGGGGATGAATACGAGGAGGATTCTTGCCCTTCAGCTCAGGGACGTATCAGAGCAGTCATGGTGGCACGTCTGGTCTCACTCTACCTTCTCTTCTCCAAGCATCTTCCAGAGACTTCACACTTTGGACCAGGTTCTCATGGAAGTCGCCTGACAGAAGACTGTTTGTTAACAGGCACAACTTTAAAGGGTAATGTTTCACAAAAACAGCAGCTCCAATTAATCTTCATAATATTTGTGCCATGGAGAGTGTTATTTCAATATTGTCAGAGTTATAGTACAAGAGTAATTGAATGATAAAGTATCCCCATCCCGCCCCTTTTACCTAGTGTAAGCCCCTCCCCTCAGATGTGGAATCTGGTCCTTGGATCGGACAGGTCACAGCAAGGGACAATCTTCTTACTGTGATCATAAGGAAAGCCCTGCCCTCCTTGACAGGTTTTTCCTTATGCTCACTGAAGATTGTCCCTCTCTGGGATCCATCCGGACAGTCTTGCTGCTCTGAGGTGAGCAGTGTTACATCAGTAAAAGGGGCAGGAGGGGGATACTTTATTATTCAATTACTGTTGTACTAAAACTCTGACCGTACTGAAATAACACTCTCCATGGCCCAAATACTATGATGATTAATTGGAGCTGCTTTTATTATGAAACATTACTATCCCTTTAAAGTGCCTCAACCATTTTGTGCTAGCTCCGTTGTTCAAATGCAGTCTCTGCATTCTGTTATCGTGGCTTTGTGTCTTGGGGAGTTCCTTTCCTGCCAAAATCTCTAACACTTTACTACACATTTAGATTCATCCGTATCATCAGATTTCTGCGCTTTACCTTCCATGGCAGTCACGTTTCAATTCATTGCCCTCCCTTTTGGGCTGGCTTTTGCCCCAAGCGTATTCAAAAAGGTCATGTCTGCCCTGGCAGCTCAAATTGCTCAACTTCAAGAAATATGAAAATAGAAAAGGTTAGGGAGCCAAAATAGCATTTTATCACTGATTGGTAACAAATGTTTTTGAGGAAGCAGCAGTAAGCTGTTAAACATTGAATTGCCTTTTTTTTTATGGATATTTTAATATGTTTTAATAAAATGTTAGAGCACCACTTTGTTGGTGTGTGTCCTGGGATTTCCCTTGAGAAGAGAGGTCATTTTCTGTGCAGGCTGGTTCTGTTGACGGGTTGTATAAGCCCTCTTTAACCATTTATGTATGTGAGAGCAATACATTAGTCTGCTATTTTATATTTATTTGAGTGATAAGACACTTTTGGCATCCTCCCTTTTCTTTTTTTTTTTCCTGCGTGTTTGCATACTTTGGCTGTATAGCGAAGAACTGCCATATACTTAGATACTGTGGCCACAAGACCTGAGTGATACCATAATTGGGGTAGTCTAAAAATCCCATCCACGTGTTATATGGGTGCGCGCCTGTTCTGTTCCCCAGACACTAGCTTGCTTTGTGAGTATTATTCCTTATGCTGGTGTTGGTGACAATCTCTCACTAACAACACTGGACTAGGAGCACCTTCCTTTCTTCTCTGTTAGAATTTCAAGAAATCCTCTGTGATTCCTTCCAAAGTTATTCATTTCTTAGGCATGAAGAATGGTGTTTCTTTCAGAAAACAAGATCCAATCCGTGTCCCTTCAGGTACCTCAAGCGATATCCTGGCTCTTGGCAACTGCGGGAATACATGAAGATACTAAATTACCCAGTTTCTGCTGTGGATGCAGCTGATTTTGCTCAGTTTCACACTAAGGATTTGCAATTGGACATTCTCTGGAATTGTTCTAGACACCAATCTCCTTTGTCTCATGTCATTATCAGTCTCCCCAGATGAAGGAAGACTTTGCTGGTGGCTTCAGCTGTCACATCTGATGCTGGGACTGCTTTTTGTCATCCCGGAGTGGATTGTAGTCATCACAGGCGCCAGTCTGTTAGACTGGGTTTTTACCCTGAGTCCCTGATGGCTCCAGGTCTGTGTACCAGGGCGGAGAGTCTTCTAGCAATCAGTGTTCTGGAGTTAAGGATAATCCAACTAGCGCTGTCCCACTGGTCTCATCCCTCTTCAGGATCTACAGTGAGGATCCAGTCAGACAGTGTGACAGCAGTTGCTTATACCAACAGTCAGGAAGAACCCAGAAGAATGTCAGCTTTGTTTTAAGTTCGGAAGATCCTCCAGTGAGGGTCTCAGGTGAAGCCAGCTTTGGATGGAATGTCCTGCAGCCTGTGGTGCCTCTATCCGTGTCCTTCTTGCTTCTTTTTTTTCTTTGAAGATCATAACCCTGTTTTCTTGATCATTTACTGTTGTTCAGTGGCTGATGTACCAGTTTTAGTGGAAACTGGTCTCACTGGAGGGTTTTCTCTTTCCCTCCCAGGAATATTGGTGAATGCTTTACTGTATCCCCACGGTTCCTGTCTTCCACACTGGATGACAGAGAAAAGAGGATTTTAGTGAACTTTCCATTAAATAATTTTATCTTGGTCCATGTGGAGTATAGGACGTCAACAAGGAGGGAAAAAAAAAGGTGCGAGTCCCCGCGCAGAGAAGGCCTCTTGGGTTTCCTTCTTTCCTCTCAAGTTTTTTTATTTAATTGCCCTGCCCTGCAGAGAAGGGGACATTAGCCCATGGTTCCTGTGTTCCAATTGACTAACAGAAAAGCATTTAACTGTTTTTACTAAAATCATCACTTCTGGTTCATCTCTGAGACTGGTTTGTGTTCTGAATGTTTTTTTTCTTTCTCCCTCCCTGGAATCTTGGTGGGATAGCTTTGGTATGTCCCCGTGGTTCCTGTATTCGACTATGGACTAAAGAGAAATGGGGATTTATGTGTTCTTAACTGATTAAATCCTTTTCTCTTTGTCCATGTGGAACATGGCTTCCCTCCTTCCTGCTCCACTCCTGTTTTTTGTTGTTTTAAATCTTTGCTATCTGTTAAAACTGAGCATTTCTGGTGGGAGTCAAGTGGGAGTCTCCACCTCCAAAAAGCTTTCTTTTATGCAAATTCCCTCCCCCTCTGTGGGTGGATAGTTTACCCTGTGCTTCCTGTATTCTAATTCTAATGAACTAAGAAAAGGATTTAAAGGTAAGTACACATTCCATTTCTCCCCAAACCCTCATACCATGCACTTTTTCTACCCATCTCATCCTGTCTGAATGTTAATCTCAGGCCTCCGTATGTTCCCACTGTAAAGCAATGCTCCTATTCAAAGTTGATGGTGATCTGTATTTTTGTCCTCTCACCTCCCGTAATCCTAATTTTCCCCATACAGGACTCTCGTTTTGAGATCTTCCCTAATGGAACCCTGAAGATCCTGAGCGTTGAGGTGTATGATGGGACTGTGTACAAATGTGAGAGCAGCACACCGGCTGGCAGCATTGTGGCCCAGGCCAGAGTTCACGTGCAAGGTAAGTGTGTGTCCGTGTCAGTAAAGCAGCCGACAGCCAGTAACTTTGTGGAGTTGGCATTAGTTTTAGGTCTTTGGCTTTCTTATCACCAGAGATGCTTTTCAGTGAGTTGAAGACCTCACTGTAGTTCAGATGTTTAAAGTGATTCTTCTCTTGTTAAACCCCCCCCAGTGCTCTCTAGGTCATGTGCTAAGCCTCCAACTCCCTTCTCATAGACTGACACACTCTTCTTTTTAATCTCTCTCCTTCCCTCAGCTTGTCGTTTGCAGGGTTCTCCACTCCCCAGTCTTATCTTTGTTTAAGCGGAGTTCTTACCAGGTGTTTTCTCCTCACTTGACGTGCCTTAGTTCTGTTCTGATTCTCTCTACTCCAGCCTCTCCTGGGTTCTGTGCCAGTTCTCCACTGCCCCAGTCTTTCCTGGGCTCCATCTCCATTCTCTTCTCACAGTTTCTCCTGTGTTCTCTCATTTCTCTACTCCCCTTCTCTCCTCGGTTCCCTACTTCCCATCTCTCCTGGGTTTTCTGTCAGTTCTTCACTCCATAGTTTCTCTTGGGTTCTCTCTTTCCTGGTCTTTTGTGGATTCTTGCTCTGTTCTCCTCACCATGGTCTCTCCTTGGGTTCTTGCTCAGTTTTTCCTTTCCATGGTCTCCCCCTTGGGTTCTTGCTCGGTTTTCCCTCTCCATAGTCGCTTCTTGGGTTCTTGCTCTGTTCTCCTCACCATGGTCTCTCCTTGGGTTCTTGCTCGTTTTTTCCTCTTCATGGTCTTTCCTTGGGTTCTTGCTCAGTTTTCCCTCTCTATGGTCACTTCTTGGGTTCTTGCTTGGTTTTCCCTTTTCATGGTCTCCCCTTGGGTTCTTGCTCAGTTTTCCCTTTCCATGGTCTCCCCTTGGGTTCTTGCTCGGTTTTCCCTCTCCATGGTCTCTCATTGGGTTCTTGCTCAGTTCTCCTCCCCATGGTCTCTCCTTGGGTTCTTGCTCAGTTTTCCCTTTCCATGTTCTCCCCTTGGGTTCTTGCTCGGTTTTCCCTCTCCTTGGTCTCTCATTGGGTTCTTGCTCCGTTCTCCTCACCATGGTTTCTCCTTGGGGTCCTGCTTGGTTTTCCCTCTCCATGGTCTATCCTTGGGGTTCTTGCTCGGTTTTCCCTCTCCATGGTCTCTCCTTGGGGTCTTGCTTGGTTTTCCCTCTTCATGGTCTATCCTTGGGGTTCTTGCTCGGTTTTCCCTCTCCATGGTCTATCCTTGGGGTCCTGCTTGGTTTTCCCTCTCCATGGTCTATCCTTGGGGTCCTGCTTGGTTTTCCCTCTCCATGGTCTATCCTTGGGGTCCTGCTTGGTTTTCTCTCTCCATGGTCTATCCTTGGGGTCCTGTTTGGTTTTCCTTCCCCATGGTCTTTCCTTGGGGTCCTGCTCAGTTGTCCCTCTGATGTCAGTGAGTGACCGTGGCTCTTTCCACGTCTGGAAATATTTTCTTTTATCCTTTAGATACTTGTTACTGGTTTTTGTGCTTTTTTGGGGGGTGGAGGGGCAATAGGCAGCTGCGGTAGGATTGTCTTCTCTGCCCCCCCCCCCTTCCTACGCTGGAGTGGATGCCTTTAATTTTGTTGGAATTTCTCCCATATTACAGTGTGTGGTCCAGAAAATGTTCTGCTTACCTCCTGTGGAGTCCTTGAGTCCCCTCTCAGGAGTCTGGGTTTGGGGAGCTTTCTCTCTACCTAGTCGCAGTGAGCATTGCCATTTTTGGCTGCATGTGCTCTTATGTGTATAAAAAACAAAAACCTTCACAGTGTGCATTTTATTTTCCTGTTGTGAGAGGATGCTGGCAGTTTCTCTCTTTGATATTTGTGTTCAGACACTCATTGTGTTTTACAGTGGTGTAAGCTGGAGAGGCTTGTGTCCTAGGTGTAAAGACATTTGTCACACAAGTTCTGTTCCCTACAATTCCTCACCAGCATGAAGTATTTTTACTTAGATTTTCCGAATAAAGAAGTTCTGTGAGCTGGACTGCCCTGTCCTACCTCGTGGCAGGCTTAGCAGCCAGGTCTGTGAGTTGGATTACTCTGTCGTGCCTTGTGGCAGGCTTAGCAGCCCGGTCTGTCAGCTGGATCACTATGGCCTACCTCATGGTAGGCTAAGCAGCCAGATCCTTGACCTGGATCGCTCTGTCCTACCTCAAGGCAGGCTTAGCCTCCAGGTCTGTGAGCTGGATCCCACTGTCCTACCTCGTGGCAGGCTTAGCCTTCAGGTCTGTGAGCTGGATCACACTGTCCTACCTCGTGGCAGGCTTAGCAGCCAGGTCTGTGAGCCGGAATGCACTGTCCTACCTCGCAGCAGGCTTAGCAGCCCGGTCTGTGAGCTGGATTGCTCTATCCTGCCTCGTGGCCGGCTTAGCAGCCCGGTCTGTGAGCTGGATCACATTGTCCTACCTCGTGGCAGGCTTAGCAGCCCGGTCTGTGAGCTGGATCACACTGTCCTACCTCGTGGCAGGCTTAGCAGCCCGGTCTGTAAGCTGGATCACACTGTGATCTATATATTTTAAAGAACATATTTTTGGAAAAATCTTATGAAGAAACATCTTTGGATAAGGATATCATGGTAGTGATTGGTAACTGAGTGGCTTTGGATGCAGATTTCAAGACAACTAGGTCTCTTCAGGCATAATAGCAATGAAGGCTGAATGCATAATATTTTACTTACTCATACACATAGGTTTAACATCCGTCCCTTGACTGTCAGAGACCCATCCACCACTCTGTAGCACAATGTATTGGATACCTCTGTGTAACCTGAAGGTCAGATTCCATTAGCAGAATGTGTATACTCAGTGCGGGCTGTAAAATTAAACTCTATCCTCTGTAACCGCTTAATGAAGTGGATTAGAAAATGCAAACTAGATCACTTAAGGGCTGCAACAACTAATCGATATTATCGATAAACAGTAGAGTTTTTTTTTTTGTTTGTTTTTCTGGGGTGGAAACTAAAATAATTTGACATAAATAGGTCTGTTGATTTCATGTACAGAGATGTCCGGATGGAGTTGTTGATACTGATTGTAGTATCCAGAAAGTTAACTTGTGTTCGTGAGTGCCTGAATTTGAGGTTAATAATGGGGTGAAAGAAAGTATCGTTTTTGTGAAATGCCAAAAGTTCATCTTCGCTGGTAGTCCTAATGATTAGGATATCGTGTGTAACGGAGGTAGACCAGAGGCTGTGTTTGGCATGTGGAAAATAATTCCTCCTCCAGTTTTTCCATGAATAGGTTGGGGTTTTCAGGTGTTATTTACGTTCCCATGGTAGTTCCAGGGTTTTGTGTGTATAGTTCCTGCCCAAATGTGAAATAATTGTGCATAAGTATAAAGTGTATTAGATGGGTTAGGTTACAGGTTCTGTGGATAAGCCCTCTTGCTGTAGGAATGCTTTGCAGGCTGCAATGCCATCTTCATGTGGAATGGTGTTGTAGAGTGATTTCACACCCATAGGGGCTAGAAGTGTTTCCCTAGGGATGGAGCCAAGGTCAGACAGTTTGTTTAAGAGATTGGTTGGGTCCTGTATGTAACTGGGTGTATTTTTACCAATGGTTTGAGGATCCTCTCCACCTAGTCAGAGAGATTTTTTGTGCATTTTGTTCTATGTTTTGGGATTATTCATTGTATTCTTCCTCATGAATGAATTATTTGAGTCTGTTTGGTGAAGACCTCCTCCATATCAGTGTAGAGTTCTATTTTATCCAGAGGTTTGGATGGACAGAAGGAAAGTACTTTTGAAATTGCAGATGGTTCCTCTTTGTTTGGTTTGTGTTCTGAGAGGTGACAACACAAGTCTTTTGTTCTGCTCGTGTTGGTAGTAAATTTAAATGCCCTGCTTTTTCCTGTAGTCTGTCTAGTTTCTTGTTTTTTTTTCTCTGTTATGAGGAGAGTTTGTGATTTCTTTTAATATAGCTGCAGTATATTTTCTATGTCCTGTCTTTTCCCATACTTATTTTCAGGGTCAAGATCACGGCTTTTAGTTTGGTCTTGATGTTGTAACAGGTCCCAGTTAAATTATTACTCGCCTTTTCTGATTTTGTGGTACATAACTGCTGTACATATCGGCTATTGTGTAGGTGTTAGAGTACGGTTCGTTTGCTTGACTCTGTGTACCGAACCCGGCTTGTCTACGAATCTTTGGGTCCACTCCTGCATTGTTCGACGACTAGTAGTCTTCTCTTCCTCGACTCTCCTGTAGTCTTCGACTCGCAGTTGACCAATTTCTGTCTGCCGACTACTGCCTCACTTAGACGTTTGCTTGTCTTAGACTATCGACCTCCTGCAGCAGGGTTCCGACTCTGTGTCGGAGATCGAACCTTCCTTGCCTGGCTGAGAGATTGTGACATTGGGTTTTTTTAACTGGTCTTTCTGGCTCCTGTTGTGATGTTAATATTAGCACCTGATTTTCCATTTTGTTCAATTTGGTCTTGGTATTGCTTCAGTAGACTCCTACCAAGCCTCCTCCTGCCTTCTATTTCCCTTAATTTCTTGACCCTTAAAGGGATAGTAATGTTTCCCAATAAAAGCCGCTTCAATTAATCATCATAGTATTTGGGCCATGGAGAGTGTTGTTTCAATACTGTCAGAGTTGTAGTACAAGAGTAATTGAATGATAAAGTATCCCCCTCCTACCCCTTTTACTGATGTAACACTGCTCGCCTCAGAGGGACAATCTTCAGTGATCATAAGGAAAACCTGAAAAACTGTCAAGGGGGTAGGGTTTTCCTTAGGATCACAGTAAGACATTTGTCCCTTGCTGTGATCTGTCCGGTCAAGAGACCAGATTCAACATCTGAGGGGAGGTGGCTTACAATAGGTAAAAAGGTGAGGAAGGGAGATACTTAATCATTCAATTTGTACTACCACTCTGACAGTAGTGAAATAATACTCTCCAAGGTCCAAATACTATGAAGATTAATTGAAGCAGCTGTTTTTGTGAAACATTACTATCCCTTTAATACCACTTTCTTGTTTGTAATTGTGCCTGTTTTGGCGAATGGCTGAAATACAGGTTTTGTCCCATACACATACCTCCCATGTGTCCCTCTTTAGGAGGGACAGTCCCTCTTTTAGACCCAAATCCCTCTGTCCCTCTTTCCCACTCTGATGTCCCTCTTTTTAGGAGATCAGACTGAGTGGTGTGTAGATAAGTGTATCCTATTGTTCTATAGCAATATAACTTGCATTATTGTTTGTATAAATGTCAGTATATGTGTTTATAAATTAGTCTGTTTAAATAAAATACTTTGGTCTTGTTATAAGTCATTTTTTAGGTTACACAAAGAGGTATGAATAGGTCATGAAATAGCCTAAAAATCCCCGGTAATGCTCCACCCACCAGCCACGCCCCCAGCAACACCCCCTAAAACACAAGTGTCCCTCTTTGGCTATTTGAAATGTTGGGAGGTATGCATACATCCCCCTTTATGATTTTCATTCTGATAGGGCAGTTTTGCAGACTCCTATAGGGTTTCCCCCTAAGGTCGTTTCTGAATTTCACGTTAACTAGAAAATAGTTCTTCCTCCTATTTGTCAGGCTTTGTCTACCAGATAGGAGAGGGCAGTGCCCTTCAGGGTCACTGCTGGGTGCTTCCAGTCTTATAAGAATCTGGTTTCTTGGACAGTCGTGCAAGGCGGCAGTGTAGCAGTGTCTTCACACATTTGCTAAACACTACTGAGTCAATGTGCTGGCTTTGGGTGAAGTCCATTTTGTATGGAATGCCCTGCGGGCCGTACCTGTACAGATGTCCTTCTTGTATTTTACTCCAGTATCCCTTTTTTCCCTCTATAACTTGACTTGATGTGTAGGTGTCTGACACCCAAGGGTCGTTGTGTTTCAAGTTCGTGTCTGTTAGAACTGTCCTGTGTTTCGAGAGGTTTTTCTATTTCCCTCCCTGGAAACTTGGTTGATGATTTGAAATGTCCATGTGGTTCCTGTGTTCCTCGTTGGACAAAAGAGAAAAGGGTAATTGTGTGATCTTGCTGGTTGATCCTTTTCTTTTAGTCTTTGTGGAACACAGGACTTGTGTCCGGGAGAACAGAAGACATTGTTTGAGTTTTGAAGAGGGGGCCATCTGAGATCTCTGGTTCAGGTGACCATGTTCCTGCCCTACTTTATTTCTTTCTTCTTCCCCTCTATTCTTTGCTATAATGTTAAAACTGAGCATGTCTGTTGGGGGTTAAGTGGAATAATATATCACTATTTTAGGCAAGTGCTCTTAAAATTCTTTTCTCTTAGCTGACTGAGGAATGCAGGGCATGTGCTGGGGCGCCCGGCCAGTTCCTGGCTTCTTCACCAGTGACATCCTCTGCTTTCTTTAGTGTAAACTAGTTTGGCTGTTCAGTGGTGTGTTATATAGTGGATGGGGTATATAGAGCAGTGTGGAGGGGTATATTAACACACTGGGGAGGGGGTGCATAAACCATATCTCCAGAAGACTTTATAAATTGGTGGCAGTTCAAAGAAGAGCCAGGAAAATGTTGCAAGGCACAGACGAAGCTTACCAGGATAGACTGGATAGCCCTGATCTAGGTAGCTTGGAGGAGAGGGGGATATGATGGCAATTGTTTATTGTGTTAAGGGATTTAATACACTTCAGGCGATTTAAATATTGTTGCAAAAAGAAGGAATAGTAGAAAAAAAGGTAATGATCTAAAACTGGAGAAGACTCATTGTGTCTAAGTAGCACTTTACACAAACGGTGATACTCACAGAACAGCCTCCAGTGCAGGTGGAAGGGACTGATACAGTAAAGAAACAGAGATTCCTGGGATGGAGCCCGGCCTGTTCTGTAGACTGTGTGAGAGAGGAAAATGGTACAGACTGGGCCAGTTCATTCCAATCTAACAGAAAAATCTGTTTCTATCCCTGATCCCCTCCGTGTGCCTGTCCCTATTTCTATCCCTGATCCCCCTCCGTGTGCCTGTCCCTACTTCTATCCCTGATCCCCCTCCGTATGTCTGTCCCTATTTCTATCCCTGATCCCCCTCCGTGTGCCTGTCCCTATTTCTATCCCTGATCCCCCTCCGTGTGCCTGTCCCTATTTCTATCCCTGATCCCCTCCGTGTGCCTGTCCCTACTTCTATCCCTGATCCCCCTCCGTATGTCTGTCCCTATTTCTATCCCTGATCCCCCTCCGTATGTCTGTCCCTATTTCTATCCCTGATCCCCTCCGTGTGTCTGTCCCTATTTCTATCCCTGATCCCCCTCCGTGTGCCTGTCCCTACTTCTATCCCTGATCCCCCTCCGTGTGCCTGTCCCTATTTCTATCCCTGATTCCCTCCGTGTGTCTGTCCCTATTTCTATCCCTGATCCCCCTCCGTATGTCTGTCCCTATTTCTATCCCTGATTCCCCTCCGTGTGTCTGTCCCTATTTCTATCCCTGATTCCCCTCCGTGTGTCTGTCCCTATTTCTATCCCTGATCCCCTCCGTGTGTCTGTCCCTATTTCTATCCCTGATCCCCTCCGTATGCCTGTCCCTATTTCTTCCCTGATCCCCCTCCGTGTGTCTGTCCCTATTTCTATCCCTGATCCCCTCCGTGTGCCTGTCCCTATTTCTATCCCTGATCCCCCTCCGTGTGTCTGTCCCTATTTCTATCCCTGATCCCCTCCGTATGTCTGTCCCTATTTCTATCCCTGATCCCCTCCGTATGTCTGTCCCTATTTCTATCCCTGATCCCCTCCGTGTGTCTGTCCCTATTTCTATCCCTGACTCCCCTCCGTGTGTCTGTCCCTATTTCTATCCCTGATCCCCTCCGTGTGTCTGTCCCTATTTCTATCCCTGACACCCCTCCGTGTGTCTGTCCCTATTTCTATCCCTGATTCCCCTCCGTGTGTCTGTCCCTATTTCTATCCCTGATCCCCCTCCGTGTGCCTGTCCCTATTTCTATCCCTGATCCCCCTCCGTGTGCCTGTCCCTATTTCTATCCCTGATCCCCCTCCGTCTGTCTGTCCCTATTTCTATCCCTGATCCCCCTCCGTGTGTCTGTCCCTATTTCTATCCCTGATCCCCCTCCGTGTGCCTGTCCCTATTTCTATCCCTGATCCCCCTCCGTGTGTCTGTCCCTATTTCTATCCCTGATCCCCCTCTGTGTGCCTGTCCCTATTTCTATCCCTGATCCCCTCCGTGTGCCTGTCCCTATTTCTATCCCTGATCCCCCTCCGTGTGCCTGTCCCTATTTCTATCCCTGATCCCCTCCGTGTGTCTGTCCCTATTTCTATCCCTGATCCCCTCCGTGTGTCTGTCCCTATTTCTATCCCTGATCCCCTCCGTATGCCTGTCCCTATTTCTTCCCTGATCCCCCTCCGTGTGCCTGTCCCTATTTCTATCCCTGATTCCTCTCCGTGTGTCTGTCCCTATTTCTATCCCTGATCCCCCTCCGTGTGCCTGTCCCTATTTCTATCCCTGATCCCCTCCGTGTGCCTGTCCCTATTTCTATCCCTGATTCCCCTCCGTGTGTCTGTCCCTATTTCTATCCCTGATCCCCCTCCGTGTGCCTGTCCCTATTTCTATCCCTGATTCCCCTCCATGTGTCTGTCCCTATTTCTATCCCTGATTCCCCTCCGTGTGTCCCTGATCCCCTCCTTACGCCTGTCCCTATTTCTATCCCTGATCCCCCTCCGTGTGCCTGTCCCTAATTCTCACCCTGATCCCCTCTGTACGCCCGTCCCTAGTACTGACTCAGAACCTCTTCCTTCCCTAATATACACACTCGTTAAAACTCTGCTCCTCCCCTTACAGAGAAGCTGAAGTTCACCCCGCCTCCGCAGCCACATCAGTGTATGGAACTGGATAAGGAGGTGACGGTACATTGCTCCGCCACCGGCCGGGAGAAGCCCGCAGTACAATGGGTTAAGGCTGGTAAGTACCTCCTCTGCTGGTGTGGGTAGTAAGGAGGACACTTGTGATAGCAACATCCCCTAAAATGTCTGAAAACTTGAGTCACAAGACAAGCAGTGTGGAATTGCACAGACTGTAGTAACAGGTGTAGAGTGCACGCAACAAAAGCACCAAACTGCAGAGCAAACTGCACACAGATAATAATCAGTAGGAGTACAGGAGTACTTGGCTGCAGCCAATCATAATGTGACATCCAGGGAAGAAAAATGCCGTCCAGACCCTCCAGATTACACCCAATGCATCGCCACCATCTGTGGCTTCAAAGCCATTTGGGTGTCAGGTGTAATCTGGAGGGTCTGGACAGCATTTTGCTTCCCTCGATGTTACATCTAAATAAATATATATATATCTATATAAAAGAAGACTTTGTGCCTGACAAAACACACCCAGGGGCAGCAGTAAAAAGGATTACTGCTCCCATTGTGTGATTAAATGGGGTGTGATTTTTGGCCCGTCCCCACTACCCAGCCCGCCCACCACTATCTAAGGCTGGAAAAAAAAAAAATGGCTGCTACTCACTCCTACACCACAGAGACACACACACGCCCCCAACACACACACACACACACACACCCCACCCCCCCACACATACACACACACACACACACACACACACACACACACACACACACACCCCTGTGTATGAGGATTGGCACTATACAGTATAGGAGGGACAGTCCCTGTTTGACACCCAAATCCCTCTACTCCTCTATTTAGGAGATCACCCTGTGTGGTGTATACACAAAAGGCTGACCAGACCTCACCTTTAAGCGGGGACACATAGGAAATAGGCATATTTCAGGAGTGCACCAAAATCAAAGCAGCCGTGCAGTATGCATTTTTCATATGCGTCCCCAGTTAAAGGTGAGGTCTGGTCACCCTAATATACCAGTGTATCAGATTGCTCCACATCAGTAAAACCCACAGTAATGTGGGTATAAACTTCTGTATATATCTTATAAATTAGTCTGTGTAAAAATACTTTCATCTTCTTCTAAATCATTCACTTACACAAAGAGTAACTTAACCATTTCAGTGCCAGAGGGGATGCAATGCATTGCTTACCGCCTGGCAATCAAAGAGTTAAAAATTCTCTACAGTGGTCTGGCACTGTATAGCAGTGGTTCTCAACCTGTGTCTTCAGTTCAGTGGCTGTTAACAGGCCAGGATTTTAGGATTTCCTTTTAAGAGTACAGGTGAGTTAATCAATACGACTGAGCTTCTGATTAACACACTTGTGTTCTAGCAGGGAAATTCCTAAGTCCTGGCCTGTTAGTGGCCACTGAGGGCATGGGCTGAGAACCTCTGCTGTATAGTATACAGTCTGCATGTGTCTGTGTATAAAGACTGGCACTATACAGTATAGGAGGGACAGTCCCTGTTTGACACCCAAATCCCTCTGCTCCTCTATTTAGGCGATCACACTGTGTGGTGTATATACTAGTGTATCAGATTGCTCCACATCAATAAAACTCACAGTAATGTGGGTATAAACTTCTGTATATATCTTATAAATTAGTCTGTGTAAAAAATACTTTCATCTTCTTCTAAATCATTCACTTACACAAAGAGTAACTTAACCATTTCAGTGCCAGAGGGGTATGCATTGCTTTGCTTACCCCTGGGCACTCAAAGGGTTAAAGATTCTCTAAAATATACCACCAGCCACACCCCCAGTAACACCACCTAAAACACAAGTGTCCCTCTTTGGCCATTTGAAATGTTGGGAGGTATGTTACTTACACTGCTCACACTGTATGTCTGTGTGTATGTTGTGATTTGCATCTGTGTCTCACTGTTTGTGTGTGTCTGTCTGTCTGTGTGTGTGTCTGTCTGTGTGTGTGTCTGTCTGTGTGTGTGTCTGTGTGTGTGTGTCTGTCTGTGTGTGTGTCTGTCTGTGTGTGTGTCTGTCTGTGTGTGTGTCTGTGTGTGTGTGTGTCTGTGTGTGTGTGTGTGTCTGTGTGTGTGTGTGTCTGTGTGTGTGTGTGTCTGTGTGTGTGTGTGTCTGTGTGTGTGTCTGTGTGTGTGTGTGTGTGTGTGTGTGTCTGTGTGTGTGTGTCTGTGTGTGTGTCTGTGTGTGTGTCTGTGTGTGTGTGTGTGTGTGTGTATGTATGTGTGTTGCATGCTTCTCTATCACTGTGTGTCCCCCTGTATATGTGTGTGTGTGTTTGCACATGTCTGTGTATCACTGTGTGTACCTTTCTGACACGTACACCCTACGCTATATTTCTATCATAACATTTATTTAAAAAAAAAATAAAAAATTCCCTGCATAACATGACGGTCAACGCCATCCCAAATTGCTAGTTTATGAATTAAAGCCTTTTTCTATTTTTGTTACCCTAGTGTGCCTTGATTTACTTGGGTCCTTTTTTGGTTGGGTATTATGGTTCTCTAAACCATTACACTTCCCATAATTGAGCGTGAAATCTTGACTCTCACATCGTCTGGGGCAGTTTCCTTGGGTCTGTGACTGTTGCGCGCTCATTGTCCGGCACACTCTTTCATTTGGATGTGTTTTTGCCTCCCTCCCCTCTCTTTGCAGATGGCACTAGCCTCCCGCCTCATGTGGATTCAGACTCCGGCCTCTTACATTTCCAGCGCGTGACCCAGAAAGATGCTGGGAACTACACCTGCATTGCCTCCAATAGCCAGCAGGGGGAGATCCAGGCAGATGTGCTCCTGACTGTGGCTGGTGAGTGTTCCTGGTGTTGCAGATTTATTTTTGTGGTTACAACTGCCCCTAGTGTTTGTTAATGGTAGTGTGGGGTTTATTGATTTCTAACAAATGTCTCCTTTTCCAGTTTATATCAACTTTAAGATTGTGCCAGAGAACACGACCATGTACCAAGGCCACACTGCAATACTTCACTGCCAGGCCAGTGGCAACCCCACCCCACTTATACAGTGGAGGGGCAAAGAGAGGATGCTGGATTCCACCAAGGCCAACCCCCGGTGAGTCATCTCCACCTTTTTAATCTGGTGCAGGGGTCTGAGCTCTGCTCCTCTCGGGCTGGAGCAGGGTGCCTGAGCTCTGCTTCTCTCGGGCTGGAGCAGGGTGCCTGAGCTCTGCTTCTCTCGGGCTGGAGCAGGGTGCCTGAGCTGAGGGGAGGGGATAGAAGCGACGGAGCGATAGCTGGGGGCTGGGATAGAAGAGACGGAGCGCTAGCTGGGGGGAGGGGATAGAAGCGACGGAGCGCTAGCTGGGGGGAGGGGATAGAAGCGACGGAGCGCTAGCTGGGGGGAGGGGATAGAAGCGACGGAGCGCTAGCTGGGGGGAGGGGATAGAAGCGACGGAGCGCTAGCTGGGGGGAGGGGATAGAAGCGATGCAGTTCTAACTGGGCATCCTTTTCTCTTAGTCATTGAGAGATACAGGAACCATTAAGTTAAGGCCTTACCAGGTAGAGTGTGGTGGGTCCAACAACCACTTGCCCAAAACCCTTTTTATAGCTTTGGCAGTGGAGACTCGTAAAGCCTTAGCCCCCCACCCCCATTACATTGTTGAAATATTTTTGCAACTTGTAGTTATTGGGACATTATTCTTGAAATATAGGAGAAAGATGGGACAGAATTTTTGTTTTTGATATGGAGTATTTAGTAGTTTTTGTGATATTTGTTCCAATCAGATATCTTCCGGTTGTTGTCTCATTCAGATGGCGCAGTGTAATTGGCAGAGATGTATTACCGTTGTCTTACACTTAAGCATTTCTGATGCTGTGACATTGGAATGGCGGTAGCTGTCTTTTCCCCTAATAGCTATTTGATCTCAGGCACTTGCATTTGTACATTATTTATTACATCAACTAGGACAGTGAGTTGGGATTGAGCCGGGTGTGTTGTGAATGGTGCCATCCGGTCTATTTGGGATTACATTTGGCACACTTTTCTTTCTACTGTTCCAAATTTCCACAATTAAATTGATTTTTACCCATGATGAACTTTTGTTTGTCCTGGATTTGCTTTTTTTTTTCTGTGACTATGGCACTTGAAAGATGAGACACCCCAGCTCCTGGCCCTGCCTGGGGTGGTTTATTGAGGCTGAATATGTGATCAAAGCAGACAATTGTCACAAACATGAGCTGTCCCTTGTGATGTTAATGAGAGAGTCTCAGGGCTGGGAACATAATGGGGGGGGCAGGAAAATCTCCAGACGGCCTGGTTCCCTCCACCCACTAATTAGAAGAAAATCGAGAAGAACAAGGTGAACATCCTGTTTAGAAAAAGACCAGTTGAATACTGTATATGAATACACAAGCTTTATTATAATCCGTAACCTTGAAGTGTAAATTAAAAACAGATTAATATGAGGTAGTCCTCCATCCAGTACAATAAACTGAAATGTACTTGGGACATTTATGTTGTTATCTGAACTAGCAGAGTACCTATTTGTATCACCGGGGTTAATATCCCAAATAGATGATACAGTTGTACATTGAGCGAGTGCTCCAAATGATTTGAGTTTTAATTGGGGAATTGGTCAGTATTTCTATATATCTTCAATCATACAAGTGCTGTGTGTACTTGGTTACATTTTCTTGTCTCATATACTTGTGTTGAATGCACGTCACATCCTAGTCTGGACGGATCGGTATCCAGACACTCGGTGAAAGACATTACCAGATACAATATCATTTACCAATATTTTATAGATCTGAGATCATCCGACTCCGAATTGCTGTGGGGCTACCATCTCCCAATTAATCTGAACAGAGCCGATTATGGGGACATAGAGACCAGCACAGCTGAGTTTCAGTCATTAACATGTTGATTGCCGCTACGATGTGGGACCCGGTGCATCTCATATTGTCTATCATCTAATTGGTATATTAGCACCGGTGATACAGATAGGTACTCTCGGTCAGATAGCAACATAAATGTTCAAGTACATTTTAGTTTGTTTCGGATGGATTCCTCTGCCACCAAGGGACTGACTGTTCTACAGCTACCTGTTTCTATGGGTGTTGGGTACCAGGAAAGAGAGAGATGCCTGGCTGGTAAAGTGCCAGGACTGAGATGCCTGGTTGGTAAAGTACCAGGAAAGAGAGAGATGCCAGGCTGGTAAAGTGCCAGGGCTGAGAGAATCAGATGCCAGAATGGAAGATAGACAGTGCTACTCACCAGTCTGACGGCCATTCAGAGCCAGGCTCCCCACATTATCCTATTTATTTCCCACGATGTCTCCCATGCCGGCCGCCTTCCTCGCTCTGTATCCCCACTGCCTGTTTCTTCTCTCTCGCCCCCCCACCTGTCTCCCTCGCCCCTCGTCCCCCACTGCCTGTCTTGCTGCCCACCATGCTCCCCACTGCTAGTCTTGCTCTACCCCTCTGTGTCCTTGCTGCCTGTCTTACCTCCCCCCTGTCCCCCCCACTACCTGTCTTCCTCCCCCTCTGTGCCCCCTCTACTTTTCTTACCCCCCCCATGCCCCTCACTGCCTACCATTCTGGACCTCTCTCCTGTTCCCCCATTTTTCTTTCATGCTTGTGACATTCAACAGTCTCTCCCTGAGAGGTACCCCTCTACCTTCTGTGGTGGTGTCTCTGTATCTTTTCCCGATTTAGGGTCCCTGTCTCCCATTTCTGTCTCTCTTGTATTTTTCCCGGGAGTCTTCCCATCTAATAGAGACCTGTTTGTTTCCAGTATTCAGATCATGCCAAATGGCTCACTCGTCATCTACCATGTCACCAGCGAGGATTCTGGGAAGTATACCTGCATTGCGGGAAATGTCTGCGACATCAAGCATCGGGACACCTTTCTCTATGTTGTGGGTAAGAGAGTGGGGTTGTGGCGATAAGGAGGATACATGGACTTTTGTGAGGGAAAGCTGTCGGGTTGGTGACAGCCTTGAGAGCTGGGTAGAGAAAAGCCCTAGGGATTGGACTGTTCTCCCTCCTTAGAAGAAGGAATACTTTGGGTTGCTGTACAAGATGTCCCTGAGGTTGTTGCCTGGGAATGGGTGACAGTCCCTTGGGCTGCGGGAAGGAAGGCAGTGAGACTGGGATTAGGCTGATGAATGGGAATGAGGGATGTTGGCTGAACAACGTTGTGGTGTAACTTGGGTTTTTGGGTGGACTGGCACAGTGTTCATGCTCTGTTTACATGAGATGGTCTCCCCCTCAGATAAGCCACTGGATGAAAAGAGTGAGCAGGAGGCCAGTAACCCATACAAGATGATACAGACCATCGGACTGTCGGTGGGAGCGGCAGTCGCATACATCATCATTGTGCTGGGCCTCATGTTCTACTGTAAGAAGCGCAGGAAGGCCAAGAGGCGGAGCAAGAATGAGGGAGAGGAGCCAGAAATGGAGTGTCTGAATGGTGAGTGATCAGGTTGTTATGGGATGAGCCGAATGACTGCCTTCTGTCCACATCATGAGATGGAAGACTTGTCATGATCCTGTGCTGACACTAGTGTCTCCCCAGGTGGCGCTGTGCAGGGTATAAATATAGGGTGAATATCAGTAGTATCTGGAAGGGGTTCATCTCCATGGATGAAGTACTGACAACAGACTCTTCCTAGGTGGCGCTGTGCTGCAGAACGGACAGACCACAGCGGAGATCCAAGAGGAGGTTCCACTAACCACACTGGGAAACAAGAGGCTCAGCTCTGGAGACAAGATAAACTTCCCTCGTGCCAATCTACACCCCATCACCACGCTGGGTATGTCACTGGCAAGGATTGGAAAATCCCATTCAAATACAACACAGGAGCCAGATCTGGAACCTGTCAGTGCCCCAGGATTCAATACAAGATGTACTATAGACTCTTATCTCACTGTCCAGGGGATGTAAATCCATAGGATATATACAGATTCTGTGCTAAACACGCCAGGGACCATTATGCCAGGTAGTCAGAGATGGGAAGAAAAACTTGTGACTCACCAGCATCACATAGTCGAATGCTATACTGCTGCGGTTCTTCTCTGCCGCGGGAACATCACAGTCGAATATATACAAAGTTACAGCTGCATCTGTCTATGATTAAGTGCCCACAGGTGTGAAACGCGTTAGACGATGGTTTGATGTGCGTTCTGGTTTTTGGGTCACCATGCTCTGATGTCAAGTCTATATGTTTTAAACATGAAAACTAAAGTTTTATAGAGTTTGATGATTCCTTTGTTCCGGATGCAGCTGCAACTTTGTATATATTCGTCTGTAAATCCATAAACACAATGTCCTCTCTGACCCATTCACCTTCATGTCAGACCACGACAGCCCCCGTCCCCCACATGCAAACCATATCACAACCCTCTTCTTCCAGTCAACCACTTGTAGTATCAGGTTGAGACACCCTTTTTGCCCTCTTGTGTTTTAAACCCCACACACATATGCCATTAGCGGGGTGGTTTTCTTGCCCTTCTCCAAGATTAGATACCGCTAAAAGACTTTGGTTCTCCTGCAGGTCGGGGAGTGTTTGGGGAGGTGTTCCTGGCAAAGGCTCAAGGGTTGGACTCTGTGGCTGGCGAGGCAGTGGTCCTAGTGAAGACTCTTCAGACCCGTGATGAACAACTTCAAATGGATTTCAGGAGAGAGATGGATATGTTCTCCAAACTCAATCATGCAAACGTGGTGCGCCTGTTGGGGTTGTGCAGGGAGGCTGAGCCACACTACATGATCCTGGAATACGTGGACCTGGTAAGCAGCTGAATGACACATTCTTGCCTAGGTCTTCAGGCAAAAAATTGTCTACACAGAGTCTCATCAGTTGCCCAAATTAGACGGTCACCAAATAAATTCTTACAGCAGTACTCACAGTCTCAAAATCCAGAGTAATTTTTAATTGAATTTGCTTCCACATAGTACTGGGCACAGTCTTGGCCCCTTTATCGATTTAGTTGATAAATAATTACCTCTTTCTCACTCTTGATCGTTTACACCCTTCCTCTGTCTTTCATGGTCCCATCCATCCTTCCTGACTTGCGGGACCATTTTAGGAGGTGGGTCCCGCATTTGTTAGCTTGTGTATTAGATCAGGGTTTCTCAATTACAGTAGTCAGTCCCCCTAACCATTCAAGTTATAGGGAAAACACTGAGCACAGGAGAACAATCCCTTAATTACACACCTGTACACGGGCAAGGAATCCATAAACCCTGCCTGGTGAGGGAGGGGTACCTGCCGACTGTGTTTGAGAACCCGGATTAGATCATGTTTGTGGGTAGACACCTCCTGGGAATGAACATGCTTTTTCTTGCTCCACAGGGCGACCTGAAGCAGTTCCTGCGCATCTCGAAGAGCAAAGATGAAAATTCATCAAAGTCTCATCATCTGAGCTCCAAACACAAGGTGGGAAAACCCAGGACAGACAGACAGACAGACAATGGTCACATTAACTGGGCACAAACCCTCATGTATACAGACTTGAGCCAGACTGCCCCCCCCATATTGGTATCATTCTTATTCATGAACGAACACACTCACACACCAAGATGTACATATCTGTGGCTTCCGTTTTGACTGACAACCCCCTCCTCCTAATTGGTTAATTCCAATCCCCCTCTCCACTATGGCTTCACATTTGACTGCCCCCTCCCCTCTTAACCTTGCCAATTAACCCTCTATGTCTAATTTCTCTTGCGTCCACTATGGGAACACATGTACTACAGGTACCATGGTGGTGGAGACACTCTTCCTGGAGGGCAGGATACAACTCAAAGGACAGTCTTATGGGTGGAGACTCCCTCCTCCAGTTCAACCCTCCCCTCGCCTACTAACTCCCAGAATTTATGTGTCTTGCTTGAAGCTGGCAGGTCAAGACACAGTCTCTGAGTGACTTTTATATTTTAGTCTGATTTTACTGTAGAGGCCCCATTAAGAATGCTACATCTCTGGAACGGTTTAAGATACAATGGTCAGAGAGGGCTCTATCTTCTTGTATCCTCACGCTCTATTATGCGGTCCACTTCCTGAGTGCCCGGGGGCCCCTGGTGAATCCGTGAACGGAGTTGTAGGCCTTTCTAGGCAACAGCAACAAAGAAGACTGTTTCACAGAATGACATTTCGTAGCTTTCTTCTGATTGGCTAACAGTTTTGCGTGGTCATTTTAATTCTCTTGTTACCCTATGCAGAGACACTCTCCTTCTCCAGATTTCTCTTCGCTTGCCAGATAAGTTTCTTTCTGGGGTTTTAAGGGTGCTGTGTGTTCTGGGCATAATCCTAGTATTTTACTAGTGTGGGACACATTATTGGAAGTATGTCAGACTCTAAGAGGCATGGGGGTAAAGCCAAGACAAATGATTTGGGGGCTTCTCTTGCCTCCCTCACATATTGTTCCTCATGTCAAGCTGGGCTCCCTAGAGAATATTCAGGATCTCTCTGCCCCTCTTGCTCTGTGTCCCCTACTACTCCACCCGGGCCCTCAGACACTGCTGTCTTCAGTAGCCCAAATCCCCCTTTCTCTCTTTGCAGGGGGTACCACTACCTTTAAATATGTAGCCCCTATTCCTAAGTGTACCTCAAGTTTTTAGGGTTTTCTCTGAGGAGGAACTGCTAGAAGGGGATGAGGATGATGGGGAATATGGAGATATAGACTCTCCTTACTCCTGTGGAGATTCCTGTGTGGCTGATGGGCTGAGGGGCTCATTAGGGCCGTCCTGGATACCCTGCAGGCCTCTGATGAGGGGACCACTTCTCGAGATGTCTTCCAAAGGAATAAGAAGTATTCTCTCTTTTTCCCGCCTATTGCCACTCTTGGCCAGATCCTTCTGGATGAATGGAAGACCACTGATAAGCGGCTGTTTGTCAGTAAGAGGTTTTCTAAGCAGTATCCTTTTTCAGAGACTGCTTTAACGCATTGGGCCGCACCCCCCGCTGTGGGCCCTCCTATTTCACGGTTGGCGAAGACTACTGCTTTCCCACTTGCGAATGCAGTGAGCCTCAAAGAGCCTGCCGACAAGAAGCTGGACTCGATCCTCAAGGCCCGCTTTGTGACCATGGGGGCAACACTCAGACCTATCTTCGTTCCTGCCTGGGTTAACAAAGCTGTTGCCGTTAGGGGCAAACAGCTGGTTTGAGGCTGTCCATGCTGAGGAGGATCTGTTGGTTCTTATTGCCAACAACTGTGACTTTGAGGCTCTCTTTGATGCGGGAGGTTGTTTGCCAAGACCTCAGTTTTTTCTGTTGCTGTGCAAAGCAGCCTGTGGCTCAGGATTTGATCTGCGGACAAATCTGAGAAGTCACTGGTTTCCTTGCCATTTCAGGGAAAGTCCCTGTTTGGACCTGAACCAAAACAGATTATCTGCGATGCAGCTGGTGGTAAGACCACTTTGTTGCCCCAGATTCCCATCAAGCGTTCGTCCATGGAGAAGAAGGTGCGTCTCCCCCAGTCACAGTTTAAGGTCACTTTCATTTATGATTTTAATGAATCCCACTAGAACTTCTTTGGGTCCTGTCCATATTAACACTATATCGTCTCTGAATCTCTGCCATAGATTTATGTACTGTGTAAAAAGACTTTGTTTGAGCTCCCTTAAAGGAGCAGTAAACTTTTTTTTATGAAAACACATATTTTACAGAGCATTTCCTGCTGAATAAAACAAGGTCACTCCCATCGCTGTCAGATGTTTTATTCAAAATTTATAGCAGTTTAAATAATCAGGAAGTGAATTTACTGCGTTTACTTCCTGGAAGTTCTAACTGACAGGAAGTGAATTTACTGTGTTTACTTCCTGATAGTTCTAACTGACAGGAAGTGAATTTACTGTGTGTTTACTTCCTGACAGTTCTAACTGACAGGAAGTGAATTTACTGCGTTTACTTTCTGGAAGTTCTAACTGACAGGAAGTGACTCAGCAGTTTCTATCACTTTCTATGTAGAACTGTATGTCTCTGACTTTTCTGACTTTTCTCTCCATTAGAATCTGACAGGAAATCTAATTAGAATTTGACCACTAGAGGGCACTGCTAATGTAAAAAAACATGGGTTTAAACTGTAATAACTCTGGAAATATAAATCTCTCTGCAGTGGGAGTACCCTTATCTTACTCAATAGGAAAATCCCTACAATATATATTTTTTCATAAAAAAAAGTTTACTGCTCCTTTAAATTTCAGATCTCTGCACTTGATGTACTTTTCCAGAGTTGCATTGCCACTATTCCAGATGTCATGGGTTTTCTTCTAGGAGTGGTTTATGTTTTCTCTTCCTTCAAGGCTCCCACGCCACCATGTTGACTTTGTTCTCGGTTCTTTTTTCCATCCCCTTGTGTCACTTGATGCTCAAGATGTTTTTTCTCTTGGCAGTGGTCTTGGTTTGGCGAGTTGCTGTCTTACAAGCTGTTCCTTGTAAACCTTCTCCTTCTCCAAACACTACAGCGTCATTGTTCTGGCCTCGGCTGAGGACAGCTTTGACCAGAAGGTCCTGCAGGCGACTCTGCCTCTCTAAGGACCCGCACACATTGTTCTGCTACATTGTTGTTCAGTAGTTTCTGAGCCCTGATGGCTCTTGTGTGCTGTGTGTCCATTGACACTTAATGCTTGGGCTATTCAGATACTGCATAGTCCTAGGGAACTCCGCTATAATGTGGACGTGCGTGACGTCCTTTATCCTTTTTTCCCACCTCTGGGAGCTTAGTGATGTTCTATCCCCCTTGTACCAGAGCCTTTTCTCATGGGAGATGTTCTTCTTCTCTTCCCGCTTGCTCTATTTGTGTGGCTTCAGTCACATGAATTCTGAGAGTTAATAGGTTGGGGGAGGGTTGAGGAGGAGGGAGTCTCCACCCATATGTCTGTCTTTTGAGATGTGTCCTGCCATCCAGGAGGGACTCAACCCTTGTGGTACTTGTTTTCTGTTTGGTCTAAAGAGAAGAACTTAAAAGAACACTAAAATCCTACTTTTGTTCCCGGCTGCAGGTGTTCATCTGCTCACAGGTGGCTCTGGGGATGGAACATCTGTCCAACAGTCGATTTGTGCACAAGGACCTGGCAGCTCGGAACTGCCTGGTGAGCGCCCAGCGGATGGTGAAGATATGTGCCCTTGGCCTGAGCAAGGACGTGTACAACAGGTGAGATTGCCCTTGATGTGGTATTTTAGGAAGTAGCAGTAGGTGCACAAACAGCAGACTCCAGTTTCAGCCACTGTCCATAGATCCATTGTCTGACCCATTCATCATCGTTCTCACTGAGTAAACAATATGGGGGAAGTCGGTGCGAACAGTGGCCAATTAATTGAATGCTTGGTTTCCAAATCGCTGGGCACCTTCTTCCTCTGGCAAGTTGCCAAGCACCACCTCCTCACTTGTCCATCAGGCAGGACCTGGAGCAACGACACTGGCTCTGAGCATTCCTAGTACTGAGCGTTCTGTGTAGTAATAACACTTCCCACCCACCCTAATACTGAGCGCTCTGTGTAGTAATAACACTTCCCTCCCACCCTAATACTGAGCACTCTGTGTAGTAATAACACTTCCCCCAATCCTAGTACTGAGCGCTCTGTGTAGTAATAACATTTCCCCCGATCCTAATTCTGAGCGCTCTGTGTAGTAATAACATTTCCCCCGATCCTAGTACTGAGCGCTCTGTGTAGTAATAACACATCCCCCGATCCTAGTACTGAGCGTTCTGTGTAGTAATACTTCCCCCGATCCTAGTACTGAGCGCTCTGTGTAGTAATAACACTTCCCTCCCACCCTAGTACTGAGCGTTCTGTGTAGTAATAACACTTCCCTCCCACCCTAATGCTGAGCGCTCTGTGTAGTAATAACACATCCCCCGATCCTAGTACTGAGCGCTCTGTGTAGTAATAACACATCCCCCGATCCTAGTACTGAGCGTTCTGTGTAGTAATACTTCCCCCAATCCTAGTACTGAGCGCTCTGTGTAGTAATAACACTTCCCCCGATCCTAGTACTGAGCGCTCTGTGTAGTAATAACACATCCCCCGATCCTAGTACTGAGCGCTCTGTGTAGTAATAACACATCCCCCGATCCTAGTACTGAGCGTTCTGTGTAGTAATACTTCCCCCAATCCTAGTACTGAGCGCTCTGTGTAGTAATAACACTTCCCTCCCACCCTAGTACTGAGCGTTCTGTGTAGTAATAACACTTCCCTCCCACCCTAATGCTGAGCGCTCTGTGTAGTAATAACACATCCCCCGATCCTAGTACTGAGCGCTCTGTGTAGTAATAACACTTCCCTCCCACCCTAATGCTGAGCGCTCTGTGTAGTAATAACACATCCCCCGATCCTAGTACTGAGCGCTCTGTGTAGTAATAACACTTCCTTCCCACCCTAATGCTGAGCGCTCTGTGTAGTAAGAACACTTCCCTCCCACCCTAATGCTGAGCGCTCTGTGTAGTAAGAACACTTCCCTCCCACCCTAATGTTGAGCGCTCTGTGTAGTAAGAACACTTCCCCCGATCCTAGTACTGAGCGCTCTGTGTAGTAATAACACTTCCCCCGATCCTAGTACTGAGTGCTCTGTGTAGTAATAACACTTCCACCGATCCTAGTACTGAGCGTTCTGTGTAGTAATAACACTTCCCCCGATCCTAGTACTGAGCGTTCTGTGTAGTAATAACACATCCCCCGATCCTAGTACTGAGCGTTCTGTGTAGTAATAACACTTCTCCTGATCCTAGTACTGAGCGCTCTGTGTAGTAATAACACATCCCCCGATCCTAGTACTGAGCGCTCTGTGTAATAACACTTCCCCCGATCCTAGTACTGAGCGTTCTGTGTAGTAATAACACTTCCCCCGATCCTAGTACTGAGCGTTCTGTGTAGTAATAACACTTCCCCCGATCCTAGTACTGAGCGTTCTGTGTAGTAATAACACTTCCCCCGATCCTAGTACTGAGCGCTCTGTGTAGTAATAACACATCCCCCGATCCTAGTACTGAGCGCTCTGTGTAATAACACTTCCCCCGATCCTAGTACTGAGCGTTCTGTGTAGTAATAACACTTCCCCCGATCCTAGTACTGAGCGTTCTGTGTAGTAATAACACTTCCCCCGATCCTAGTACTGAGCGTTCTGTGTAGTAATAACACTTCCCCCGATCCTAGTACTGAGCGCTCTGTGTAGTAATAACACTTCTCCTGATCCTAGTACTGAGCGTTCTGTGTAGTAATAACACATCCCCCGATCCTAGTACTGAGCGCTCTGTGTAGTAATAACACATCCCCCGATCCTAGTACTGAGTGCTCTGTGTAGTAATAACACTTCCCCCGATCCTAGTACTGAGCGTTCTGTGTAGTAATAACTCTTCCCCCGATCCTAGTACTGAGTGCTCTGTGTAGTAATAACACTTCCCCCGATCCTAGTACTGAGCGTTCTGTGTAGTAATAACACTTCCCCCGATCCTAGTACTGAGCGTTCTGTGTAGTAATAACACTTCCCCCGATCCTAGTACTGAGCGTTCTGTGTAGTAATAACACTTCCCTCCCACCCTAATACTGAGCGCTCTGTGTAGTAATAACACTTCCCCCGATCCTAGTACTGAGCGTTCTGTGTAGTAATAACACTTCCCCCGATCCTAGTACTGAGCGTTCTGTGTAGTAATAACACTTCCCCCGATCCTAGTACTGAGCGTTCTGTGTAGTAATAACACTTCCCTCCCACCCTAATGCTGAGCGCTCTGTGTAGTAATAACACTTCCCTCCCCCCCTAATGCTGAGCGCTCTGTGTAGTAAAACACTTCCCTCCCACCCTAATGCTGAGTGCTGTGTGTAATATGAATATTCCACCCTTCCAGCTCTCCACACGTCATTGTATTTCTCTCCCGCAGTGAGTACTACCATCTGCGCCAGGCCTGGGTGCCCTTACGTTGGATGCCTCCTGAGGCTGTACAAGAGGATGACTTTTCCACCAAATCTGACGTCTGGTCATTTGGGGTGCTGATGTGGGAGGTTTACACCCGTGGGGAGCTGCCTTACCCTACCCTGCCTGATGACGAGGTGCTGGCAGGTATGTACCAAGTAACACGGCACTCACTGGGGGGGTGCAAATCTGTATTTCACTAGCAGCAGTCACCACCAGCATTGTAGAGTTTATATTGTAAAATACGGTCTCCCATAGCTCCCTCCTGTCTTGTGTCGCCCTGCAATAGGAAGGAACCCATGTCCTATATCTCCCTCCTGTCTTGTGTCTCCCTGCAATAGGAGGGAACCCATGTCCTATATCTCCCTCCTGTCTTGTGTCTCCCTGCAATAGGAGGGAACCCATGTCCTATATCTCCCTCCTGTCTTGTGTCTCCCTTCAATAGGAGGGAACCCATGTCCTATATCTCCCTCCTGTCTGTGTCACCCTGCAATAGGAGGGAAACCATGTCCTATATCTCCCTCCTGTCTGTGTCACCCTGCAATAGGAGGGAACCCATGTCCTATATCTCCCTCCTGTCTGTGTCACCCTGCAATAGGAGGGAACCCATGTCCTATATCTCCCTCCTGTGTTGTCACCATGCAATAGGAAGGAACCCATGTCCTATATCTCCCTCCTGTCTTGTCACCCTGCAATAGGAGGGAACCCATGTCCTATATCTCCCTCCTGTCTTGTGTCACCATGCAATAGGAGGGAACCCATGTCCTATATCTCCCTCCTGTCTTGTGTCTCCCTGCAATAGGAGGGAACCCATGTCCTATATCTCCCTCCTGTCTTGTGTCTCCCTGCAATAGGAGGGAACCCATGTCCTATATCTCCCTCCTGTCTTGTGTCTCCCTTCAATAGGAGGGAACCCATGTCCTATATCTCCCTCCTGTCTGTGTCACCCTGCAATAGGAGGGAACCCATGTCCTATATCTCCCTCCTGTGTTGTCACCCTGCAATAGGAGGGAACCCATGTCCTATATCTCCCTCCTGTCTGTGTCACCCTGCAATAGGAGGGAACCCATGTCCTATATCTCCCTCCTGTCTTGTGTCACCCTGCAATAGGAGGGAACCCATGTCCTATATCTCCCTCCTGTCTTGTGTCACCCTGCAATAGGAGGGAACCCATGTCCTATATCTCCCTCCTGTCTTGTGTCACCCTGCAATAGGAGGGAACCCATGTCCTATATCTCCCTCCTGTGTTGTCACCCTGCAATAGGAGGGAACCCATGTCCTATATCTCCCTCCTGTCTGTGTCACCCTGCAATAGGAGGGAACCCATGTCCTATATCTCCCTCCTGTCTTGTGTCACCCTGCAATAGGAGGGAACCCATGTCCTATATCTCCCTCCTGTCTTGTGTCACCCTGCAATAGGAGGGAACCCATGTCCTATATCTCCCTCCTGTCTGTGTCACCCTGCAATAGGAGGGAACCCATGTCCTATATCTCCCTCCTGTCTTGTGTCACCCTGCAATAGGAGGGAACCCATGTCCTATATCTCCCTCCTGTCTGTGTCACCCTGCAATAGGAGGGAACCCATGTCCTATATCTCCCTCCTGTGTTGTCACCCTGCAATAGGAGGGAACCCATGTCCTATATCTCCCTCCTGTCTGTGTCACCCTGCAATAGGAGGGAACCCATGTCCTATATCTCCCTCCTGTCTTGTGTCACCCTGCAATAGGAGGGAACCCATGTCCTATATCTCCCTCCTGTCTTGTGTCACCCTGCAATAGGAGGGAACCCATGTCCTATATCTCCCTCCTGTCTGTGTCACCCTGCAATAGGAGGGAACCCATGTCCTATATCTCCCTCCTGTGTTGTCACCCTGCAATAGGAGGGAACCCATGTCCTATATCTCCCTCCTGTCTGTGTCACCCTGCAATAGGAGGGAACCCATGTCCTATATCTCCCTCCTGTCTTGTGTCACCCTGCAATAGGAGGGAACCCATGTCCTATATCTCCCTCCTGTCTTGTCACCCTGCAATAGGAGGGAACCCATGTCCTATATCTCCCTCCTGTCTGTGTCACCCTGCAATAGGAGGGAACCCATGTCCTATATCTCCCTCCTGTCTTGTCACCCTGCAATAGGAGGGAACCCATGTCCTATATCTCCCTCCTGTCTGTGTCACCCTGCAATAGGAGGGAACCCATGTCCTATATCTCCCTCCTGTCTTGTGTCACCCTGCAATAGGAGGGAACCCATGTCCTATATCTCCCTCCTGTCTTGTGTCACCCTGTAATAGGAGGGAACCCATGTCCTATATCTCCCTCCTGTCTTGTGTCACCCTGCAATAGGAGGGAACCCATGTCCTATATCTCCCTCCTGTCTTGTGTCACCCTGCAATAGGAGGGAACCCATGTCCTATATCTCCCTCCTGTGTTGTCACCCTGCAATAGGAGGGAACCCATGTCCTATATCTCCCTCCTGTCTGTGTCACCCTGCAATAGGAGGGAACCCATGTCCTATATCTCCCTCCTGTCTTGTGTCACCCTGCAATAGGAGGGAACCCATGTCCTGTAGCTCCCTTCTGTCTTGTGTCTCCCTGCAATAGGAGGGAACCCATGTCCTATATCTCCCTCCTGTCTGTGTCTCCCTGCAATAGGAGGGAACCCATGTCCTATATCTCCCTCCTGTCTTGTGTCTCCCTGCAATAGGAGGGAACCCATGTCCTATATCTCCCTCCTGTCTTGTGTCTCCCTTCAATAGGAGGGAACCCATGTCCTATATCTCCCTCCTGTCTGTGTCACCCTGCAATAGGAGGGAACCCATGTCCTATATCTCCCTCCTGTCTGTGTCACCCTGCAATAGGAGGGAACCCATGTCCTATATCTCCCTCCTGTCTGTGTCACCCTGCAATAGGAGGGAACCCATGTCCTATATCTCCCTCCTGTCTGTGTCACCCTGCAATAGGAGGGAACCCATGTCCTATATCTCCCTCCTGTCTGTGTCACCCTGCAATAGGAGGGAACCCATGTCCTATATCTCCCTCCTGTCTTGTGTCACCCTGCAATAGGAGGGAACCCATGTCCTGTACCTCCCTTCTGTCTGTGTCACCCTGCAATAGGAGGGAACCCATGTCCTATATCTCCCTCCTGTCTTGTGTCACCCTGCAATAGGAGGGAACCCATGTCCTATATCTCCCTCCTGTCTTGTGTCACCCTGCAATAGGAGGGAACCCATGTCCTATATCTCCCTCCTGTCTGTGTCACCCTGCAATAGGAGGGAACCCATGTCCTATATCTCCCTCCTGTCTTGTGTCACCCTGCAATAGGAGGGAACCCATGTCATATATCTCCCTCCTGTCTGTGTCACCCTGCAATAGGAGGGAACCCATGTCCTATATCTCCCTCCTGTCTTGTGTCACCCTGCAATAGGAGGGAACCCATGTCCTATATCTCCCTCCTGTCTTGTGTCTCCCTGCAATAGGAGGGAACCCATGTCCTATATCTCCCTCCTGTCTGTGTCTCCCTGCAATAGGAGGGAACCCATGTCCTATATCTCCCTCCTGTCTTGTGTCTCCCTGCAATAGGAGGGAACCCATGTCCTATATCTCCCTCCTGTCTTGTGTCTCCCTTCAATAGGAGGGAACCCATGTCCTATATCTCCCTCCTGTCTGTGTCACCCTGCAATAGGAGGGAACCCATGTCCTATATCTCCCTCCTGTCTGTGTCACCCTGCAATAGGAGGGAACCCATGTCCTATATCTCCCTCCTGTCTGTGTCACCCTGCAATAGGAGGGAACCCATGTCCTATATCTCCCTCCTGTCTGTGTCACCCTGCAATAGGAGGGAACCCATGTCCTATATCTCCCTCCTGTCTGTGTCACCCTGCAATAGGAGGGAACCCATGTCCTATATCTCCCTCCTGTCTTGTGTCACCCTGCAATAGGAGGGAACCCATGTCCTGTACCTCCCTTCTGTCTGTGTCACCCTGCAATAGGAGGGAACCCATGTCCTATATCTCCCTCCTGTCTTGTGTCACCCTGCAATAGGAGGGAACCCATGTCCTATATCTCCCTCCTGTCTTGTGTCACCCTGCAATAGGAGGGAACCCATGTCCTATATCTCCCTCCTGTCTGTGTCACCCTGCAATAGGAGGGAACCCATGTCCTATATCTCCCTCCTGTCTTGTGTCACCCTGCAATAGGAGGGAACCCATGTCATATATCTCCCTCCTGTCTGTGTCACCCTGCAATAGGAGGGAACCCATGTCCTATATCTCCCTCCTGTCTTGTGTCACCCTGCAATAGGAGGGAACCCATGTCCTATATCTCCCTCCTGTCTTGTGTCACCCTGCAATAGGAGGGAACCCATGTCCTATATCTCCCTCCTGTCTTGTGTCACCCTGCAATAGGAGGGAACCCATGTCCTATATCTCCCTCCTGTCTTGTCACCCTGCAATAGGAGGGAACCCATGTCCTGTAGCTCCCTTCTGTCTGTGTCACCCTGCAGTGGGAGAGACCTACTCCGTGTCCTACAGCACCCCCTCCTGTTTGTGTCACCCTGCAGTGGGAGGGACAGACTCCATGTCTTATAGCTCCCTTCTGTCTGTGTCACCCTGCAGTGGGAGGGACAGACTCCATAGATCCTCCTTCTGTCTGTGTCACCCTGTCTTTTTCTGTCAGTATCACAGTGGAGTTTCTCGGTGTCCTTTCCCGTTCATGTCCCCCCAGTGTTGGAAGATGCAGACTCTCTCCAGTGCCCCATTTTGATTGGTTCATTGTGTTCTAGGTTTGCAGAATGGTTCCCTGAAGCTCCCTGCTCCCGAAGGCTGCTCCTCACGGATCTACAAGTTGATGCAGCGCTGCTGGGCGACGAGCCCCAAGGATCGTCCATCATTCAGTGACATTGTCAACACCCTGGGAGACGCCCCCTCCAACAGCAAACTGTAAAGATGCCCATGTATGGCAGTGGCATGGACCAATTTTCCTATGCCACCTCTGCAGAAATAAGCACAGAGTCTTCCTCAGGGAAGGATGGCATTTCATGGCAGGTGGACATTGGGTCTCCCAAAACTGGTGGCACCTGGCACCTGAATCTCAGATTTGTTATCTAACTCCACTGGAAGGTTTAGTAATGGACCGGACACACTTTTCCTGATAGTGGGGACAGACAGAACCCCAATGGCAATCAAACTGCTGTGTATCTGGTGCTGGACTGTGGTATCATTTCTGGACTTCATGGGATGAACCCCCCCCCCCTCATCTCCTTATCACAGAAAACACTAAAAGCACAAGTGTGGACTCCTGACATTAGTACACATCCCATCGTCATACTGAAGAATCAGGTCATTAACGTTCATTGTTTGTCTGCTGTAGATACCACCTATTTATTCATGCTTTTGTTACTTCACGGTACTATTAGCGGTACATTGCGCAGTCTTGGGAGGGTTACCACCTCAGAGGATAAACGTGAGCTCAAACAGAGCTCAAAAACTCCTATAGGGGACAAGCCAGTTCTGCTGCAGAGCCCCTGGAGGTAACGTGGCCTCCTACCAGCACAGCAGAACATCCGACCATGTTGGTGACCTGGCCTCTTACCATCTCAGCAGAGCATCTGACCATGTTGGTGACCTGGCCTCCTACCATCTCAGCAGAGCATCTGACCATACTGGTGATCTTACCACTGCTGTAGGATATCTAACCATGCTGGTGACCTGGTCTCCTACCAGCATGGCAAGACATCTGATCCCTCTGGGGAAGCTTCCTGTAATGCTGGTAGGAGAACATCTCATAGGAGGGTATCAGACCATGATGGTAATGTACCCTGCAGGGCTGGAAGGAGAAAATCTGACCATGCTCTTGCCATAACCTGCAGGTCTTGTGGGAAATTTCTGTGTGAAGGATCCAGTGGTACTGATACACAGGCTCTGGTACTTGTATTAATTCTAGTGAAAAGCCCAGATAAGAAACAATGTAAGCAATATTATCAAATCCAGTATATTACCTGTTTGACTAGGGGAGATCTTGTACATACCAGGAGGGGTTTCTCGAGTCTAGGGGAGCCATGTTCAGGTGGGGACTGTATGTGTGAAACATGTCTTATTCACTCATGTTACCACCTCCACTGAAAATACATACCTGTGTGATAACGTGCGAGCCTGGAGACTCAACCAGGAATTTATGAAACCCCTGAAACCATTCACATAGCCCTCGTAATAGAGATTCTCTTGATTTGGGGGGGTAAATGGTCTGATTGTACTTTAGGACATAAAGTATACAAAGCATTTGGGAAATGACTTGTTAACGGGAAAGAATCAGACCAAATTAAGGGAGTCCTACTGAGCCATTCAAAATGGGCGTCATTTTTCGGTAGTCTTGTTGCGCTCGGTAGGAGTTCTCCCAGCAGTGGTGGTAGTCTTGTTGTGCTCGGTATGAGTTCTCCCAGCAGTGGTGGTAGTCTTGTTGTGCTCGGTAGGAGTTCTGCCAGCAGTGGTGGTAGTCTTGTTGTGCTCGGTATGAGTTCTCCCAGCAGTGGTGGTAGTCTTGTTGTGCTCGGTAGGAGTTCTGCCAGCAGTGGTGGTAGTCTTGTTGTGCTCGGTAGGAGTTCTGCCAGCAGTGGTGGTAGTCTTGTTGCGCTCGGTAGGAGTTCTCCCAGCAGTGGTAGTAGTCTTGTTGCGCTCGGTAGGAGTTCTCCCAGCAGTGGTGGTAGTCTTGTTGCGCTCGGTAGGAGTTCTCCCAGCAGTGGTGGTAGTCTTGTTGCTCTCGGTAGGAGTTCTGCCAGCAGTGGTGGTAGTCTTGTTGTGCTCGGTATGAGTTCTCCCAGCAGTGGTGGTAGTCTTGTTGCGCTCGGTAGGAGTTCTCCCAGCAGTGGTGGTAGTCTTGTTGCTCTCGGTAGGAGTTCTGCCAGCAGTGGTGGTAGTCTTGTTGTGCTCGGTATGAGTTCTCCCAGCAGTGGTGGTAATCTTGTTGTGCTCGGTAGGAGTTCTCCCAGCAGTGGTGGTAGTCTTGTTGCGCTCGGTAGGAGTTCTCCCAGCAGTGGTGGTAGTCTTGTTGCGCTCGGTAGGAGTTCTCCCAGCAGTGGTGGTAGTCTTATTGCGCTCGGTATGAGTTCTCCCAGCAGTGGTGGTAGTCTTGTTGCGCTCGGTAGGAGTTCTCCCAGCAGTGGTGGTAGTCTTGTTGTGCTCGGTAGGAGTTCTCCCAGCAGTGGTGGTAGTCTTGTGCTTGGTGGGAGTTCTGCCAGCAGTGGTGGTAGTCTTGTTGCGCTCGGTATGAGTTCTCCCAGCAGTGGTGGTAGTCTTGTTGCGCTCGGTAGGAGTTCTCCCAGCAGTGGTGGTAGTCTTGTTGTACTCGGTAAGACAATCCCTGTTACATCTATATTTTATTTACATAGAGCCCTAAATAGGTCATCAGTGTGACTTCATTTGATTCCTTACACATCTGGTTAAGGGGGTGTGCGCAAAAAACACTTGTGATCCTCTCTTTGGAGAACATTTACTATCATTTTGAGGAAGAGTTAACCTTTTATTTTAAATTTACATGTAATACGTACAGTGAAATTGACTGCACCTTTTATTTTTATTATTTATTTATTTTATCTTTACTTATTTCATACACTCGTGTCCCTGACCTAGGCCTCCATGGATATGTTTCCAGAGAGCTTGCTGTCAGGGAACATGAATGCAGGTCTAGAGATACAGTGAGGAAATATACAGGAGAAACAAGCTGTGTGAGCAGCTGGCTCTGTTGTCATAAACCGCAACAGCGCCACCTATTGTTACCAAAATAATCTCACCTGATATTAACCAGAGGTATACAGGGCATTAGAGGGCAATGTGTTGGCTACCTCTCTGGCATGCAGAGGGTTAAAGAGATTTTAATGGTTTGTTAACGTTGCATCTCTGAGCAGAGACCGTGCCCTTCATTTACTTAGCAGGAAAATAGTTTACTGTGCCTTTTTACTGGTAAAATACTGATTATTGCCATTCTGAAAATCATAACTATTGTCACCTGATAGAGTTCCAGCTAACCTGGATTCATTAAGTCCTACGCCTTGTAACCATAGGTTTGTCTTGGCAGCGATGGATTTGTACTGTGACAATCTTCCCGTGTTTTACAGCGTTTCCTCCTTCACATTGGTGATTTGTCCTACATTATGGTGCAGCCCATTCCAATGCACCCTGTATTTACTGAGGGGAAGTGGAGGAGACATGGCACACTCATTCCAGTGCACCCTGTATTTACTGAGGGGAAGTGGAGGAGACATGGCACACTCAGTCCAGCGCACCCTGTATTTACTGAGGGGGAGTGGAGGAGACATGGCACACTCAGTCCAGCGCACCCTGTATTTACTGAGGGGGAGTGGAGGAGACATGGCACACTCAGTCCAGTGCACCCTGTATTTACTGAGGGGGAGTGGAGGAGACATGGCACACTCAGTCCAGCGCACCCTGTATTTACTGAGGGGAAGTGGAGGAGACATGGCACACTCAGTCCAGTGCACCCTGTATTTACTGAGGGGAAGTGGAGGAGACATGGCACACACAGTCCAGCGCACCCTGTATTTACTGAGGGGGAGTGGAGGAGACATGGCACACTCAGTCCAGCGCACCCTGTATTTACTGAGGGGGAGTGGAGGAGACATGGCACACTCAGTCCAGTGCACCCTGTATTTACTGAGGGGGAGTGGAGGAGACATGGCACACTCAGTCCAGCGCACCCTGTATTTACTGAGGGGAAGTGGAGCAGACATGGCACACTCAGTCTATGTGATGGTCAGCTATTCATTGGACTTTGGAATGTGCACTGTCTGTATCAATAGTGTGAACATATCTGCCACCCAATACCCCATCCTGCAGAAATCTGCAGGGCTCATTAGTTGGTGACAACAGCCAGTTTTGCACAATTGCATTAGGGCCAATGTCTCTAATTTACTGACAGTCAATGCAGGATCTGGCAATGCACCCCAGTCACATCCATGTCTGTCCCCCCTCTTTCATGCCCCCACTCACTACAACCTGGCACCCAAAATATCCTTAACCTATCATTGTCAATCTTCAAAGGACTCCAGCATATATTGCTTATTGTTGCACTGGAGATTGCCAACAAACAGTGAGTTAAATAACTCACCCAGTCAGTATATAAACTGGTACATAAACCAGCTAGATTAGTAAATAAACTGAAATTTACAGTAATATGGAAACTGGTATATAAACTGGAATTTACATCGATTTTGTAACTGGCCAAATTTATTATACATTGGATATTGTAGCAATCTAGAGACTGTTCAAATGAATATATGAAGTGGACATTACAGCAGTATGTATGTAAAGTGGTAAATAAACAGAGCAGGCTAAAGCAGGGTCAGGTGCAGGATGAGTTATCGTGTCCGAACCCACAAATGGCATATTGCATGCAGCCAAGGCAGTAGACAGTGTGCGGTCACTGCAGTATGCGGTTAGGAGACACTGCGGTGTATGGGGTTAGGAGACACTGCGGTGTATGCGGTTAGGAGACACGGTGTATGGGGTTAGGAGACGCTGCGGTGTATGGGGTTAGGAGACGCTGCGGTGTATGGGGTTAGGAGACGCTGCGGTGTATGGGGTTAGGAGACGCTGCGGTGTATGGGGTTAGGAGACGCTGCGGTGTATGCGGTTAGGAGACGCTGCGGTGTATGGGGTTAGGAGACGCTGCGGTGTATGCGGTTAGGAGACGCTGCGGTGTATGCGGTTAGGAGACGCTGCGGTGTATGCGGTTAGGAGACGCTGCGGTGTATGGGGTTAGGAGACGCTGCGGTGTATGCGGTTAGGAGACGCTGCGGTGTATGCGGTTAGGAGACGCCGGTGTGTATGCGGTTAGGAGACGCCGGTGTGTATGCGGTTAGGAGACGCTGCGGTGTATGCGGTTAGGAGACGCTGCGGTGTATTTGATACCACCATAAAACAGAGACAAAAAGTGACTGCATTCATTGTATCACAGAAATCAGCTTTTCATCATAATATCCTTGTGATGGGGCGTCTTCCAGAAGTGGGGTAACCTTACAGTACTGAAACATTAACAATTCTTAATAATATGCCTAATTCCTAATAGCCACTTTGAATTCTCTGTGTGTGGATTAGTTCCCCAAAATAATGTCTAATTCTGGTTCTCATCCTGGAGATGATTCTGTTTAGGGACCCCTCCCCCTTTGGTGTTTCCTAGTAACACTTTAGTCAGTGAATTTTGAGACAAGATCCTGGAGACTGAACTGTTTTCTCTGTGATCGCTGTATCTGACATGACATTCAGCATTAAACAGTAATTTTTAGGGAACAAATCCGCACAGAACTGATTGGTATTGGCAATGAAGATTAAGGTAAATGGGGGGTGATGTTAATAACACTTCTTTCTTCCAATGTGGAACACAGGAACCATAAGTAAAGTATCCCCTGGACAGGAGGGCAGGGCACTTAACTTAAATGCAATCTGGAGGTGGAGACCTGCCCTACTCCGCTTTACACCACCGCCACTAGGCATGCTCTGTTTTAAACGTGACCTCAAAGGAGGTGTTTCATGACAAATCTTATCTTAGTGCAAGTGGGGCTATGTAATCCCAATTAGTTGGGCTCCTATCTCTGGCCTCCTTAATGGATACGGAGTGAAGTCTGTTACAGGACCTGGGTCTGCGAGAGGATGGTTTTCTTTTTCAGCTGTTTCCCTTCTTTTTCTACCCCCTTTTTTTAATTTTAATACAGTTAAGGGATGGTTCTGGGGAGGACATCTTCACCCGCCATAACCCCTGGCTGCACGCAGCATTTGAACATGATGGCTGGAGAACCACAGCACCACTTTATACGTGGAAAACATAACTGCATTTCCCAAGAGGCCTGTTTTCCCCAGTTGCTCTCACGCTTCTCCTCCCCTCCCTCTCCGTCTCTTACTTTAGGATTGGCAGTCCAGTGTTCCAAGAAGTCCTTGGTCTCTATCCGTCTCTTACTTTAGTAAGTCCTTGGTCTCTATCCGTCTCTTACTTTAGTAAGTCCTTGGTCTCTATCCGTCTCTTACTTTAGTAAGTCCTTGGTCTCTCTCCCATTCTTGAGCAGACAGTTGTTTTGGAAAATAATTTCAGGTTGTTAGCTATGCTTCTGGTGGTAAGTGTTACCCCAGGTGTTCCCTTTTTCCCCACAAGTTTCAGTATGTGCCTAGGGTGTCAGCTTCTACAGCAGCCTAGGCCCGCCTTACCCTGAAACACACACAGGTTAAAGCACACCGGAAGCATAACCAAAATCTCACAGCTGATACGGCTACCTCTTTGCCTCAGGCAATTGGCATTCATCTATGTGTCTCTCGCAATACGTGGACCTTCTTCGTGGTAGATGAGTGGTTTTTGAGGATGATCATGGAAGGGTGTTGTATATATTTAAAATCCCTTCTTCAATATCACTCCTTCATGTCCAGAGTTACATAGTTCTTTTTAATCTGATGAGGGGTTGTCTAATTATAGATGTGGTTTCTTTTCATGCAATCTTGGTACCTGGTCCTCCTCCAGAAAGACTCATAGGATTCTATTATAACCTTTTCAAAGTTGAAGACAGGTAGTGGTTGCCTTCCTCCTCTGGGCATCTCAACAGATTTCTTACACCCCAGTTAAAAAGGGAGTCTTTGATGTTCATCATCACTGTGTCCAGGCAAGATTTTATCAACCCTACAAGTAAAGGACACATATCTGCACATTCCTTCAGTTTGACTACGAGTCTATCTTTCATAAGTTACTTCCCTTCCTTTTTTTGGTCAGATGTCTGCTTTTTTAGGTTTTTTACACAGGTCTTAGCTGCTCACATTTATTCTCTATGTATTTCCCTTAGTTCCTGACTGGACGGCTGTTCGTTAAAGTCTTATTCGGTGGAGGCTTTGCGCTTTCAGATTCCCAGAGGGAATGGAGGACACCCAGGAAAGTCCGCAGACTCGTGATTCTGATCAGCCCATTCTGGCCTGGTTCTTGGTTCTTCTCCATCTATCTGTAACCGAGCTGTTTCAGCTTCCACTTCTTCTGGATGTCTTAACTCTGGGTCGTCTGTCTTTCCCAGAGACGGAGAACTCTATTTAGACAGCTTGGCTGTTGAAGCTGTATTCTGTGATGATGGTCCATGTTCTACAAGTGCTGTGAAGGCTAGGGGTCTTGGCTGTGTCTCTTTTGTATTCCAGTGTTCTTAGCCTTTATTCGTGATGGCCTCCAGAATGGGTTTGGTCTGTCTTATTAAGGTCCAGATTTCTATTGTGTGCCTTTTCCAGAGGCATATTACCATATTTCTGGATGTGTAACCTTTGGCTCATTCCTGCCCAGTCTTTCACGATCCCACTCCTCAGTGGGACTTGGCCTTGGTCTTGAAGGTGCCTCAGAAGCCTCCTTTTGAGCCTGTCTTTTTCTTCTGACCCTTGACTCTTAAGACTGCTTACCTTTTTGTGACTGTCTGTTAGGCGTGTAGCCGGACTACAACGTTTGTCCTGTAAACCTCCGTTTCTGTTTTTTCATTCTGAAATGGTGGTTTTGAGGGTTCCCCCCCTAAAGTTGTGTCTGGGTTTCTTATTAACCAGGAATTATTTTTTTCTTCTCTTTCTCAGACTCCAGCTAATGGACAGGAGGTTCTTGTCATTCCTGAGTGCCCTCGTGTGGGCCTAGTTGTGTCTCAGCTGATGGTGGTTTCCTGGGCCTGTGTTAAGAAAGAAGATCGCCCCCTTTAGCGTTTGCTCTTTTAACCAGCAGTGTGGGCATTTCCTGGGCCTACAAGAACAAGGCCTCTGCAGAGGGGTTGTGCAGGGAGGGGACCACGTCATCCTTTCACATGTTTAACACTGCCAGGTCTATGTTCTGGCTTTGCCGGTTTTTAGACAGAAGGTTCTACAGGTTGTTGGCCTGTGTGGGTTTCCTTCTCTCTACCTCCAGTTTCGTGTGTTTGTCCTGTTACTTGGTTTGGTGTGTGGTTAGCGGACACCCATTGTTGTATCTCCTCTCTGTTAGAACTGGTCTGTGTTTTGAGGGGTTTTTTCTCTCCGTCCCTTGAATCTTGGTGGATAGTTCTGGTATAACCTCATGGTTTCTGTGTTCCACATGGACTAAGAACAAAGGGCTTAGGTGTAAGTACACAAACATCTTCTTTTTGCAGTAAATGATCCATTTAAACAATTTGATGTACTCTCTGAGCTATGGGCTGGGTAATGTCCGTGCCACACTTGGCACTCATGAGGAGACTTTGCTCCTGTCTTTTGTGCTAATGTAGTGCTTCTATGGAGAGGAAAGCAAACTTGCTTTCACTTCCAGGAGCAATAAGTTAGGTGCAGATTTCATCCAGCTCTGCAGATCTCCATGAGCTACAGGACAGGGCGAAAACAAGTTCTAAGCTATGGAAACTCCGCATGGCTCAGAGTGCACTGCCACCATTTTAAAAGGGTATTTTATTGACTCCCTTCTGCCTATACATTCTGTTGCTGTAGCTTGTGTTACATTCTGTAGTAGTAAAGTGTGTCTCTTACATTCATTGGCTGTAGCGTGTGTCTACCTGTTACTTTCCATGGCTGTAGCGTGTGTGTCTGCCTGTTCATGGCTGTAGCGTGTGGCTGTCTTACATTCCATGGCTGTAGTGTGTGTGTCTGCCTGTTCATGGCTGTAGTGTGTGTGTCTGCCTGTTCATGGCTGTAGTGTGTATCTGCCTGTTCATGGCTGTAGTGTGTGTCTACCTGTTCATGGCTGTAGTGTGTGTCTACCTGTTCATGGCTGTACTGTGTGTCTACCTGTTCATGGCTGTAGTGTGTATCTGCCTGTTCATGGCTGTAGTGTGTATCTGCCTGTTCATGGCTGTACTGTGTGTCTACCTGTTCATGGCTGTACTGTGTGTCTACCTGTTCATGGCTGTAGTGTGTATCTGCCTGTTCATGGCTGTAGTGTGTATCTGCCTGTTCATGGCTGTAGTGTGTATCTGCCTGTTCATGGCTGTAGTGTGTATCTGCCTGTTCATGGCTGTAGTGTGTATCTGCCTGTTCATGGCTGTAGTGTGTATCTGCCTGTTCATGGCTGTAGTGTGTATCTGCCTGTTCATGGCTGTAGTGTGTATCTGCCTGTTCATGGCTGTAGTGTGTATCTGCCTGTTCATGGCTGTACTGTGTGTCTACCTGTTCATGGCTGTAGTGTGTATCTGCCTGTTCATGGCTGTAGTGTGTATCTGCCTGTTCATGGCTGTAGTGTGTATCTGCCTGTTCATGGCTGTAGTGTGTATCTGCCTGTTCATGGCTGTAGTGTGTATCTGCCTGTTCATGGCTGTACTGTGTGTCTACCTGTTCATGGCTGTACTGTGTGTCTACCTGTTCATGGCTGTAGTGTGTATCTGCCTGTTCATGGCTGTAGTGTGTATCTGCCTGTTCATGGCTGTAGTGTGTATCTGCCTGTTCATGGCTGTAGTGTGTATCTGCCTGTTCATGGCTGTAGTGTGTATCTGCCTGTTCATGGCTGTAGTGTGTATCTGCCTGTTCATGGCTGTAGTGTGTATCTGCCTGTTCATGGCTGTAGTGTGTATCTGCCTGTTCATGGCTGTAGTGTGTATCTGCCTGTTCATGGCTGTAGTGTGTATCTGCCTGTTCATGGCTGTAGTGTGTATCTGCCTGTTCATGGCTGTAGTGTGTATCTGCCTGTTCATGGCTGTAGTGTGTATCTGCCTGTTCATGGCTGTAGTGTGTGTCTGCCTGTTCATGGCTGTAGTGTGTATCTGCCTGTTCATGGCTGTAGTGTGTATCTGCCTGTTCATGGCTGTAGTGTGTATCTGCCTGTTCATGGCTGTAGTGTGTATCTGCCTGTTCATGGCTGTAGTGTGTATCTGCCTGTTCATGGCTGTAGTGTGTGTCTGCCTGTTCATGGCTGTAGTGTGTGTCTGCCTGTTCATGGCTGTAGTGTGCGTCTGCCTGTTCATGGCTGTAGTGTGCGTCTGCCTGTTCATGGCTGTAGTGTGCGTCTGCCTGTTCATGGCTGTAGTGTGCGTCTGCCTGTTCATGGCTGTAGTGTGCGTCTGCCTGTTCATGGCTGTAGTGTGCGTCTGCCTGTTCATGGCTGTAGTTTGTGTCTGCCTGTTCATGGCTGTAGTTTGTGTCTGCCTGTTCATGGCTGTAGTTTGTGTCTGCCTGTTCATGGCTGTAGTTTGTGTCTGCCTGTTCATGGCTGTACTGTGTGTCTGCCTGTTACATTCCATGGCTGTAGTGTGTGTCTGCCTGTTACATTCTATGGCTGTACTGTCTGCCTGTTACATTCTATGGCTGTATTGTGTGTCTGCCTGTTACATTCAATGTCTGTACTGTGTGCCTGTTACATTCTATGGCTGTATTGTGTGTCTGCCTGTTAAATTCCATGTCTGTAGTGTGCGTCTGCCTGTTCATGGCTGTACTGTGTGTCTGCCTGTTCATGGCTGTACTGTGTGTCTGCCTGTTCATGGCTGTACTGTGTGTCTGCCTGTTCATGGCTGTACTGTGTGCCTGTTACATTCCATGGCTGTAGTGTGTGTCTGCCTGTTACATTCTATGGCTGTATTGTGTGTCTGCCTGTTAAATTCCATGTCTGTAGTGTGCGTCTGCCTGTTCATGGCTGTACTGTGTGTCTGCCTGTTCATGGCTGTAGTGTGTGCCTGTTACATTCCATGGCTGTAGTGTGTGTCTGCCTGTTACATTCTATGGCTGTACTGTGTGCCTGTTACATTCTATGGCTGTATTGTGTGTCTGCCTGTTACATTCAATGTCTGTACTGTGTGCCTGTTACATTCTATGGCTGTATTGTGTGTCTGCCTGTTAAATTCCATGTCTGTAGCGTGCGTCTGCCTGTTCATGGCTGTAGTGTGTGGGTGCCTGTTACATTCCATGGCTGTAGTGTGTGGCTGCCTGTTCATGGCTGTACTGTGTGTCTGCCTGTTAAATTCCATGGCTGTAGTGTGCGTCTGTCTGTGGATGCCTGTTAAATTCCATGGCTGTACTGTGTGGATGCCTGTTCATGGCTGTACTGTGTGTGTCTGTTAAATTCCATGGCTGTAGTGTGCGTCTGCCTGTGGGTGCCTGTTCATGGCTGTACTGTGTGTGTGTGTCTGTTACATTCCATGGCTGTACTGTGTGGGTGCCTGTTCATGGCTGTACTGTGTGGGTGCCTTTGTGTCATTCCGTGGCTGTACTGCTCTGTAAATGACAAATTCTGTGGCTGTGTTAGACACTAAGGGTTCCAGACCCAGAATGGGACAATCGCATTAGATGGCTCTGTTGAGATCTGTAGAACCTCTGGCGTTCTGGTCTGTCACCTCCTGGGGAAGCTGCGCTCTGGTTTAATTCCCTCACAGGGGACCTGCACTCTGGTTTAATTCCCTCACAGGGGACCTGCACTCTGGTTAGGGTTCCCTCCCCGGACTGCGCTCCAGCATGTCAGTGTTACACCAGTTCCTATATTTCATTGTGTTTAACGTCCTTTATAGTAATAATTATTATTAATAATATAAAGCATCCTGCGTCTTCCACATAACCTGCATCCCTCACACTAAGTGCCTGTGTAATGAAGGAATTCACCGTGGCCTGGCGTGAACTCTCCTGCAATCTGTTCAGCACAGGAAGGCCTTGTACTTTTATTATAGCTATGTGTTGCATTATGGTTTTTTTACAAACTGACTCTTTTTATACCTATACACGTTTTGGTTACAAATAGTAGAATTTATATTAATGGGCCCAGGTATTGCCCGATTTGCTCTTTGTTTTTTTTATTTGATTTTTTTATCTGTTGCAGCCAATAAACCCTGTTTTTATACTTTGGTCTCTTGGATTTTGATTTAATACACTTTGGACCTTATATACAAAGTGTGAAGAGAAGACATTCTGGGACCATAGAGAAATAAATACAATTTCTGTGGTAGTCTATACACAGTGTACGGTATATGCAGTATGTAAAAGGCACGCACACCCGCTGATGTAGAAATGTGTAACGCAGTGCTTTGTAATGTGTTACACACCATTTTGGAGCTGAAAGTACTAAGCACTGATCATGTTCTTAAAGGGATAGTAATGGTTTGTTTTAAGTTTAATATTGTAGTGCTTCAAAAATGAAACAGAATGCCCCCAGTCCTGTCTCTCAAACCTTCATGGTTTGAGAGAAAATCGTACTGAAAGTTACCCCCTCCCTCCCCTTTCTCTGACATCAGCGTCAAGGGGAATTCGATCCTGGGATCATCAGGCAGCTCTTCAGCAGAGCTGTGATCACGTTGTTGGTAAAGAATTCCTTCACTGCAATGGTCTGGTACCTGTGTTTGGAAACCAAGCACACACAGAAGGCTATTCCAGTGAAGGAGTCCTTTACCAATAATGTGATCGCAGCTCTGCTGAAGAGCCGCCGGAAGATCCCAGGATCGAATTCCCCTTGACGCTGACGTCAGAGAAAGGGTAGGGAGGGGGAACTTTCAGTACGATTTTCTACAGGACCGGGGGCATTCTATTTCATTTTTGAAGCACTACAATATTAAATAAACATTAAACAAACCATTACTATCCCTTTAATGAGCGGATTGTCCAATTGTCTCCTTTCTGGATTCACCTGGTTGTCAGGGGAAAATAGTCCCACATGTAAATCCACTTGTATTATTGTGACCCTATTAGTGCCAGACATGTATCCGATGCATTGGGTTGCTGTGCGGTGGGTAACACACATTTCTCCGTCATCCAATATAAGCTTACAGGTACCATGGGGGAGTGACAGCTCCTCCCAGTAGGCTGGAACAGTTCTTCAAGAAGTGCGGGGTGGATCCCCCCTCCTCCATAGCAGGCTACCTAGCCACCCCCTCCAGGTAAGATTTGTTCCATTATCCTGGTAGGAAGTCTGAGAACAGTTCTGCTTAGTATTTAGTACTGTTATTATTTTTGTTAGATATGAGGTGTCAGAATTCCCCCATTAGGCAGGTTACCAGTACTGGCTTTCCCTGGTGGATTGCCCAGTTAACAGGTGCTGTCTGTGGACCCTTCCAGGCCTGGGAGAGAACCATGCAATCCATGTCTCTCTCCCCCCAGAAGGAGTCTCTCTGAGGCTTCTTCCATTCAACGGTAATAGGAGGTTAGAAGACCAGCAAAAAAGGTGAGTAACCCTTTGAGCGCCATGGTCCACTTATCCTACCATTCCCCTCCACACAGGGGTCTTTCTTGAGTTTCCTCATAACTCCTGCACTCATGTTGGGTAATTCTATGTTGTCTGTTCTGAACCATTTATTTAACCCCTTCCATGCCTGATTACATTGAGTTGGGACCTTTTTACACACTTTCCCTTTGGGTTTATGTGTTCCTTATGCTTTATTTTTGGTTCCAGTAGTGTTTTGGCACTTTCTGGATATTTTTTGTTTTAGACATTTTATTTGAATTCCGCACATTTAAGGGCACGATTAGCCGCGTAGCCGCAATGCTCCGTTGATTTCTATGGAACAGACTGTTTGGGTCGTATCTCTGCAGCAGCTCTATGTACCTAGTTGTGAGATGGCTCATTCTTCTGGTCTCCCCTTGCCTAACATTCAGGTGGACATGTCTTGGGGGGATTCAGTTCTGTCTCTGGTACTCTGTATTGGGAAAACTAAATTTCCCATAAATGCCTGTTTTGCTGGCTGTTTGCTGATTGGCTCCCTATTTGTTTGCCATTTTCTTTTTCCCTTTACACGAACAGGGCTGGTGCAAGGATTTTTGCCACCCTAGGCAAAACATCAGTTTGCTGCCCCCTTGACTCCGCCCCTAGTGTTCCGCCCCTTTATAACACACCCACTTACAGGCTGTAAAATGGAGCCTAAACTGAAAATTAACCCTGTGAATGCCAGATGCACACAGCTCATTGCTTTGCAATGCGTTGTGCACCTCTGTTTGACTGCAAGCATTCAAAGGATTAATTTTCAGATCAGGCTATTTAGATTAGGTGATTCATCTTACAGGAGTCTCTAGAGTCTGACTATCCTGGACCGGGGCAGAGAGAGGGCAAAAATAGCCCTAACCCTATCAGAGTACGAAGGAGAAATATCATGTAAACACTGTGATCACATAGACAGTAGGATTTAACTTATTGCCCCATCGGTAGATATTGTAAAGTCCATATTAAGCAAGAGTGTATGTGTTCTACCTGGAAATGTTACGTTTAGTCCAGGTCCCAGGAGTAAGCTAGGGCCATATGTATAAAAGCAAACGAGTTATACTGGAGTAAACCAACTGCACCACAAGGAACAAATACAAATTACAATTACATTGTTTGGGATTTTCAGGTTTTGAATTACTAGAAAGGCCTCAAGTGCATTGGAATGCATTGGAGACCTCTAGCATTCAAGGGGTTAAAAAGCTCTATTAATGTTTGTAGGAATTTAGAAAGGTTTATTTGTCCCCTATGGTGCAGTTGATTTACTCCATAATAACTCCAGTTGGCTTTTATTAATATGGGCCAAAGGTGACTACTTCAGGCCTTGTGGAGGCAGTGGCACCAACCTCTCTGTCTCTGCAGTCAGCACTGTGACACTGAACTGCTCCTGCCCAGACACTGGGGGAGGCAGCAGCATTACCAGGTCCACTACATCAACACCCCTTTGTAACCTTTTACTGCCCCTTAACCCTTTGTGAACCAGAGGGGAGTGGATTTATTATGGCGCAATGCATTTGCACACCCCTCTGGCACGCAGAGTTAAGATATGCTTGATTATAGAAATAGGATGTTGGCAGCACTGCAAATACCCCCAAATACATGCAAATACCCCCAAACCAACAGCTTCCTCATTCCAATAGCAGAGATGTCTACAGTGCAGTTTGCAATACATCTGAGAGATCTCAAGTATCCAAGAAGGGACATTTCCATCCCATAAGGAGCGCTTTGATCCTTGCCGACGCGTCAGTACACATGACCTGTTGAGTGTATCGGTGCGCCGTTTTGGGGCCTGAAAGAGATCGCTCCAGTCTTGGAGCGGTCAATTTTAGGCCTGATTTTTACTTACAGCGCTCCCGGTGGATCGCTGTACTCCTGTACTCCCGGCAGAGTATCGCTGTACTCCTGTACTCCCGGCAGAGTATCGCTGTACTCCTGTACTCCCGGCAGAGTATCGCTGTACTCCTGTACTCCCGGCAGAGTATCGCTGTACTCCTGTACTCCCGGCAGAGTATCGCTGTACTCCTGTACTCCCGGCAGAGTATCGCTGTACTCCTGTACTCCCGGCAGAGTATCGCTGTACTCCTGTACTCCCGGCAGAGTATCGCTGTACTCCTGTACTCCCGGCAGAGTATCGCTGTACTCCTGTACTCCCGGCAGAGTATCGCTGTACTCCTGTACTCCCGGCAGAGTATCGCTGTACTCCTGTACTCCCGGCAGAGTATCGCTGTACTCCTGTACTCCCGGCAGAGTATCGCTGTACTCCTGTACTCCCGGCAGAGTATCGCTGTACTCCCGGCAGAGTATCGCTGTACTCCCGGCAGAGTATCGCTGTACTCCCGGCAGAGTATCGCTGTACTCCCGGCAGAGTATCGCTGTACTCCCGGCAGAGTATCGCTGTACTCCCGGCAGAGTATCGCTGTACTCCCGGCAGAGTATCGCTGTACTCCCGGCAGAGTATCGCTGTACTCCCGGCAGAGTATCGCTGTACTCCCGGCAGAGTATCGCTGTACTCCCGGCAGAGTATCGCTGTACTCCCGGCAGAGTATCGCTGTACTCCCGGCAGAGTATCGCTGTACTCCCGGCAGAGTATCGCTGTACTCCCGGCAGAGTATCGCTGTACTCCCGGCAGAGTATCGCTGTACTCCCGGCAGAGTATCGCTGTACTCCTGTACTCCCGGCAGAGTATCGCTGTACTCCTGTACTCCCGGCAGAGTATCGCTGTACTCCTGTACTCCCGGCAGAGTATCGCTGTACTCCTGTACTCCCGGCAGAGTATCGCTGTACTCCTGTACTCCCGGCAGAGTATCGCTGTACTCCTGTACTCCCGGCAGAGTATCGCTGTACTCCTGTACTCCCGGCAGAGTATCGCTGTACTCCTGTACTCCCGGCAGAGTATCGCTGTACTCCCCGGCGGAACGTTGTACTCCTGTACTCCCCGGCGGAGCGTTGTACTCCTGTACTCCCCGGCGGAGCGTTGTACTCCTGTACTCCCCGGCGGAGCGTTGTACTCCTGTACTCCCAGCGGATCGCTGTACTTCCGGCGGAGCATTGTACTCCTGTACTCCCGGCGGAGCGCTGTACTCCCCTGCGGAGCGCTGTACTCCCCTGCGGAGCGCTGTACTCCCCTGCGGAGCGCTGTACTCCCCTGCGGAGCGCTGTACTCCCCGGCGGAGCGCTGTACTCCCCGGCGGAGCGCTGTACTCCCCGGCGGAGCGCTGTACTCCCCGGCGGAGCGCTGTACTCCCCTGCGGAGCGCTGTACTCCCCTGCGGAGCGCTGTACTCCCCTGCGGAGCGCTGTACTCCTGTACTCCCCGGCGGAGCGTTGTACTCCTGTACTCCCCGGCGGAGCGTTGTACTCCTGTACTCCCCGGCGGAGCGTTGTACTCCTGTACTCCCCGGCGGAGCGTTGTACTCCTGTACTCCCCGGCGGAGCGTTGTACTCCTGTACTCCCCGGCGGAGCGTTGTACTCCTGTACTCCCCGGCGGAGCGTTGTACTCCTGTACTCCCCGGCGGAGCGTTGTACTCCTGTACTCCCCGGCGGAGCGTTGTACTCCTGTACTCCCCGGCGGAGCGTTGTACTCCTGTACTCCCCGGCGGAGCGTTGTACTCCTGTACTCCCCGGCGGAGCGTTGTACTCCTGTACTCCCCGGCGGAGCGTTGTACTCCTGTACTCCCCGGCGGAGCGTTGTACTCCTGTACTCCCCGGCGGATCGCTGTACTTCCGGCGGAGCATTGTATTCCTGTACTCCCCGGCGGAGCGTGTACTCCTGTACTCCCCGGCGGAGCGTGTACTCCTGTACTCCCCGGTGGAGCGTTGTACTCCTGTACTCCCCGGTGGAGCGTTGTACTCCTGTACTCCCCGGTGGAGCGTTGTACTCCTGTACTCCCCGGTGGAGCGTTGTACTCCCGGCGGAGCGTTGTACTCCCGGCGGAGCGCTGTACTCCCGGCGGAGCGCTGTACTCCCGGCGGAGCGCTGTACTCCCGGCGGAGCGCTGTACTCCTGTACTCCCGGCGGAGCGCTGTACTCCTGTACTCCTGGCGGAGCGCTGTACTCCTGTACTCCCGGAGGAGCGCTGTACTCCCGGAGGAGCGCTGTACTCCCGGAGGAGCGCTGTACTCCCGGCGGAGCGCTGTACTCCCGGCGGAGCGCTGTACTCCCCTGCGGAGCGCTGTACTCCCCTGCGGAGCGCTGTACTCCCCTGCGGAGCGCTGTACTCCCCTGCGGAGCGCTGTACTCCCCTGCGGAGCGCTGTACTCCCCGGCGGAGCGCTGTACTCCTGTACTCCCCGGCGGAGCGCTGTACTCCTGTACTCCCCGGCGGAGCGCTGTACTCCTGTACTCCCCGGCGGAGCGCTGTACTCCTGTACTCCCCGGCGGAGCGCTGTACTCCTGTACTCCCCGGCGGAGCGCTGTACTCCTGTACTCCCCGGCGGAGCGCTGTACTCCTGTACTCCCCGGCGGAGCGCTGTACTCCTGTACTCCCCGGCGGAGCGTTGTACTCCTGTACTCCCCGGCGGAGCGTTGTACTCCTGTACTCCCCGGCGGAGCGTTGTACTCCTGTACTCCCCGGCGGAGCGTTGTACTCCTGTACTCCCCGGCGGAGCGTTGTACTCCTGTACTCCCCGGTGGAGCGTTGTACTCCTGTACTCCCCGGTGGAGCGTTGTACTCCCCGGTGGAGCGTTGTACTCCTGTACTCCCGGTGGATCGCTGTACTCCCGGTGGATCGCTGTACTCCCGGTGGAGCGCTGTACTCCCGGCGGAGCGCTGTACTCCCGGCGGAGCGCTGTACTCCCGGCGGAGCGCTGTACTCCCGGCGGAGCGCTGTACTCCCGGCGGAGCGCTGTACTCCCGGCGGAGCGCTGTACTCCCGGCGGAGCGCTGTACTCCCCGACGGAGCGCTGTACTCCTGTACTCCCCGACGGAGCGCTGTACTCCTGTACTCCCCGGCGGAGCGCTGTACTCCTGTACTCCCCGGCGGAGCGCTGTACTCCTGTACTCCCCGGCGGAGCGCTGTACTCCTGTACTCCCGGCGGAGCGCTGTACTCCTGTACTCCCGGCGGAGCGCTGTACTCCTGTACTCCCGGCGGAGCGCTGTACTCCTGTACTCCCGGCGGAGCGCTGTACTCCTGTACTCCCGGCGGAGCGCTGTACTCCTGTACTCCCGGCGGAGCGCTGTACTCCTGTACTCCCGGCGGAGCGCTGTACTCCTGTACTCCCGGCGGAGCGCTGTACTCCTGTACTCCCGGCGGAGCGCTGTACTCCCGGCGGAGCGCTGTACTCCCGGCGGAGCGCTGTACTCCCGGCGGAGCGCTGTACTCCCGGCGGAGCGCTGTACTCCTGTACTCCCCGCGGAGCGCTGTACTCCTGTACTCCCCGGCGGAGCGCTGTACTCCTGTACTCCCCGGCGGAGCGCTGTACTCCTGTACTCCCCGGCGGAGCGCTGTACTCCTGTACTCCCCGGCGGAGCGCTGTACTCCCCGGCGGAGCGCTGTACTCCCCGGCGGAGCGCTGTACTCCTGTACTCCCCGGCGGAGCGCTGTACTCCTGTACTCCCCGGCGGAGCGCTGTACTCCTGTACTCCCCGGCGGAGCGCTGTACTCCTGTACTCCCCGGCGGAGCGCTGTACTCCTGTACTCCCCGGCGGAGCGCTGTACTCCTGTACTCCCCGGCGGAGCGCTGTACTCCTGTACTCCCCGGCGGAGCGCTGTACTCCTGTACTCCCCGGCGGAGCGCTGTACTCCTGTACTCCCCGGCGGAGCGCTGTACTCCTGTACTCCCCGGCGGAGCGCTGTACTCCTGTACTCCCCGGCGGAGCGCTGTACTCCTGTACTCCCCGGCGGAGCGCTGTACTCCTGTACTCCCCGGCGGAGCGCTGTACTCCTGTACTCCCCGGCGGAGCGCTGTACTCCTGTACTCCCCGGCGGAGCGCTGTACTCCTGTACTCCCCGGCGGAGCGCTGTACTCCTGTACTCCCCGGCGGAGCGCTGTACTCCTGTACTCCCCGGCGGAGCGCTGTACTCCTGTACTCCCCGGCGGAGCGCTGTACTCCTGTACTCCCCGGCGGAGCGTTGTACTCCTGTACTCCCCGGCGGAGCGTTGTACTCCTGTACTCCCCGGCGGAGCGTTGTACTCCTGTACTCCCCGGCGGAGCGTTGTACTCCTGTACTCCCCGGCGGAGCGTTGTACTCCTGTACTCCCCGGTGGAGCGTTGTACTCCCCGGTGGAGCGTTGTACTCCTGTACTCCCGGCGGAGCGCTGTACTCCCGGCGGAGCGCTGTACTCCCGGCGGAGCGCTGTACTCCCGGCGGAGCGCTGTACTCCCGGCGGAGCGCTGTACTCCTGTACTCCCGGCGGAGCGCTGTACTCCTGTACTCCCGGCGGAGCGCTGTACTCCCGGCGGAGCGCTGTACTCCCGGCGGAGCGCTGTACTCCCGGCGGAGCGCTGTACTCCCGGCGGAGCGCTGTACTCCCGTACTCCCCGGCGGAGCGCCGGAGCGCTGTACTCCTGTACTCCCCGGCGGAGCGCTGTACTCCTGTACTCCCCGGCGGAGCGCTGTACTCCTGTACTCCCCGGCGGAGCGCTGTACTCCTGTACTCCCCGGCGGAGCGCTGTACTCCTGTACTCCCCGGCGGAGCGCTGTACTCCTGTACTCCCCGGCGGAGCGCTGTACTCCTGTACTCCCCGGCGGAGCGCTGTACTCCTGTACTCCCCGGCGGAGCGCTGTACTCCTGTACTCCCCGGCGGAGCGCTGTACTCCTGTACTCCCCGGCGGAGCGCTGTACTCCTGTACTCCCCGGCGGAGCGCTGTACTCCTGTACTCCCCGGCGGAGCGCTGTACTCCTGTACTCCCCGGCGGAGCGCTGTACTCCTGTACTCCCCGGCGGAGCGCTGTACTCCTGTACTCCCCGGCGGAGCGCTGTACTCCCCGGCGGAGCGCTGTACTCCTGTACTCCCCGGCGGAGCGCTGTACTCCTGTACTCCCCGGCGGAGCGCTGTACTCCTGTACTCCCCGGCGGAGCGCTGTACTCCTGTACTCCCCGGCGGAGCGCTGTACTCCTGTACTCCCCGGCGGAGCGCTGTACTCCTGTACTCCCCGGCGGAGCGCTGTACTCCTGTACTCCCCGGCGGAGCGCTGTACTCCTGTACTCCCGGCGGAGCGCTGTACTCCCGGCGGAGCGCTGTACTCCCGGCGGAGCGCTGTACTCCCGGCGGAGCGCTGTACTCCCCGGCGGAGCGCTGTACTCCTGTACTCCCCGGCGGAGCGCTGTACTCCTGTACTCCCCGGCGGAGAGCTGTACTCCTGTACTCCCCGGCGGAGAGCTGTACTCCTGTACTCCCCGGCGGAGAGCTGTACTCCTGTACTCCCCGGCGGAGCGCTGTACTCCTGTACTCCCCGGCGGAGCGCTGTACTCCTGTACTCCCCGGCGGAGCGCTGTACTCCTGTACTCCCCGGCGGAGCGCTGTACTCCCCGGCGGAGCGCTGTACTCCCCGGCGGAGCGCTGTACTCCTGTACTCCCCGGCGGAGCGCTGTACTCCCCGGCGGAGCGCTGTACTCCCCGGCGGAGCGCTGTACTCCCCGGCGGAGCGCTGTACTCCCCGGCGGAGCGCTGTACTCCCCGGCGGAGCGCTGTACTCCCCGGCGGAGCGCTGTACTCCCCGGCGGAGCGCTGTACTCCTGTACTCCCCGGCGGAGCGCTGTACTCCTGTACTCCCCGGCGGAGCGCTGTACTCCTGTACTCCCCGGCGGAGCGCTGTACTCCTGTACTCCCCGGCGGAGCGCTGTACTCCTGTACTCCCCGGCGGAGCGCTGTACTCCTGTACTCCCCGGCGGAGCGCTGTACTCCTGTACTCCCCGGCGGAGCGCTGTACTCCTGTACTCCCCGGCGGAGCGCTGTACTCCTGTACTCCCCGGCGGAGCGCTGTACTCCTGTACTCCCCGGCGGAGCGCTGTACTCCTGTACTCCCGGCGGAGCGCTGTACTCCCCGGCGGAGCGCTGTACTCCTGTACTCCCCGGCGGAGCGCTGTACTCCTGTACTCCCCGGCGGAGCGCTGTACTCCTGTACTCCCCGGCGGAGCGCTGTACTCCTGTACTCCCGGCGGAGCGCTGTACTCCTGTACTCCCCGGCGGAGCGCTGTACTCCTGTACTCCCCGGCGGAGCGCTGTACTCCTGTACTCCCCGGCGGAGCGCTGTACTCCTGTACTCCCCGGCGGAGCGCTGTACTCCTGTACTCCCGGCGGCGGAGCTCTGTATGTGAGTCGCTAGTTTCTTCTAGCTTCCAGTGCCACCGCCGCGCCCTGCTGTCACCTTCCAGGGCCACCGCCGCGCCCTGCTGTCACCTTCCAGTGCCACCGCCGCGCCCTGCTGTCACCTTCCAGTGCCACCGCCGCGCCCTGCTGTCACCTTCCAGTGCCACCGCCGCGCCCTGCTGTCACCTTCCAGTGCCACCGCCGCGCCCTGCTGTCAGTATCTACAACTCAGCCGGCAAAGGAGGGAGAACATGAGGCTAATAGGGCTGTGCAGCTATTCCAGCTGCTGCCTTCCTAACACTGCTGTGCTGTTCCTATGTTATGAGATTACAGGAATCCTAGCACAAACACTGAGAAATAAATACAGTAATATGGTGTGCAGACAACCCAGGTGCTTGAATGTTTGCAGTGAGACTGCCCACGGGCTGATTACTTACTGCACTGCTACCTCATACCACAGACAGACCGGGTACTGCCCTAGGCTTCTAGCACCGCTATCACATACAGAACCACAAACCATCCAATGAGAGAGGAGTATATTATGACAGTACTCATCTTTCATTGGCTGGAGGTGCTACCTGAGGAACACTTTATATAATTTCAACTCGGCCTCACTTCCAGTGCAATCAGCAGTGGGAATGATAAATGCCTGTACGACAGAGAGACCATTGCGTTGGCACTTGGAAAAAGGCCAGATACACGCAACTGTCGCTCCACTCTGTACCAATATGTCTCCAGCATTATGGTGTCTCTCTACTCACACCAGCTGACTAGGTGTGTGCAAATCTGCTCTGCACCCCCAAGAGATGTGCACCCTAGACTGGTGCTTACCTCACCTATAGGTGTCGCCGGCCCTGTACACAAGATACATACACAGGGCTTGGATTCCTCTACTCTCCTCCTCGGGTTAACTGTTCGCTTGCCAGATAAGAACATTCTAGGCTTTCTGGGGTGAAATCTTTAATCTGGGTGTCAGTATTTGGTTTTTCCCTCTGCTGTTAGACACTTTTCTCCTGTAAGGATGTCAGATCCACTAGGACATGGGGCTAGGCCTAAGGCTTAAGGACTCAGGGGCGTCTTTGACTCCCATTGCTTACTGCTCCTCATGCCAAACAGGGCTTCCCAGAGAGAACTCAGGTCACTTATGCCCCTCGTGCTGTGGCCCCTGCTTCACCGCCAGGGCCCTCCAGCCATGACATTGGGTCAAGGACTTAGTCCTCTATGGCACAGTTTCCTGTCTCTTTTCAGGAGGTTCTTCAGTCCTGGAAGGCCCCCACTTCCTTCAGGTATATGGCCCCTGGCATTCCTGATCTGATTCCTCTGTGGTGGGTTCAGATGAAGAGTCTGAAGATGGTGTTTATTCAGAAGGCGTCTTCCCAGTTTTATGGAGACCCCCTTTGAGGCTGACACTGAACCCACTGCTGAGGGTCTCATTAAGGCGGTTTTAAATATTCCTTCTTCTGCTGTAGAGCCTCAGTCCACTTCTGATGTCTTCCAAAGGTGCAAGAAGTCCTGTCTTTCCACCTAATCCCATTCTGGATCAGATTATACTGGGTGAGTTTAAGACTCCTGACAAGAGTCTCAATCTTTCTACGAGATTCTGTAAACTGTAGCCCTTTTCTGAAGCAGCCTTGGCTCAGTGGGCTGCACAACCTCAGGTTGATTCCCCTATCTCCACGCTTTCTAAATCCACTCCTTGCCTGTAACGGACGCTTCACCACTTAAGGATTTAAAGGGATAGTAAACTCGAAAAAAAAATACAGGGGAATTTATAGGTACAATTAAAACCTACTTGCTGCCCTCGTTCCCATCTCTCAAACCGTTATGGTGTGTGAGCTGTAATAAAATAAAGGTCTCCGCTCCCTCCCACTTCTCATGTGTCCGCTGTATAGCGGACGTCATGAGTTCCTGCTTCCGGGACCAGAAGGCGGCTCTTCAGGAGCGCTGTCATCTAGACATATAACTATAATTATTTCATCAGTATGGTCTACAACGTGTTCCTGGCTTGAGAGCTCACGTTGTAGACCTTTCCGATGAAGTAATTATAGTTAGATATCCCGATGTCAGCGCTCCAGAAGAGCCACCTACAGTCGCGCCACCAGATTCTGCCTCTGACAGCTTTACAGCTCGTCAGGCAGAAAGGAGAGGGAACAAAGACCTTTATTGTATTATATCTCTCAAACCATAACTGTTTGAGAGATGGGAATAAGGGTAGTAAGTATGTATGTTTTAATTGTACCTATAAATTCACTTGTACTTTTTTTTTTTCGCGTTTACTATCCCTTTAACAGATAGAAAGCTTGAGGCCATTTTGAAAGCTACTTTCACTGCCATTGGTGCATCCCTGAGACCCACCTTGGCTTCTGCTTGGGTTAATAGTGCTGTTTGGACTGAACTGCTAACTGACGTGGTTCATAGGGGGGGGGCCTAAGGCTGACCTTTTGGCCAATATTTCTGAGGCACAGCACTATGTTACTGATGCTTTCTTTGATGATATTAGGCTAGAAGCTAAGTCCTCCCTTTTCTGTGGCTGCTAGGCGTACGCTGCGGCATAAAATCTGGTCGGCTGACTTGATTTCTAAGAAATCACTGATTTCTCTTAGTTTTAAGGGTCTCTCTCTTTTTAGCCCAAAACTGAAGAACCTCATCAGTGAAGCCACTGGAGGTAAGAGCACCTTGTTGCCTCAGGTTCCTAAGCGCAACCCTCAGGCAAAGAGGCATCGCCTTTTTCATCCCCGCCAAAACAAAGCACATAGGGCAACCCTGGTGGCACCTTAGGCCCCGCGCTCCACCCCCAAGCACAAACCGCAGTGGAGGTCTAAACACACCTGTCTCCGGGGGAATTTCTGGATCTGAAGGATGCTTACTTGTACATTGCATTTCACCCAGACAGTCAGAGGTATCTCAGGTTTTCTTGTGGCCTGGGACACTTTCAGTTCACCGCCCTTCCCTTTGGGTTCACTACTTCTCCTGAGGTGTTTGCCCGAATCTTGAGGGCACTTACTGCCTTCCTGCACACAAAAGGGATTCAGGTAACTCCTTACATGAACAACCTTTTCTTGAAGTCTCCCTCCCAGGATCGTCTGGACTGCCAGGTTCAGGAATTTGCTCAGATCCTCCTTCAGCACGGAGGGATCCTGAATATGGACAAGTCTGTGCCAGTTCCTTCTCCGAACTTGATCTTCCTCAGACTTCAGTTCGACGCTCTGCAGAGTATGGTCTGTCTGTCGGAGGATTCAGTTCAGCAGCTCACCTCCAAGGTGTCTTCAGCTCTGGTGTGAAAGTCAGCTCCAGCAATGAGGTTCTCTTCTCTAGCGGAGTAAGATGATATCCACCATGGAAGTGGTTCCTTATGTGATGGTCCATTCCAGAGACCTTCAGAGGTTTGTGATCCAAGTTTGCAGAGGGGGGATTTGGAACTTCTGGATCATCCTGTTTCCCTCCCTGTGGTCGTTAGACTGGGTCTCCACTGGTGGTTGGACCTCTCCAACCTGGAAAGAGGGAGGCCATTTGTGATTCCATACTGGACCATAATGATGACGGACGCCAGCCTGTTCGGGTGGGGTGCAGTCCTGGGTCACCTGAGTGTTAAGGGACATAGGTCATTGGTGGGGACACTTCTTCCAATCAGCATCTTGGAGCTCGGAGCAATATTTCACACTCTGAGGTATTAGTCCTCTTATCTCATGGGATGCCCGGTTCAGGTCCAGTCCGACATAGGCAGAAGAACATGTACTTGCCATTTCTGCCATGCACATCCCAGGCATAGAAGATGTCCTATCAGACTTCCTCAGTCACCACACAGTGGACCCAGGGGAATGGGAACTACACCCTGATGTTTTTGACCTCCAGGTGCAGAAGTGGGGTCTTCCTTGTACAGATTTGATGGCCACCAGGGACAACTGGAAAGTTCAATTCTTTTGCTCGCGCTCGAGAGATCCCCTGGTGTTTGCGGTGGATGTCCTGTCGATTCCCGGGTGATTTCATCTGGGCTACATCTTTCCTCCACTTCCTCTCCTGCCCATGGTGCTGTGGAAGATTTGGATGGATGGGGCATCTGTCATCCTGATAGCACCTTTTTGGACCAGGCAACCTTGGTTCCCAGAACTGATGGCGCTGTCTGCTCAAGAACCTTTTCCTCTGCCACGCAGACAGGATCTACTCCTTCAGGTTTTCATATGGAAGGAAGATCTAAACTATCTAGCTTTGACGGCATGGTGATTGAAGCCTCCATCTTGATGAAGAGGGGCTATTCCTCTGAGGTAGTTTCCACTATGATCCAACCGGTTTCCTCTAAGGCCTACCACAGGGTTTGGTCCCTTTTCCATGCTTGGTACATAGACAGGGATCTGTCCTGTCAGGAGTTTGATCTCCCAGCTATCCTTTCCTTTTTGCAGGACGGTGTGAAAAAGGGTCTTAGCATTAGCTCATTGAAGGTGCAGACCTCCACTCTCTCTGTCTTCTTTCAGAGATGCATTGCCACCTTGCCGAATGTCAACATCTTCTTTCAGGGTGTCGCTCACACTTTCCCTGCCTATAAGGCTCCCACTCCCCAGTGGGATCTTAATCTGGTTTTGGGAGTCTTGCAGCGGCCTCCCTTTGAGTCTTTGGCTACCATTCCTTTACTTCTTTTGACGTCGATGATGGCTTTCCTTTTGGCTGTCGTCTTTGTCTGTAGAGTTGCTGAATTGCAGGCCTTGTCCTGCAAACGGCCTTTCCTGGTGTTTCACAAGGATAAAGCTGTTCTCCATACCTCCCAGGAATTTCTTCCTAAGGTGGTTTCTGAGTTCCACATCAATCAGGAGACTGTTGTGCCTTCCTATTGTCCTGGCCCTAAATCTGACAAGGAGAGGGATCTCCACTTGTTGGATGTGGTTCGCTGCCTTAATTTTTATGTGCACCATACTGAGTCTGTCTGTCAGACTGATCATTGTTCATCATCCCTGAGGGTCCCAGGGCTGGTAAAGCATTTCCCACGTTGACTGTTGCATCTTGGATTAGGTCTATCATCCGCAAGACTTATGAGCTCAGAGGGAAACCTGTTCCCATCCACATTACAGCAAACTCCACCAGGTCTATTGGAGCCTCCTGTGCCTACAAGAGTCAGGCCTCCGTGCGCACAAGAGTCAGGCCTCCGTGCGCACAAGAGTCAGGCCTCCGTGCGCACCTTTGCAAACACTATTATTTTTCCTGTGCTCCTGGGACCATAAATCTCCATAGGATGGCGTAGCAACTGTGCCACTGTACAATTTCAGGCCACTGTGATATTGCACCTAAAATTTCAGCTTTGAGCTGTAATAACGTTTGAATAAAACACCTTTCAGCAGTGGAAGTACCTTGTTTTACTGACTGGGATAAACCCTACAATATATGATTTTTACATATTAAGTATTACTATCCCTTTAAAGCCTCTGCTAGACCTAGACACTTGTTTACCTTTTTTCTCCGTGCTCCTGTGAAGATCCTACTTGTCCCGTATCAACGTCCAGCTGAGATATTTCCCTGAACATCAATACCAGCAGCCGCTCCCTTCCTGAGACCAAATCCTGTTCTTCTGTTCAGTGGACTCGATCTAACCTACAACGTGGCAAGTTCATCCAGTGGTCCTCTACATCGGAGCCGGGTCACCTGATCCCACCTTGGTCTCCTCTTTTGAGTTTGTGCCAAGTTGGCCAGAGATGAGGTGCTTGTCTGGGGCTCCTGTTTAGATCTGTTGGCTCCAGGCTCAGGGGCAGCCTATCCGTATCCCTCCTGCACTCTGAGCACCAGTAAGTGGGTTTCCTATGCTGCTCTTGTCTATTACACAGATTATTCCTGGGCCCTTTTCCTCTTAGTTTTTACTAGAAATAGAACTGTTTGAGTCTTTCTTTCCAGGTTTTGTCAATTCTAGGATTCACACCTTTATTTTCTGGAAGATCTTCTCCCTTTTTATATTGATTTACTATTTGTTCCTAGTTCTCAGGGTAGTACTGTTCTATCTGTGCTAGTGTCGTTCTAGTGACCCCTTGTTACAGTATGAATGTAACTGTCCTGAGGATGGAAGGGACCCCAACGTCCTAGTCCTGGAGAGCTGCGCTTCAGTACCTTGATTAAGATAATTAACAGCCTCAATCGCAACCATGCCGCAGCCAAGGCCACAAGTAACAGTGTTGGTCACAAGTCCAAATATTCAGTGCCATTTAAGCCAGAACTGGATTGGACAGTTGCAATTGCCTCAATTGCGGGAAGATATATGTGATGTCAGTAGTGAACATGTAGAATCCCTGTGGGTTGAAATAGACACTGGGGGTAAAACTGCCCAGAAAATATTAGTGGGTATTTGTTATAAACCACCAAACATTGGTGACCTTGAAGAAACACAGCTATTAATGCAAATAGAAAAGGCTTCCCAAATAGGGAGAACTATAATTATGGGGGATTTTAATTATCCAGAAATAGACTGGAAAAATGGAACAGCTAACTCTGCTAAAAGCAGCAAGTTTCTGAACTTGTTGAATGACAATTTTTTGTCACAACTAGTGCAGACCTCAACCAGAGGGAATGCATGTCTGGATTTGGTAATAACTGACCATGAAGAACTTATCTCTAACATCCAAGTAAGGGAGCACTTGGTGAATAGTGACCATAACATGGTATCGTTTGAGATTAATTAAAAAAAACAAGTTGATATGAGTTCCACCAAAACACTGAATTTTAAAAAGGCCAACTTTAGCAGGTTTAATTCATCCCTTGGTCTCGTTGACTGGGATAAAATATTTTCAGGAAAAAACACAGAAGGTAAGTGGAATGCCTTCAAAATAACATTGAAAAAATACACATATAAATTTATCCCTGTTGGAAACAAATACAAAAGAAGCAAATTAAAACCAATGTGGCTAACCAGTAAAGTAATTCATGAAATAAATAACAAGAAAGCGGCATTTAAACATTACAAAGCTGAGGGATCAGCAGAGGCATTTGCAGAATACAAAAATGTCAACAAAACCTGCAAAAAGGCTATTAAATTAGCTAGACTGGAGAATGAAAAAAATATTGCTAAGGAGAGCAAAAGCAACCCCAAAAAATTCTTTAAATACATTAATGGCAAAAAATTAAAGTCTGATAATGTTGGGTCCTTGTTATCTGAAACGGGTGAGATGGTCAAAGGGGACAGAGAGAAGGCAGATATTTTAAATTATTTCTTTTCTTCTGTTTTTACCAAGGAACACCCATTGGACAAGAATCTGCAAACTACTTTTACAGAACAGTCACAGCAAGCATGGGACTGGCTAACACAAGAAAAAGTGTTAAAACAATTGAATGGTGTCAAGGTAGACAAAGCTCCGGGGCCAGATGGTATACACCCACGGGTACTTAAAGAGCTAAGCCAGACCCTGGCCAGACCGATATATCTGATTTTCAGGGATTCTTTTATTTCTGGTATGGTGCCCATGGATTGGTGTAAAGCAGATGTGGTGCCCATATTTAAAAAGGGATCAAAGTCCCAGCCAGGAAATTACAGACCCGTAAGCTTGACATCTGTGGTAGGGAAGCTGTTTGAAAGGTTCCTAAGGGAATATATTCAAGAATTCTGCTGGAACAGGAATATCATTAGCAATAGCCAACATGGTTTTGTGAAAGATAGGTCTTGTCAAACAAACTTGATCGCATTTTATGAAAAAGTAAGTAATAATATAGATGAGGGAGCGGCGGTTGACGTGATCTATTTAGACTTTGCCAAGGCATTTGATACAGTTCCGCACAAGAGGTTACTGTACAAATTGAATGAAATAGGACTAGGGCAAAATGTTTGTGTGTGGATTGGAAATTGGCTGAAAGATAGAATGCAAAGAGTGGTAGTAAATGGCAAGTTCTCCAGTTGGATAAACGTGATAAGTGGAGTGCCTCAGGGATCTGTCCTGGGTCCTCTTCTTTTTAATTTGTTTATTAATGACCTCCCAGAGGGCATAGGAAGCCATGTATCAGTGTTTGCCGATGACACAAAATTAAGTAAGGTAATAAAGTCTGAACTGGATGTGTCTTCATTACAAGAGGATTTGGACAAATTGAGTAACTGGGCAGGCAAATGGCAAATGAGATTCAATATAGACAAGTGTAAAGTTATGCATTTTGGGTATAATAATAAAAATGCAACATATAGTTTAAATGGTGTTTCTCTGGGGAAATCTACTAATGAAAAGGATTTAGGAGTAATGGTAGACAATAGACTTAGCAGTAGCATGCAGTGCCAGCTGGCAGCTGCAAAGGCCAATAAGATATTGGCATGTATTAAAAGGGGTATTGACTCAAGGGAGGAAGATATAATTATGCCTCTTTACAGGTCCATGGTAAGACCCCACCTAGAATATGCTGTTCAATTCTGGGCGCCCTTTCTGAAGAAGGACATTATGGAACTAGAGAGAGTGCAGAGGAGGGCTACAAAACTAGTAAGGGGAATGGAAAGTTTTAGTTATGAAGAGAGGCTAGAAAAGTTAAACTTGTACACACTAGAGAAACGGCGTCTTAGAGGGGATATGATAACACTATATAAATATGTTCAAGGCCCATACAAAGGGCTTTCAAAAGACCTGTTCATTAACAGAACAGTACACAGGACAAGGGGCCACCCGCTTAGACTTGAGGAAAGGAGATTTAATCTACAACAGCGGAAGGATTTCTTTACAGTAAGGACAATAAAGGTATGGAATGCACTTCCGGAGGAGGTGGTGCTATCAAATACATTAGATGCCTTTAAAAGGGGCCTGGATACTTATTTAAAAGAACATAATATAGAGGGCTATGCACGTTAGTATTGGGATTAATATTTAGTTAGGGCTTGTTGATCCAGGGAGAAATCTGATTGCCATTTGGAGTCAGATGCCTTCTTTTGGGTCAGCGATGGTAAACAGGAATAGGAAAAGGGTTGAACTGGATGGACGCAAGTCTTTTTTCAACCTAAATTACTATGTAACTGAGGGCTGTTAGAAGAGAACCAAGAAACAGATGAAAGATAGCCGGGTGCAGTAGCAGCAATGGCCACTAGATGTCCGCTCAGGATAAGAAACGAGTAATGAGTAGCTGTGCATTAATTTCATAACAATTTGGAATGTAACTGAAAATCATGTGTTTGGTGAGATTCAGAGTAAAACAACTAAGCAAAAGATAGACAAAGTCACACAATAACCAGCATCAATTTCAGAGTTTTTCTTGAAATAAATGATTTGCACTCTTTGGGGGAACTGGGAAGGGACTGTGTGTAAGAGTGTAGACGGAAGAAATGATTGATACACGGAATAACAGCCAATATAATCCTGGCAGTAAGTGGAGAGACAGTCACCTTGGTTATGGTTGTGACTGATCATTGCAACAGCCTGTGAATCTCTAGGTTATCTTTAACCCCTTAAGGACCAGCGGTCCCGGGGTGTGCGGTCCTTTAAGGATCACATAGGAAACTTTGACGTGCCGTCCCACGTGACTGGTCACGTGGGGCGGCATACCTAACGGGGGACTGAAAGAGATCGCTCTGGTCTTGGAGCGATCAACTTCAGTCCCAGGTATTATTCACCGCGGTCCTACAGGAGCGCGGCGAGTAAAAGTACGTGACGTACCAGGACCTTCACTGGTCCTTAAGTGCCGGGCCAGGGTGACAGTCCTGCCACGTCAATGGTCCTTAAGGGGTTCATACATTTTAGACTCTGGCCAATCCTGATTTCCAAGGGGATGGCCCCTCAGGTTTATACAATCTGGATGCAAAATGTCACAACTTTATGATCATCATCAAAACCATTTCTGCTGATTCCTTTAGTGCTGAAGGGAGCTGTATTATCACTACTTAGATTAGTTATATTAGCGAGTAATATTAATAATAATTAGGTAGGTTAGCATAGAATTTATAGCTAAGTTAGCTAGTATATATAATAGGTAACCTAAATATAATCCCATTAACTCAGCCTGTTATTCCTGACTGTATGTTAATATAATCTAAAAAAAAAAAAGGGGGGGGGGATAAATTTACTGTTCAAACTTCAGTGCTCATCCGAACACAAATAGGCACTGTGCATGTGCACTGTTCCATCCAGACTCTACTGCTGTGTCCATCCATTATGCCAGTTATTCCTGAGTGTGATTAATTTAATTTTAAGAAAAAGTCCAATTATATTTACTGTTCAAACATCAGTGCACAACTACACAGAAGTAGGGACTGTGTACACGCAGTGTTCCAGAATCCAGACATGCCACTGCTGTCTCCAGAAACTGCCTGTTATTCCTGGGTGTGTTCATTTAATTTTTTAAAAAGTCAAAATATATTTACTGTTCAAACTCCAGTGCTCCACTGCACACAAATAAGAGCGGCATGTACTCTGTTTTCTATCCTGACTCCTCTGCTGTCTGCAGCAACTACTCCTGTTATTCCTGAGTGTCAGTCTAATGGAGAACCTTTCACTGGACAGAAGCAGCTTAAGTGCAGCGCTGGAGAGCATTGCTAGCGAGCGGTGATGGTCAGCCCTTGCTGTGTTTGAAAATGTTGGTGTTCGCAAGGCCAGATGTCCACCCCCCCCAGTGGAGCTGGGAAGCAGGCCAGGATCTATGAACAGTAAACCGTGTAGTGGGCAGTGAAGATGGGGGTGAACTGTAGGCAGACTCTTAGGTTCACAAGTGTCAATGAGTAAATGTTACACGCAGGCTGTATCCTGCAAGAGAGGGAGTGCTCGGGTGTGAAGCTGGAGAGTGCAGCTCGTGAAATGGGGGCTGCCTAAAGAAGGGCAGACCTACAGCGAGGGCCAAGAGTTGATGCCAGCCGCAAGGCCGGTGGAAAGTCCAGGGTAGCTCCTCTACCGACAGCACAAGCTCTCCTGCAAGGGAGAGTGAGGGCTGGGGTGCAAGGAGTAGGGTAAGTGGCTATGGGGCGTGGGCTATAGAACAGCGACAACTCTCCAAGAAACAAAAAACAAAGGATTAAGATACTAAGAGGAACGGTCAGAATAGCCAGGGGTCATACACAGTTCATCAGTAGAATGGTCAAAGGAGTAGCCAAAGGTCATACACAGTTCATCAATCTGTAGAATGGTCAAAGGAGTAGCCAAAGGTCATACACAGTTCATCAATCTGTAGAATGGTCAAAGGAGTAGCCAAAGGTCATACACAGTTCATCAATCTGTAGAATGGTCAAAGGAGTAGCCAAGGGTCATACACAGTTCATCAATCTGTGAATAGCCAGGAATCATAGACAGGAGGTCAATTCAGGTGCAGAGCAGCAGTCCAAGAGTAGTCCAAAGCCAAAGCCAGAAGTCATACACCGGAAGGAATGGACAAGGTGGTGAAAGAGGTGACTAGGACTAGTGATACGGGCACTGATGAGAAGGACCAGGTCTGCACAGCCTAAGGAACACTGTGAAAGTGCTCTGAGCGGCTGCTGCCTTAAATAGGTGTGAGACAGTGACGTCACTGAGTGGGGATGCGTCCAATGCCAAACCCGGAAGTTCAGCACACCACTGAGAGCAAGCGGAGCTGCGGGGACAGGCTGCACAGCAAAGAGGGGAAGACGCCAGTAGGAAAGGGCGCGGGGGAGAACAAAGGAAGTGGCGAAACAAAGGCCACGCTAGTAATGCCGAGAACACCGGGAGAGGTGACACTACCCCCACCCAAAAAGGCATCTCAGGAACCATTGGTGTCGGCTTGGAAGGACATCACAGATGAAAGTTGCGCAGTAGATGAAAAGCATGAACATCTGACGATCTTACCCAGGAGCGCTCCTCAGGGCCAGAGCCCTTCTAGTTCACGAGGTATTGTAGATGTCCACGAGAATGACAGGAGTCAAGGATGCCATCGATAATGTATTCCTCCCGGATGTCTACAGATACCGACGGGGGAGGCCGTGGGAGAGAAGAGGAAGCTACCGCCGGAGGAAACTCCTTAAGGAGGGAGACATGGAAAACGGTGAATCCGTAAACTCCGAGGCAACGCTAATTTGTACGAAACTGGGGACAAGCGTTGGATAATTTCGAAATGGACCAATATATTGAGAGGCCAATTTGGTGGAATGCTGAGCCAGCCGAAGGTGTTTTGTAGAAAGCCATACCCGTTGGCCAACCTGAAACAGAGGAGCTGGAGATCTAAGGCAGTCAGATGCTATCTTCGAACCTGAGCTCCAAGGAGTGCAGTACGCAGAGATTGCCAGTGTGAGGACAGGGATTGAACCCTGGCTTCTGCAGCAGGCACCAGAGGCACTCCAGGAGCCAGCAGGAGAACCCGAGGATTATACCCTAAAGCACCGAAAAACAGAGAGCAACCTAGGGAAGCGTGACGAAGGGAATTATAGGAGAACCCTTGGTTTAGGCGTTCAGTCTGCCCATTAGTCTGTGGGTGACAGGCCGAAGAAAAATGTAGGGAGACTCCTAAATGAGTATAAAAGGCTCTCCAGAATATTGAAACGAATTGGGTTCCCCGATCTCATGTAATATGGAGAGGCAACCCGTGCAGACACACTACATCCGAGATGAACACGTCTGCGAGTTCTGCCGCGGTGGGTAGGCCAGATAGAGGGATGAAATGTCCATGTTTTGAAAAGCAGTCTATCACTACAAGAATGGTGTTCTTCCAGGCAGATACCAGCATGTCCACTATGACGTCCATGGTCAGATGGGTCCAAGGGAGGTCAGGAACTGGTAAAGGACGTAGTAATCCAAGTGGTCTAACTCGAGGTGTCTTTACCCGTGCACAGACAGGACAGGAAGACACCCAACATGACACATCCTGCCGACAGGAGGGCCACCAAAAGAACCTGTTCAATAGGTTGAGAGTGCGATCCACTCCCAGATGGCCAGCCACATGGGAGTTGTGAGACCAAGCCATCGCATTTTCACAATACACCTCTGGAACCAGGAGTAGGGAGTACGGGCAAAAGGAGGATGTAACAGGTGATTGTGCCTCCTGTATCTTTTTCAGGGTGGTAGTAGGTAAGGAACCCAAAAACAAGGAGGCAGGTAGAACAGGCTCCGGAGTAGGAGATGTGGTGCTCACCTCATAACATCTGGACAAGGCGTCCGCTTTGGTGTTTTTAGAACCAGGTATATGTGAAATCGTAAAACTGAACCTTGAGAAAAAGAGTGACCACCTAGCCTGGCGAGGTGTCAGACGTTTGGCAGAAGGCAGGTAGGCCAGGTTACGGCGATTCGTGAGGATGGTCACCGGATGAATGGCTCCTTCTAGACGGTAGCGCCAGTCCTCCAGCATGAGTTTTATCTCAAGCTGTTCTCTATTACCAGTGTCGTAGTTTCTCTTGGCTTTGGTAAACTGACGAGAAAAATAGGAGCAAGGATGAAGAATGCCTGACAGAGTAGAGCGTTAGGATAGAATAGCTCCTGCAGCAACTTCAGAAGCATCCACATTGAGGATGAAAGGTAATGCCGGCTCTGGATAGGATAACCGCGGTGCAGAGGTAAAGGCTCTGTTTAAAGAAGAAAATGCCTCCAGAGCTTCAGTAGACCAAGCACGAGGATCCGCTCCTTTACAGGTTAGTTGTACTATCGGTTGGATCAGCTTGGAAAATCCTTTAATAAACCGTTGATAGTAATTAGAGAAGCCGATATACCTCTGGACCTCTTTAGTAGTACATGGAACTGGCCAATCCAGAATAGCAGACACCTTTCTACAATGCATGGACAGACCTGCAGCTGATATGACTTACCCCAGAAAGGGCAGAGTAGATTTCTCGAAACTTCATTTTTCAAGCTTGGCATACAGATTATTGGCACGGAGGCATTCCAGTACTGTACACACATGTTTGCAATGTTTCTGCAAATTTCTGGAGAAGATTAGTATATCATCAAGATATACAATAACATAGGATAGCAGTAAATCACGGAATATGTCATTTACAAAGGCCTGGAACACGGCTGGAGCATTACGCAGGCAGAAAGGCATTACACAATATTCGTAATATCCAAAGCGTGTATTAAACGCCGTCTTCCACTCCTCTCCACTGCGCATTCTGATGAGGTCGTAAGCCCCTCTGAGATCCAACTTGGTGAAGATGGTGGACCCGCGGAACCTCTCAAGGAGTTCCGGAACGAGAGGAAGTGGATAACAATTCTTTCTTGTAACTGAGTTGACACCGCGATAGTCTATACATGGTCATAGAGAGCCATCCTTCTTTTTAACGAAGAAAAAGCCTGCACCTGCGGGGGAGGTAGAAGGCCAAATAAAGCCACGAGAGAGACATTCTTGGATATAGGATTCCAGAGCAGCGGTCTCGGGCAAGGACAAAGGGTAAGTTCTACCTCTAAGTGGAATGGCGCCGGGCAGCAGATCAATGGTACAATCATACTCTCGGTGGGGAGGAAGTACCTCGGATCTAGCTTTGGAGAAAACGTCCGAGTAAGAGGCATATGGGAAAGGAAGCTTGATCTTGGTAGGCTCAGGTGCCTCTAAGTCGATAGTAGAGACAGGGAGTACAGCGGGAAAGGTGAGAGATCTTTGGACCCAGTTGATATGGGGATTGTTCCTCACCAACCAGGGAAGGACCAACACAACAGGAGACTTGGGGGCAGAGATAACATCAAATTCAATATTCTGCAGATGATTAGGGGCTATGTACATGCTGAGTGGCGCTGTCTGTAAAGTAATGCGTCCATCACTTAATGGGGAGCCATCGATAACCACAATAGAGACGGGTTGCTCCTTGGACACTAAAGGAATACTATGGTCCTGGGCAAAGGAGAGGTTGCTAAAGACCCCAGCAGCGCCTGAATCCACTAAAGCTGATACTTTGATAACAGAGGCAGACCAGGACGTATGTAGCGTCTCGATCCCTCTACTGTCGTCTTTCCTGGATGTGAGTATCCAAAGAGGAACACAGGGTGATAAAACCCTCCAGGCGAAGGCCGCGCTAGTAATGCCCGAGAACGCCGGGAAAGAGAAGTGACAGTAAAACTGGTAGCTGAAGGTAAACTACACTAATGCAGTCCTATGGAAAACTGATACAAGCAAATGCAGTTCCTCTCATGATCCACTAGATGACAGTGGTTGACAATAGAAGACAGGCAATCAATCTGCTGAATAGATGATCAACCAGGGAATCCCAGGGACCTCCACTGCAGGAGAATAGTCTGTAGTCAGAAGCCTGAAGGCTGAGACCAGCGATAAGGAGGGAAGCGCTGATTGCTGAAGAGGGAGACAGACAGGAACTGACTGAATAGGGGACCAGATACAAAGTCAGCTAACTGGGGAAGAGAAGCTGGAAGGAGCCAGAGATGCAATTGAGCTGAACCACAGCAAGAACCGGTCAAACACAAAGCACAGGTACACATTAAACATGGCCAAGGAAGCGAATGGACACACCGGGGAGTCTGAGCAGGAAATCCAGTACTGTAGACAGGAGCAACGCCTGAGCCTAAGCCAGGGTCTGGAAGCTGAACTGGAAGGTCAGATGAAGGATAGACAAGGGGGTAGTCAGAAATAAACCTGAAGTCTGAATCAGGTAGGAGTCATATACACAGAAGATGCTGAGAGTACTCTCTGAAGCTCAAAGATCAGGTGAAGTAGAGGAGGTGGAATAAAAAGATCAGTCTGCAGGATAAAGGAAAAAAGAAGAAAAAAGAGGCGCTTCCTCGTGTGATAATGTATATATTTCTAATACACAATATATTTATATATATCGGAGCACCACCAAATATCTAATCAAAGGTTAACCTATATGCAGTATAATATAGGGTGCTCTTAATCCAGAATAATACTACCAAAAAAATATATTTCTAATCACTGCACCTCCACCAATGGGACCATACTCACATAGTAAGTGGCTAGACTCACAAATATATGTAGGCTAGCAAACCAAACTCAGGGATCCTTAAGCCGTCCCTTATTTGGCTTTCTTGGTGTCAATAGACTATCGGCCACTCTTCCCAACAACTTCTCCTCACGAAGGGTTAAATCATCAACAAGCCAAAAAACAAAAACACAGGGGGCGCCAATAGTGCCTTATCATAGGCGATATATAAAATAACCACAATAAAAATATATATACACTCACATTAAACAGTGGCTGTATAAATATTTATATAATACAGCTAAATCCGCTTTCAGGGTATAATTTACCGTCCCTATACGGTAATATGCTCACGTATCTTCCTTACGACTCCTTAATCCCCGCTCCTCGATTCCAGTCTCCTCTCATTGCAGGATAGGATCACGTTAAAAGAAAAACAACGCTCCAACAACGATCTCCGAAAGGCAATTTAATAAAGAATATATATCAAATAAAATTGTAAAACATTCGATACGATTCCCACAATGCTACACGTTTCGTAATGATCAAACGTTACTTTTTCAAGGAGCATTACCTGCATGACTTGAAAAAGTAACGTTTGGTCGTTACAAAACGCATAGCATTGTGGGAATCGTATCGAATGTTTTACATTTTTATTTGATATATATTCTTTATTAAATTGCCTTTCGGAGATTGTTGTTGGAGCGGCGTTTTTCTTTTAAGGTGATCCTATCCTGCAATGAGAGAAGACTGGAATCGAGGAGCGGGGATTAAGGAGTCGTAAGGAAGATATGTGAGCATATTACCGTACAGGGAAGGGACATTATACCCTGAAAGTGGATTTAGCTGTATTATATAAATATTTATACAGCCACTGCGTATTGGCTGAGTGGGTGTGAACCCTGTCGCAGGAAATGAAGAGTAGCGACATCAGAATTGAGCTGCCCAGGATCAACAAAAGCAGCCTGAAAAGCAGACAAAAAGGCATCCGAATCTTCTAGAAGAGAATTTTTCTCGACCAAAGGGGAAGCCCAGGTTAGGGCATTCCCCTTGAGCAGTGAAATAATACTACTGGGGTGGTATCTGAAAGGGCAGTATGCACTGGTATAGAAATACCCTGCATTCCACAGGTTGACCGAAAATGTTTTCATGGAAGGGTATCTTAGGGGGTTTCCATTCAGCAGCATAACAGAGGAACTGGAACCCAGAGAAGGTGCCAGTGAGGCTGCTTCTGGTCCTGTAGGCGGAGTAGTCAAGGTGGAGGAGTGAAGCAGCTCCAGAACAGCATCCAGATTCCTGTACAGAGTTACCAGCTGGGAGGCATGTGCCGATAAGACTTATTCCTGTTGATCTTATCGGGATAGAAGAGAGAGGTACTGGGGGTCTATAGTTACGGCTCAATCTTTCTGTAACGGGGAACCTTTCACTGCAGAGCATTGTTAGCTAGCAGTGATGGCAACTAGTCAGCCTTTGCTGTGGCCGATACCATTTAAAGTTGCTGCCCCCCAGGCCAGACGTCCACCCCCAGTGGAGCTGGGAAGGGGACCACAAAAAACTGTGTAGTGTTCAGGGAAGTTAGCTTTGAACCGTGGGATGACTGTTCAGGAGGGAAAGTGTCAGTGAGTAAAACTGGTAGGGTAGGATATAAACTTTGGCAGGTCTATGGAATACTGGTATAAGGAAATGCAGTTCCTCTCAAGAGCCACTAGATGGCAGTTTGTGGATGCTCTATAGGGCAATGGAAGGCAATGGAAGTAGCAGCACAGAGAAACCATGGGGGAGAAGTCCAATTAATTGAACAGGCAAGCAATCTACTGAACAGGCGATCAACTGGGGTATCCCAGGGAACTCTGCTGCAGGAGGCTGACACCAGAGACAAGGAGAGAAGTGCTGATCACTGAACAGGGAGTCAGACAGAAACGGACGGAGTAGAGGACCGGATACAGCTTTGGATAACCAGGAAAGAAGTTGGATGGAACTGGAGATGCAGGAAATCCAATACAATAGACAGGAGCAGCATCGGAGTCAAAGCCAGGGTCTGAAAACTAAACTGGAAAGTCAAATCCAAATCATGGAGCAAAGGGGTAGTCAGAAATCAAGCTTAAAGGGATAGTAATGTTTCATAATAAAAGCAGCTCTAATTAATCATCATAGTATTTGGACTTTGGAGAGTGTTATTTCAGTTCTGTCAGAGTTGTAGTTCCAGAGTAATTAAATGATAAAGTATCCCCCTCCCGCCCCTTTTACTGATGTAACACTGCTCAGCCAGATCAGAAGGGAGGTGCCCAGGTAGACTGCAGAGAGGGACCATCTTCAAGATAAGGGAAAAACCTGAAAAACTTGTCAAGGGGGGCAGGGTTTTCATTGTTCTCATAGGAAGAAGATTGTCCCCTGCTGTTATCTGTCTGGTCTATGGACTGCATTCCACATCTGAGAAGAGATTGCTTACACTAGGTAAAAGGGGGGCAGGGCTTTCATTGTTCTCATAGGAAGAAGATTGTCCCCTGCTGTTATCTGTCTGGTCTATGGACTGGATTCCACATCTGAGAAGAGATGGCTTACACTAGGTAAAAGGGGGGCAGGGCTTTCATTGTTCTCATAGAAGAAGATTGTCCCCTTCTGTTATCTGTCTGGTCTATGGACTGCATTCCACATCTGAGAAGAGATGACTTACACTAGGTAAAAGGGGGGCAGGGCTTTCATTGTTCTCATAGGAAGAAGATTGTCCCCTGCTGTTATCTGTCTGGTCTATGGACTGGATTCCACATCTGAGAAGAGATGGCTTACACTAGGTAAAAGGGGTGGGAGGGGGACACTTTGCTTGTGAATATCTCTCAAACCATAAAGGTTTGAGAGATAAGACTTATATCGTTCTTCATGTTTTTTAATGCCAACAAAATAAAATAAAGATAAAACAAAATATTACTATCCCTTTAAGTCAGAATCAGGTAGGAGTCAAATACACGGGAGATGTTGAGAGTACTTTCTGAAGCTCAAAGATCGGCACAGGTGAGGCAAAATAAAAATGCCATGTAGCCAACCAGGTGGAGGAGTGAAGAACAGGTGCAGAATTGGGAGCACGGTGACTGTCAAATTATATTTGCTGTTTATACTTCAGTGCACAACTGCACACATATAGGTACTGTGCACTAGCAGTGTTCCAGAATCCAGATATACCACTGCTGTCTGCAGCAACTACATCTGCCATTACTGAGTGTTCATTTAATTTTTTTTAAAAATGTAATTATATGTACTTTTCAAACTCCAGTGCACAACTGCATACAAGTAGACAATGTGCATGAACAGTGTTCCATTCAGTCTCCACTTCTGTCTCCAGCAACTACCCCTGTCTGTGGAATTTAAGTAGGCATGGGATAGGCATAGGGCTCTGCTGAACATAAGACAAAACCAAGGACCAAATACGGTTTAAGGTTTTTACTGGAGGAAAAATGGCGACTAGATTAACCGAATGATTCTTATCTGCTGTCAAATTCTATGTTTCTATTTCTGAGTGTTAATTTAATTTTGAAAAAAAATCGAATTACATTTACTGTTTAAACATCAGTGCACAATTGTGCACAAATAGAGACTGCGTTCCAGACTCCACTGCTGACTCCAGCAACTACTCCTGTGAGGTTATGTATTAAAGAGTTAATAACATGGAGATGACTTCTACAGTGATATCACTTCTCCAGTTCCAATGTTATTCTATACAGGCTATGCACAAAGATCCCAAGGGTTTGTGTTAATTTAATTTTAAAAAACTGAACATTACATGTACTGGTCAAACAAGAAATGTACACCTGCATTGTTGCACCTAGACTCCACTGCTGTCTCTAGCAAGAAAAAGAAAGTCTGATTTTTTTATTTTTTTATTTAAATCAACAAAGTAAAAATAAACAAATAGTTAAATATTTTGTTAATACTTAATTCAAATGTCTCGGTGTGCTTATATATCTCACGGTGTAGCTAGAGTCAGCAGGTGTCCACGAGAAGACAGATGAAGACTACTTTTATCTTACAGACCCCTCTAATCGGACTCCTTTTTCCTCAGCAATACTATCAGCCACGGGCAGCAGAAGCAGCAGCAAACACCCCGACCTAGTGTGCACATCTCCACCACACCCACCAAAATAAGGCACAAGTTCTATCAAGGTCATAAGGAATGGTCATAAACTGGAGGTTTGGTTGGATCGTAGAAGACTCATATTGCTTGTACACATAAAATATTCTATAGTCATGGTCAACCACAGAAGACCAGACATACTACCACTACCACCACCACCACCACTACCACCCCTAGTGCTACTATCAGCACCACTAGCCCTGTGATGTTTGAAGGGAAGGCTGATACTAGCAGCAGGTCTACACTGTGTGCACAATTATTAGGCAAGTTGTATTTTTGAGGATTAATTTTATTATTGAACAACTACAGTGCTCTCCATCAATCCAAAATGTTAAGAAACCTTAAACCTGAATATTTAAGAAAGTAAAAGTGAGGTTTTGGCTTCCTTAGGAGAATATCTGTGTGCACAATTATTGGGCAACTATTAGTGTGCAGAATTATTATGTAACTAAATGAAAAACAATAATTTTCCCATCTTACATGTATATTTTCATCTATAAAAGTGAGAATACCAAACAAACAACTCAAAAAAAAATCAGTGACCAATATAGCCACCCTTCTTGCTATCTTGGGCAAGATCCTTTTTGGTTGAATATGAGCTTTAGAGGGTCTGCATCTGGGTTCTTCACTGGATCCTTTGTCCAAGACCAACACCAGTGTGCATCTGATCCCATCCTGGTCAGGTCCCTGTTCAACTGGGATTGGACATCTGGCGTCTCAGCAGCACCTTTATCCAACTTTGGCCGCTGCAAGGGATAGGTGCCAGCGTCAACATGAGTTCTTGAGTCACCTGTGATGGTTGTATCGGTCTCCCATCAATGGCGTCTAAAGCAAGAGGAGAGGATTGAGGCACCAATGGAATCGAGTTCTGGGTAGCAAAGTCTGCATCCATAAAATATCCTGCCACTCAGGAATCAAAACCAGAGCAGTGATAGACAATGTATCCCCAGACAATATCACCTCTAGAATAGGTCTTGTCTGTATCTGGTCTGGGGACTGTGAAACTCCACCCAGTCTCTGTCCCTGACTCAACCCTAGGTGCAAGCGTTTCCTGGCTGGGTGAGACAAGTGCGTAATAAGTGCCCTGCCTGACCACAGTACAGGCATAGGCCCTCTCTGCGACGGAAGGCCCTCTCATCCCCGAAAGGTGTGTGAACCCTAGTTGCATAGGTTTGGCCCTGCCCATTTCAGCACTAGGAGGCGTGGGAGGCAAGGGAGGATTGGGTGGGAGAGCAAAGTTAGGTGCCAGTCGGGAAGAAGGCCTCTGCAACCGTTCCTTGAAAGGGGATCTTTCCCTGATCCTGGTGTCTATTAGTATGGTAAAGGAGATGAGTTCATCAACCTCCTCAGGCATCTCACGGGCTGCTGACTCGTTTTCGATCACATCGCTTAACCCTTGCAAAATGCGGCCACTAGAGCCTCGTTGTTCCAGCCCACCTCCGCCGCCAATGTACAAAATCCAATAGTGTACTCGGCTACCGTGCATGCGCCCTGGCGGACAGTCAAAAGTTGTTTGGCTGCCGTCAATGCCCGAACTGGAATGTCAAAGACCCTTCGGAAAGCAGACACAAACTCAGAGAAATTCAAGATTATGGGTTTCCCTGTTTCCCAAAATGGATTGGCCCATGCTAATGCTCTCCCAGACAGGAGAGAAATCATGAAGCCCACCTTGCTTCAATCACTTGTAAATGCATTAGGTACCAGTTCCAGAAATATTCCCAACTGGTTAATGAACCCACGACACAGAGTAGGTTCCCCATCATATCGTTGAGGGACTGGAGCGGTTCCAAACAGCCCTCGGAACATATTGCACTCAGTATTGGCCCTTATCACCGGTGCCAGGTCTGGAGAGGCCGCCAGTTGTTGCACAGCCCCTTCAAGGTGCGCTGTGCGATAAAGGACTGTTTGCATCGCTAAGGAAAGCTGATTGATCCATCAAGGATGCTAGGCACCTGTGAATTTCCTGTACCTTTTGAGGTCATGGCCCTTTCGTACTGTCACGGGAGACTTGCAAATAACCACTCAGACAAGTACATAAAATCAGTTCCACTTTATTGAAAATAATACAAGAAAAGTAAATATAGACACTTCCCCAACCTTCCCGGGGTCAAGCCAAGGTCAGCACGGAGCGGTTAGTCAGCCAGACAAGGCCAAAGTCGGTACGGAGCGGTCAATAGCTAGGCAAAAGGTTCAGGCACAAATCGGTAGTCAGAAGGAGCCAGGGTCATACACAAATCAGATTCAGCAGCCAGGAACGGAAAGGAAGACTCAGAAAGTGCTCAGGTACACTAGGAAAGGGCACTGAGGCAATGATAGGATGCAGCATATAAGGTCTCTCTAGGAGGCGGAGTCCACATAGGTCAATCAAGGTGGGAACTATAAACTAGCGAGCGCTCTGAATGAAGTGCAAGTAACCAGGAAGTAGTCATCGGCCATGCTGCTGCCAGGCAATCACAAGAAAGTGCATAGGCCAGTAAGAACGCCAGAATCACGGGCACCTTGATAATGACTAGGATCGATAAAACTCAATAGAGATAGAGCAAAGTGGAGCACTACCACCACCAAGTGATTAACTAATATTATTACGGTTCCTACACCACAAGAACCCAAAACGAATATAGGGCAACAAAGTCAAGGTAACAGATCGACATGGAGGATAAATATACTCACCCTTGCTACCTCTGGCACCTAGGCCAGGACCACAGCTATAGTTGACCACCAATGAACTCTAAGTTATGCGACCGTGAGAGATGTGGCATACCTGGCTTCGACTTGCCCCGCAGTGGAAACACGTTGAGCCGAATTGGCCAGGGGCTACCTAGGCAGATGCAGAGGCCCAATTCAAAGGTAACTATAGGGGTGTATGTAGGAAAATACAATAATAGCACCTGTCGCCTGGGTCAGAGGTAACATAGATATTAAGGAATAAAAGGAGAAATAGGCGATCCTACCACAATCCACTTAAATAAAAGAGTTCTGATAATAGTTAGTTCGTGTCCCAAGAGTGCTGCTTTCAGTCCCGGTGTCCTCAGCGTCACCGCAACAGTCAATAGTACATATAGACGAGAAAAAAAGACAAGAGCGCAAAAGTTAAGAGTACACTGTAAAACACTTAAAAAGGCTTTCCCCTCTTGTATTCCATGCACTCACCAGATGACTTCTTTTAAACAGTTGCCCCAAAGATAAGAATCAATCTCCTGCGGCACCTTCAAAGTTTGCCGGGTAAGGCTTCCAGATAGGACAGTTTGTCTGCAACTTCTCACGTGTCCTTTGATGTAACTCTGCACTTCCGATCTCCCTGCTGCTTCAATTTGCCGGTAGATCTCGTGCAGGTCAGGTCAGACGGCTTCATATACAGTCCTCTCACTGCAGTAAAGGGACAAGATCCTCTAAGTGCAGCACCATAGACATATATGCCCAAATAAGCCCCCAACACACTGCACTCACTGGACAGGTCAAAATGGAACACTATAGGATAAGTCTAAGAGATACATCTGATCACACAATAAAGATATTTTATTAAATAAATTCTCCAACGCGTTTCACCAGTATACCACTCGCTTCATCAGTGAGTAAAGCATTTAAGATTAATTGGTTCCTTTTATTACCTAAAATCAATGTATTCGTCCAGTATTGATGACGGCTTGTGTTCTCAGTGCGAGGTTCGGTTCACCCACCCAGATCCAAGCCTCTACTGCACAGTGAGACACTACTGGGTCATGGAACCAAGCCTCCACCAGAACACAGTCGTCATCCAAGCCTCTATTGCACAGTGAGACACTACTGGGTCTTGGAACCAAGCCTCTACCAGAACACAGTCGTCATCCAAGCCTCTTTTTACACAAAGCTAAAATCATTGAATAAATTAAATAAATAGTGTCAACTAATACACTTAGTATAAATTATATATATATATATACATATTTATATGTATATATATATATATATATATATATATATATATATATATAATTAATATGGACTTAAAATACAGCGTTGTTAATTCTGACATTGCTGCAAAATAGAGCATAAGGTTTTAAACAAATAATAAAAAGTATATATTATAAACATATTGCTATATAAATCACATTATGAACACACAAAGAGAGCCAAAGCACTGTGTGGTCAACTTGCTACCTGTCACGGTTTTATTGAACACTCAGACAACTGGGTAGGATAAAATAGGAAAGCTTTATTAGGCAGAATAAAGCGCAACAAGGTCCCTCACAGGTCCAAACTCTACAAACAGTAGTAATAAAGTTTGACACAGGACAGGGCATGCAAAATAGCAATACAATAGTGAGGCTCTACTGGCCTTACCGGATACCGGGTAAGGCAGCCTGATATCTGGTGCAACAAGGAACTGAGGAGGCTCTGCCGGGTCACAGGCTGAGCGTATAGTGGGAAAGCAACGGTAACCACTTAGTGACCGGATAGCACTGACTGGATGTGCTTAACGGAGGCCACAGATAGTCACAGGTTGAGTGTATAGTGGGAAGGCAACGGTAACCACTTACTGACCGGATAGCACTGACTGGATGTGCTTAACGGTGGCCACAGATAGTCACAGGCTGAGCGTATAGTGGGAAGGCAACAGTAACCTCTTAGTGACCGGATAGCACTTACTGGATATGCTTAACAGAGGCCACAGATAATTACAGGCTGAGAGTAGCGCAACCGGAGGCAACAAATCAGAGAGAACTGACAATAATAGCGAGGGCAACAAGATAGCGTAAGTTAGTTAAAGCCTGGATCGGTACACAGAGAGCGGCTGTAGCCAAAGACTGGGTCGGTATACAGAGAGTGGTAATCAGCCAAAGCCCGGGTCCGTACACAGAGAGTGGTAGTCAGCCAAAGCCTGGGTTGGTATACAGAGAGCGGTAGTCAGCCAAAGCCCGGGTCGGTACAAAGAGAGCGGTAGTCAGCCAAAGCCTGGATCGGTACACGGAGAGCGGTAGTTAGCCAAAGCCTGGATCGGTACACAGGAGCAGAACAGGAGCAAGGTCAGACGGAAACCGGATCAACACAGAACAGGAGCACTGAATAACGTAAGGTCAGGAACACCACGAAAGGGCACCGGCCTAGTGACAGGAGGGCGTATATAAAGGCTAGCCCTGGGAGGGGCTAGCCAGCTAGCACCAATAAAAGACAGCAAAGCACAAACCCGGAAGTCAGAATGTCGCACAGAGAATCACGGGCACCGTGATACTACCTCAAAGGAATGTTTTATGCTGATATAAAAAAATAAACTAAACATTACATCCTACATAAACGATAAAGTGTTAGTAATGTAAAAAAAAAGTTTTTTGCATTTAGAAGATATCACAGTGCCTGTGATCTAACTGTCACTCTCTTCTATGGCCAAGGGTGATTTGTTCACTTAGTTTGGCCCGCCCCTTGGTTTCCTTTTTATACCTGGCTATTCCATCTGTCAGGTGCCCTTTCGTGGTGTTTCTGAGCCAGTTGTTCTGTTGCTACGTTCCTGATTCCTGTGTACCGATTTGGCTTGCCCTGACCATTCTCCAGTGTTCCTGCTTGTGTATGACCCGGCTCGTCTGACTATCTCCTCCGGATCTCGACTCTGCTTGGCTGACGTTCCTGCTTGTGTATGACCCGGCTGGTACGACTACCTCCTACGTGCTCCGATCCGGCCTTGTTGACTTCCTCCCGCAAGATCAACCTACAGCGTGTTCCAGAAGACCTACGTTCCGGTTGTCGCCGTCGCGACATTATCATCCACTGTTCCAGTACTTGGGTGGCTGTCTTGCCTGGTGTGACTTCGTGCAGTTCAGTGTTACAATCGTGCAGAGCTGTGTACGCCTCCCTCAGACCGCAGTGCTGTGCTACTGCAGAGAAGCCTTGTGTAAACATGCCTTTTAACCCTACCAGTGCTGTCTCGGTCCCACTCTCCCTACTCCAGTGTGAACCTCGTTCATAGTGAAACTCCTGCTGAGTTGGCCGCTCTCTGTCGGCAACTCGATACCATCCCAGTAGAGTGTTCACTTCCGATTAGGCCGGTTGGGCACTTTGGCTCTCTATCTCTCTCATAATATACACTGGGCGATTCCGTTATACCGAGTGGTGACGGTCACAGGCTTCAGCACTAGCATTCCGGTACTACTTCTGTTGGGCTTTGGGCCCTGTCTCGTTATACTCAGTCCGGTAGAGTCTGAAGAGGCTTGGGAGCTCTTGCACTGCAGGCCGGTTCGATACACGCCCGTGGGGCTAAGATCACTTGCACTAGCAGTAGCCATTCCAGTAGGTACGCCCGTGGGGGGCTATTGGGCTCTGCTTTACTACACACCGTGGCGAGACAGTCCTTATCCACTTGATGGTGAACATTTCTTCAGCACAGCTTATCTACACCTCGGGCGTGCCAAGCATACACTTAAGAGACTGATCATAATCAAGGACTTAACCCTCTGTGGTTACCTTAAGCTCAGCTTACTTATACCCAGGGCGTGCCAAACAGTTCCTTGTGAAACTGATATTTATCAAGGACTTAACCCTCTGGGGTTATACCCCTTCCTCTGTGGTAAATTTGTACTTGTATTCCGTTTGTGCATCTAACTTTGTATTTTCCAGTCACGATCATTTATGTACACCCAACCGCCACTAGAGGGCGACCTTATGTGTTATTATTGCTAAATAAAACTGTGTTTTATTTTACATACTGGTCTGAGTGTCTTTAAAAAACCGTGACAGAAGAGCTTAAAAAGTTGAGCTAAATATAAAAAAATGTATCTCTCAAACCGCTATGGTTTGAGAGATACAGGCATTTAAAGTTCAATGTCTCCTGTGAGATCCGTGTCGTCCGACATGGAGGTTCTGCAGCAGAGCCGCAATCTCGTTATTGACAACGAATCCTTTCATTGGAATGGTCTAAAACGTGTGCTTGCAAACCAGGTACAGGATTTAGACCATTCCATTGAAGGGATTCGTTGTCAATAACAAGATTGCGGCTCTGCTATAGAACCTCCATGTCGGACGACACGGATCTCACAGGAGACATCGAACTTTAAATGCCTGTATCTCTCAAACCATAGCGGTTTGAGAGATACAGTTTTTTGTATTTAGGTCAACTTTTTAAGCTCTTCTAAATGCAAAAAACTTTTTTTTGACATTACTAACCCTTTAAGACTACATGAAGTGATAGTAATTCAAAAATAAATAAATAAAATATCTAGATAAAATTATTAACTTCCAAATCCTCATTAAGCCCATGGGGAGATAGTGTGTTAAGACAGTAGATCCAATATGCATCTTGTCTGAAAAGCTTAGAGAATCGATCAGAACAGGAGTCTGGGATGTGTCCGGTACCTATAATATTAAAATTAGACAGTCCGCCTTCCGCACCGGTATTGAAATGCCTAGATACAGAACGCTCCACAGACCTCTATTTAATCAGATTCCTATGCTCCCAGGATCTCTCTCTAAAACTCCTAGTAGTTCGTCCGACATATTGAGATCCACATCCACGATCATTCAAATAAATAATAAAAATGTAGTTTCACAAGAAATTAGACCTTTTATGGGGTGAATGTCATTATTTTGTGAACTTTTAAATGTTTTTGCTTTATTGCAGACAAATTCGCAATTTGTGCACTTGGCATGGAAACAATGAAAATTACCTACTGGTAGGGGGGACCAAAAATTCCTAATTTATTCCTTTTGTTACTGTTATTTTTTGACCTGCTGGGTGCCAGATGCCCTCTGATGTTTTTGGCTTTTTTATAAATAATTTTTGGTTTATCCATTACAGCCCCCTTTAACAAAGTGTCCTGTTTTAGCCACTGTACTTCTGATCTGATTGGAAGCAGAGTTAAATTGGGTAACAGTTGTGGGTAATCCTCTCTTAGGAGCAGAATTCGGTTTAATCATCACAATCTTTTCTCTATCTAAATTCGAAGCTCTGTTCAGGGAAAAGGTGACTACACTTTCTTTGTAACCTCTTTCCAGGAATTCAGTTTTCAGCTTCTGGCTTTTTTTGATGAAATCTTCCTTTCTACTACAATTTCACCTTAAACGATGGAACTGGTCAAACGGGATGTTTTTCCATATTTTATGGTGATAGCTGTTAGCTTTAAGATATTGATTGCGACATACATCTTTTTTAAACAAAGTGCTAACTATACACTGGCCAGGAATTTCAGAGAGATTAAGATCCAAAAAGTTAATTTTATTTGGATTAATCTCAGATATAAATTTTAAGCCCATGGAGTTATTATTACATAAAGATATCATTCGATTAAGCCCCTCTACAGATCTCCTCCAGATGATAAGGATCTCATCAATGCACCGCCCATAGTACACCAGACTGCCCCCCCCATCTCTCCATGGGCCAAATGGAAAGATCCTCCCACAGGCCTATGAAGAGGTTGGCACAGGAGGGGGGAAATCTTGTCCCCATGGCCGTATCTTTCACCTGGAGGTAATAATCATCCTGGAATTCAAAGAAGTTATGGTGGAGGATGAAAGTGACACATTCTAAAGTAAACTCTGTTTGTTCCAATGGTAATTGATTGTCGGTTTCTAAAATGTATCTGACAGCCTGCACCCCCAGGAGATGGTCTATCTATACATGTGCATGACAAAGCTACATCTAGTATAGCCTACATGTAGTCTTCATTCCAAGGGACAGATGACAGTTTGGTGAGGACATCTTGTGAGTCTCTTATGAACGCTGGTAGTTTACTCACCAATTGTTGAAGAAAGGAGTCTATGTATGCTGATAGATTAGAAGAAAAGGAGTTCGTACCCGAGATGATGGGTCTTCCTGGGGGATTCACCAAGTCCTTGTGCACCTTGGGTATATGATAAAAGAATGGAGTGGATGGAAAGTTATTGAAAATATACATGAATTCAAATTTGTTGAGAATGCCTGTAGATAGACCTCTATTGAGGAGTTCCTTTAGTTGTTCATTAAACAGAGAGGAGGGGTTATAGCTCAATTTGTTGTAGGATATATTGTCAGAAAGCAGTCTCACTGCTTCCTTCAAATATATAGTAGTATCCTGAACCAAAATAGCTCCCTCTTTGTCAGCCTCTCTGATGGTGATCTCTTTATCTTTACTGAGATTTTTTAAGGCTTCACGTTCCTTTTTATTTAAGTTGTCCTTGCTTAAAGTGAATTTATTATTTTTCAGTTGTTTACTTAAGTCTTCCATGACAACCTTAACAAAGGTATCCACATATGGACCCTTATGGTGGAAAGGGAAACATTGGGAATTTTTCCTCAAGGTGGTATGTTGAATACTGGAAGATTCTATGAGATGTTCACTATCACCAGTCCCCTCCTCCGAAAACAAACACCCCAATCTCAAAAGATTATCTAAGTCTTGTTGATCTCTAAGAACATGTCTGCTATTTTTTGCATTTCTTTCATTTGCATCAAATTAAGTTGCTTATCTTTTTGAGCAAAAAACCTATACAATGACAGTTCACGTGTGAATCTCTTCATGTATAGAAGTAGACTGAACACATTAGGACCGACACTAGGAGAAAATTTAAGACCATTTTCTAGGAGGGATATTTCCCCTCAACTAAGATTGAAAACGGATCCTCCCATTTCTCCTGGTTCCAGGGTTTTACTGGACGTTAGTTTTCGTTTATTTTTGCGTCCCCCCCCCCCCCCCGTCCCTCTGTGGATTCTCTTTTTCTCCTCTGTCTGCCTTTTAGAGGGTGCTTCCCCTTGTCTTTGATTCTCTGATCCTTGGATAAAAAGCCGGTGAGTTAGCTTTAAAGCTGTTATTAGGGGTTTCCATGGGTTTCGGACTTTCTCTCTTGGATTTGCCTGTATGCACTATGCTGTTCTGTAGGACTTCAAACGAATTTTTGAGAGGGAGAGATGAACATGAACCAGAACTAGATGTAGATGCTACTGGTTCTAATTGTAGCTCCGGCTGTATTTCTGTATTTGCAGGCAAAATGGTTGGATTTTTATTAATTTTATTTGAATACAATTCACCATGTATCATAGAATAAATTTTGGGTGCAAGTTGTACCTCATTTTTTCTCTGATAATTGCATTTAATATAACGGAATCCAGAGGTCCTAGATTGTCTGGGCTGCTGAACTCTTGACCATGATTTTATATTGTCAGTTTCATAGATATATATATAGGTAATATAGTGGGTACAATAAATTCCTCCCGGGCCCTGAGGCCCAAGATACGAACGTACCTGATGATGTGGATGGAATCAAGTAGAAAAATAGTCAAAACAATGTGAGGTCACTGGGATCATATGGGCAGAAGAGATAAGCAGAATCTGTAATCAGAAAACGTAAGCCAGGGAATAAACCGGGAAGACAATTCAAATACACAAGTCATGGTCAAAGTACAATCGAAGTCAGGTCTATCCACAAACAAACTTGAATAATCAGGCCAGGAGGTAACAGAGGCCTAAGGCTACAAACCCTAGCTAACCAATAGGATCCCAGGAGGAAGTGATGCAATGGGAGACAGATAAAAATAGGTGCAAAGGAAAAATCAAACAGACAGGCCAGAAAGGTGAACAGGAGAATCCTGACACTACTCCCCCTCTTCAAAAGGAGCCCTCAGGGTGACCAGGGTTATGTGGGTGTACTCTATGAAAGGCATTGATCAACGCGAGAACATGAACATCCTGAGCTGGAACCCACAATCTTTCCTCTGGTCCATATTACTTCAATCATTACGATATTGTAAGGATCTGTGTACTCTCCTAGAGTCAAGAATCGGGGCTACCTCGTATTCCCCTCCCCATTAAGTAAAATAGGAGCAGGTGGAGCCCTGGGAGTGGAAAAAACGATTAGTAACTACAGGTTTCAAGAGGAATACATGGAATTTATTGAGGATTCTCCAGGTGGCAGGAAGAGCGAGAAAGTAACTGGAGTAATTTTCTTAATGATCTTGTAGGGCCCTACAATCTGGGGACCAAATTTCAGAAAAGGGATTTTTTGTAGATAACCAAACCCTGTCCCCTGGATGTAGAGAAGGAGCAGGTATTCTTCATCGGCCAGCAGCTCGTTTCTGTCCTGCAATGGCATGGATGAGACAGGTATGGACCCAAGTCCATAGGGAATGTAAGTCGTCAACCCTTCTGTCAGCAGCAGGAACCCCTCCTGAAGCACCCCAAGGAATAGTATGGGGATTATATCTTAGAGCCGCCAAAAATGGTGAAAACTGGAGAGAATCATGAAGTCTGTTATTAAATGCAAATTCTGCAGAAGGTTACAGGTCAACCCAGTTGGACTGATCAGAATTAAAAAATTGTCATAAAAATAGCTCTAGAAACTGATTGGTACATTCTGCTTGACCATTAGATCGTGATGTTAAGCAGGTCAACCCAGTTAGACTGATCAGAATTAAAAAATTGTCGTAAAAATAGCTCTAGAAACTGATTGGTACACTCTGTTTGACCATTAGATTGTGGGTAGTAAGTGTAAGGAGATGCCTAACCAAGAACAGAACTTGCACCAGAAGCGGGAGATAAACTGTGAGCCACCATCAGAAACAATTTGTAGGGCTGCACCATGGAGTCGGAAGATTTCTTTCACAAAGATGGTTACTAGGTAGGGGCAGATGGAAGTCCTGGGAGGGGAATAAAGTGACCGTTTAGAAAACTGATTGACCATTACCAGAATCGTGGTACATCCTTGGGATAGTGGAAGGTCAAACACAAAATCCATGCTCAGATGGGTCCATGAAAGGGTAGGTGTAGGCAAAGGGCATAGTAATCCTAAGGGATGATGATTTGTGACAAACACATTTCTGGCAAGAAGAAACAAATGCCTGAGCACCCTTTTGAATAGTGGGCCACCAGAACTGTCAGGTAATGAGGTCAATAGTCTTCTTGATCCCAGAGTGACCTGCTACTGAAGACAGATGAAACCACTGAAGAATATCTAAATGAAACAGAGGAGGAACAAAAAGAGTATGTCGGGGTTGTTTGTTGGCTGGTGGGCCTTGGAGAGAATTAATCTGTTCCAAGGTTGCAGATGATAATGCTGCCACAATGCGATCTGGAGAAAGGATAGGTTCAGGACTGGACTGTGTTCATATTGATGAGACAGAGTGTCCAGCCTTGATGCTCTTGGAACCGGCACTGTATGATATGATAAAACTGAACCTCATAAAAAATAATGCCCATCAGCTTGCCTGGGGTTGAGGCTTCTGGCCTCCTCCAAAAATTGTAGGTTCTTGTGGTCCCTGAGGACCAAAATAGGAAGTGAAGATCCTTCCAACAGCTGTCTCCATTGTTCTAGAGCCATTTTAATAGCTAACCATTCTCAGTTCCCTACATCATAATTGCTTTCAGTGTTGGGGAATCTCTTAGAAAAAAGGAGATAAGATGAAGTTTGGCAGAAATCTGGTTCCGTTGGGATAGAATAGCTCCAGCAGCTTGTTCAGAAGCATCCACTTCAACAGTGAATTGAAGGGTGGGATTAAGAAACTGAAGCATGTGAACTGAAGTAAATGCCTTCTTTAGCGTCTTAAATGCTTGTAAAGCTACGGAAGACCATTCTTTGAGGTTAGCCATCTTTTTGGTAAGAGCTGTAATGGGGGAAATGACCATCGAGAAATTGTGGATTAATTTTCTGAGATAATTAGAAAAATTTCAGTCATTGAATGGCTCAAGTGTCTCTCAGAAAAATGCCTATTGAGTAACAGCTTTAACCTTAGCTGGGTCCATCTCCAGTTCCGTGCTGGAGATGATGTAGTCCAGGAAAGGAAGGCTAGACTTTTCAAAATCACATTTTTCAGGGTTAACAAAGATTGAATTATCTCTGAGTCAACTTAAAACTGCTTTGACTTGTATGAGATGTACATTAAGAGTGGAAGAGTAATTCAGGATATTGTCTAAATAGACAATCACATGTGAGAGCAGAATATCATGAAACAGGTCATTGACGAAGTCCTGGAAGACGACAGCAGGTGCATTACAATGACCAAATGGCATCACAAGGTATACATAATGGCCATTTTGAGTGTTAAAGGCCGTCTTCCATTCATCCCCTGTCTTGATGTGAATCAGGTTGTAAGCACTGTGGAGGTCTAGTTTCATAAAGACAGAGGCTCCTTTAAGTTGATCCAATAGTTCAGTGTCACGGGAACCACCAGGCCCTTGGCTCCTGGAGGGGCCTGGGGGCCAGCCCCCTCCCTACAGACCATGGATTCCACTCATGGGGAAGATCCTTTTCCAGCTTACCAGTCCCCTCCCGTGTCTAAGTCACCCTGTGCTTATTGGGCGCACAGGGTGACTGAGAAAACCCCGTCTGGTCTGCCAAAAGGGCTGTGTGCACCTTACCAGGACCAACCTACAGACTCTGGAGACCCAAACAAGAGTGGCAAATTCACGTGGGACAAGCTGCCGGCTGGACTAAAGGACATTGCCGCCAACCTCTTCGAAAAGTAGGCACTCCTGTGATTGGGCACTGGGATAGAGGGACTTTGTATCTGACTCAACCATGGTTGTCGAACGGCAATACCATCGACAACCAGTAGGTGTCTCCCTGCCCAGCGACAGTGTCGACAAACTATTGACATTGTAGCACTGAACAGGTAGCCCCCTTCTAATTGGCCAGAATCCTGGGTGACACGTTTAAAGGTTCCCCCATAGACCTAACATGGGGGAAAGTAGGCGGCCCAGGGATTGGCCGGCAGGAGTCCCGCCCATAGCGTCTGATAGGCTGTCTGGTGTGACGCCAGAGGCCAGGATTGGCCACATTATCCTTGTTATCCACGAATGTGTATTCTGTCCCGTCTGCCTATTATATCCAAACCTATCCTTTTGTTTAAGTATTTGCTCTCCATCCAGTTTCTTTGTACAGTTAATACACTCATGTCTGGCCCCATTGTCCTAAGTTCCCACCTTCCCATTGGTCCTTGTGTATCTCTGGTATCCCACACATTGTTCCCTGACCCACTGTTCTGTATATAAGTCTGCTGGTTTGTACAATAAAGTCTTCTTGTTACCCTGACATTAGTCTTGCCTGGTGATTGGGGTACTTTGAAATATACCGGCTGAGGATTTTCGTGTTCCAGAGCAGAGGAAGCTGCGACTGACGGAGATAGCCAGGCAGGGTGTCGGCTGGTACCGTCACATTCAGTAATCAGGGGATGTAGGTAACAGTTCTTAATAGTTACCTTGTTGAGGCCTCGATAATCAATACAGGGTCGAAGAGATCCTTCCTTTTTCTTAACAAAAAAGAATCCAGCCCCTGTTGGGGAGGATGAGGGGCATATGAAACCCTTAGTCAGATTATCCTGAATATAATCAGCCAGAGCTTGAGGGGATGACAAGAAAGTCCTCCCTTTAGGTAGCATATTACCTGGCAAAAGGTCAATAGGGCAGTCGCAATCATGATCAGGAGGTAATTGGTCATTCTGGGTAGAAACAAAGACGTCCCTAAATTGCAGATAGGGAGGTGAAAAATGATTCACCTTAGGTTTCAGACCTTGAGAGGTGATCGTGCCAATGCTTTGGATGGGGATGGGGCATAGACAAGACGTGAAACAAGATGAGCTCTATTCTTTAACCCCTTAAGGATCACAGAGCTTTTTTTTTTCCCCAGTATCCAATTCAGTGCTCCTCGAACGAGGTGCAGCCGCGTGGGGAGCCTTGAAATCCATGACGTACATGTATGTCATGGGTCCTTCAGGGATGTTGACCCCATGACGTATATGTACGCCCTTGGTCTGATTGCTATGCTAGTAAATAGACAGGTTATGAACCCGAATCCATGATAATCCCAAATTGATGGGTGTATGAGGAGCGGAAACAGTATCAAAACTTACAGTCTCCTGATGGAGAGAGCCCGTAGTGAGAAGGAAGGGAACAGGATCCAGGAGTATCATCCCCAGCCCCAGGGGTTTCACATTGATCGTGGACACCAATAGTGGTTTTTTTTTGAGTGGTATTCCCTGGTCTTTAGCCCACTGCAAATCTGCGAAGATGGCTGCTGCCCCTGAATCAATAAAAGCAGATGTGACTGTAGAACCGGTAGATCATCTCAACCAATAATCGTGAAGGTGAGGGGGAGGGTAAAGGGACCCCACTTACAGATTTTTCCCCTTCAATGTCTAGGCTGGAGCGTTTTCCGGCCATGTGAGACATTGACGGAGAAAATGGCTTTTAATACTGCAGTAAAGACGTAGTCCCAAAGATCATCGTCATTTCCTTTCTGCTGGAAAAGCTGCCAGTTTCCATAGGCTCCTTGATACCACTGATGTCTGGAGGAATAGGATGGGTGGGTGGGAAGCTACTAGGAAGCCATTGCGTTCCTCTTGTCTCTCTAATATATGGAGCTCCAGGACCATGCACAATGAAATAAAGTCTTCTAAAGATTCAGGGATCTCCCTGCAGGTCAGTGCATCTTTAATTATCTCAAAATGGCCTCTGTGAAAGGCTGCTTTGAGTGGTTCCAGTTGGTCTCATAAGTTAAAGTCCTGAACTCAGTTGTGAATTGACCGACTGACCAAGAACCCAGTCTGAGTTCCATCAAAGAGTTCTCTGCCGATGCCTTCCTTCCAGGTATATCGAGTACTAGTCTGAAGGTCTTAAAGAAAGCCTCTGAATCTTGTAGAAGAGGTGAATCCTGTTCCACTAGTGGAGAGGTCCAAGCCAGTGCCTTGTCCTTCAGTAGAGAGATAATAAAGGAAACTTGAGCCATGTGTGAGGTGAAACTCTGAGGGAGGGTACGGAAGTGCAGTAGGTATTGGTTGATAAATCCCCTGCATTCCATAGCATTGCCCAAATATCTCTCTGGCAGAGGAAGTGTTGGAGCACAGTTCATGGAAGATTCATTACTGGTCTCGGCACCAGAAATGGGAGTGGAGGGTGGGAGAACGGTGGAAGGTGCAATAGTAGAGATGGCTGATCCCCTGTTCCTTTACAGATTATGCAGGTGACCTTTGTGATAAGTCAGAATCTGATCCTGGTGATGTTGTCTAGCGATTAGCGTAGAACTATCTGCAGGGTCCCTAATTGTGGCCTGATTATTGTGTCAAGGATCAGTATCCAGGTGTCCAGACGTCTGGACCGTAATGTAGCTGGAGAGTGGCACTGGGGAGCTAAGTTTGGGAACATTGACTGTAGCACCCATCCTTTTCTGCGGCCAAAGCAGGATAAAGGTGCTGCCGCAAAGCCAGATATCTGATCCCGGTTGAGCCTGGACCCTGACCAGAATGGGAGCAGGTGCACACTGGTGTTGGTCATGGACAAAGAACCCAGTGAGGACCCCAGATGCAGACCTTCTAAGCTCACTCTCAACCAAAAAGGATCTTGCCCAAGATAGCAGGCTGAGACTGCTCAAGGTTCACCAGTAGGGCAATAAGGACTAGCCTTTTAAATGTAGCAGGCTGGGACTGCTTATAGCGGAACTATCACCCTATATAAAGTCCACCCCAATAATTAGACATAAGGCAATTAGCTTCTTAACAGCGCTATTATTGGGAGCAGGTACCACGATCTGAAGCCATCCTTCTTTTTGTGATACTGATGGCCAGGCTTCTTGCTTTAGAGCCGTCTGTGCTCCGTCAGTCCCTTCCTGTTACCTTAAGGTACCATGCAATGCCTCCTAGAGGAGACCGGGATGGACAGCGCAGACGCTCAGATGTCTCTAAAACAATATGTCTGCGTGCAAGCCTGACCGCTGGCCTCAGAAGAAGAAGGATTACTTCAGATCGTGGTACTTGCTCCCGATAATAGCGATGTTAAGAAATTAATCGCCCTATGCATAATTATTGGGGGTGGACTTTATATAGGGTGAGAGTTCCACTTTAAGGTTTGACCATAGGGCAGTAGAGATTAGCCCTTTAAATGTAGCAGGCTGGGACAGCTTCCAGTTCACCCAAAACACGTAAGGTACACTACCATTCAAAAGTTTGGGGTCACTTCAAAAATTCCCTTGTTTTCCATGAAAAGCAAATAATTTGCAAAATGAATAGGAAATACAATAAAGATGTTGACAAGGTTATAAATAAGGATTTACAATTTAAATAATAATTGTGTCCTTCGAACTTTACTTTTGTTGAAGAATTCTCCATTTGCAACAAATGTAGATATTCCATTAAAAATCTGCCATTTCCAGCTACAATAGTCATTTACAACATTAACAGTGTCTACTCTGTATTACTGATCCATTTGATGTTATTTTAATGGACAAGATTTGCTTTTTTTTTAAAAAACAAGGACATTTCTAAGTGACTCTAAACCTTTGAACGGTAGTGAATATCTCTCACCATACGGTGGTGTAGGAGATGCAGTAGGACAGCAATGACAAGTGTGAAGGACTTCTGTGACCAGATGGAATAATTTAGAACTAAAACATTTGAAATATTGATCACTGTTTTGTACATTGTGTGACATTTGGTAAATCTGGGGAATCAGATTGCAGAGTGGGCTGTTAAGTCCAGCACTCTGGCTTGTGTAAAGAATACTCCATGTGCTAAGGAATGTGAATTGACTCCTGCTGTGCTTCATTGACCAGTCAGGGGAGGTTATTACGGACCAGTTAAAATGTCCCTTTTTCAAGCACTAATTTGTATTCTAATCTTGATAAGAGTGTCTGGAAGTGTATATAAGCAGTGTGTTTTATCAATAAAGGCTGTTCTCATCACAGCGAAGACCCTGTGAAACTAACCCAACTGTGACAAGTCAACACAGATCAAGAGTAATCCAAACCTCTGACTTAAAACCCAACCCGAGAATATGGAGTAGTGAGGCTCAAGCCTCGGTATCCAAAATCACCGCTGATGGATAAAATCTATCAGCAAGAAGAAGACGACTGGCAATAAAGGCTGTTCTGTTCTACCCTCCTTAATACAAGTCTTGGCTGTATTTCTGGAGGGGGTTGGGCTGGGGATTCTCACCTTAGCCACTGCAGGAGTGAATTCACTTGCCTCGCCTGTCTACAGGCGTAGGACCTCTGAAAACCACACCTAGGATTCTGCAGCTAAATTCACTAGCTCTGCCAGTCTGACAGGGGGCAGCATCCAGTTGTTCCTGCCTGAGTATCCAGGACCTCCAGGAAGCAGCAGGGCTCCAGCCGGCCGGGGAAGAGGGGCAGCAGCAGTGGCGGTTCAGGAACCGATGACCCCAAAAGGGTCCGGTAAATCCTGGTACCGTCACAACTTCCAACCACGGTTTGAAGCGAATACGACTAGGATCGACAAAACTCTAATAACCCCAGAGATAGAGTAAAACAGAGCACTACCACCACCAAGTGATCTAAAACTAGTATGAGTACTACACCACAAGAACCCAAAGGAACACAGAGCACCAAAGTCAAAGTAACAGGTCAATAAGGGTAAATATAATCACCCCTGCTACCTCTGACACCTAGGCCAGGACCACAGCTATAGTAGAACACCCCTGAACTCTAAGAGATGGGACCGATGAGAAATGCGGCACACCCAGCTTCGACTTGCCCTGCATTGGAAACACACTTGACCCAAGGCTCTGCTCATCTATCACCTCCTGGAGCCCATACTGTGCTTGCAACGCTATCAAAGATGCTACTGCTTCCATACTCTTCGAGATCAGTAAATGTTTGTTTGGGGAGGGGCAGGGGACTTTTTTTGTAAAACCACCACCAGCAGTACTTATAAGTACATAGACTCCTATAGGCCATGCTGCTGTGTGTGTCTGTCCAGATTAGTCTAATGCTGTGTCAGTCTCTGCTCCTCTCGACAAGAGTTTCTGTCTGTTTCTGCCTAGTGCTGTTTCACCTGTTTTTTGTTTGCATTTGATGCCTTTATTAGCGATAGCCCCTTCTATGCTGGTTCAAGAACTTGACGTTCAGTTGCCTAATCTAGTATGTTCCTGTGTACCGGGTTCCTGATCTCCTTTTGCAAATGTTGAACTGTTCCTGACTCCCTGTTCCTACATACTTGATCTCTCAATTTGACCTCAACTTCCATCTGACTACTCCTCCATTTGCCGATTGAAGTACTTCTTTGCTATCTCTCCACTGCCAAACGCTAGAGGTCTACTGAACTACCCATTTGCCTGCCGATTCTGTACCGTTGCCTTTTCCCTGTTTCGTATACTCAAACCTCCCGGTACTGACCTCTGTACTGTTCTGTTTGTGTTTTCTGTCTCCTGACTTCACCCCTGATTCTCTGTCTTCCTGTTTCCAGCCTCTGCTGTTCCCATCTTGTTTGACTCTGCTCATCCCTCCTGTCATCTTGTTAGACCTACCTCAGCTGCTTGTGGTTCCATCCATGTCAGCCTACCGGCTTTCTCCTGTCTTCCAGCCGCTGTATCTGGGATTCCACATCTTATGCCATCAAGTGACATAGTAAACTGGGTTGAAAAAAGACACAAGTCCATCAATTTCAACCTTTACCTCATAATCCTGAAAAATTAGAATTATATCAGCCTTTCTCCCTTCAAAATGAGAATGAGTCTGTTTAGTGGAGCGTCCTGTTTTAGTAATACACAGTATAACCCTGTACATTCCCTCTTGAAGGAAATGCATCTAATCTCCAATGGTGGCTGAAGGTATTCTTTATATTTTTCTTGTGGTTATACCCTCCAGTTAAACTAGCCCTGTACAGTATTCTGGGTGCGGACAGACTCAACCAGTTGTCACCAAACTAGCCTTTCTACTACCAGCTTTACACCGGCTTCAGCCACAGCATGGTACAACATGTACAACAGCACTCTGAAGCAGCCCCACCATCTTCCTTTGTACCAGAAGGGGTTTCAGCTTCCCCTAGTGCTCCGGTTTCAGCATGTTCCTTCTCATCTTTCACTATATGATTGTAAATACAGGAACCCTAAGGAGCTGAGGGTTTTTTGAACCAGTGTTTTCTGCATTTTCTCAGTCAGCCAGAAGTTTATGCTTCTCATCAAACAATAATTACATTAATCATTTCTCATTTTCAGGGTTTAACACTAGCTTGAGTTTCACCACCCCTTGACCTTCAGTCCCCTGTGCTAAATTACACTTATACCTTCCTTGTGACGTTTCGATCAGTGTTTGACACCCCTGGGTATCAAGCTATTGCAGAATCTGCTCTTTTAGATCTACTGCAGGAGCCCAGGACACTTGCCCAGTACACTGTAGAATTTAGCACTTTGGACTATGACGTGGATCGGGTTAACAATGCTCTAATAGCCACTTTTTGGAGAGGTCTTTCTGATTGCCTGACAGATGAACTGGCTACATGTGTTATCCCTGAGTCTCTTAAGGATTGAATCTCCTTATGCTCTACTCTTGAGCACCGTATTCAGGTGAGAAGAACAGAGCATGGGAGGGATCAAATATGTTGTCCTTTTCTGCTGACTCCTATACGTTTAGCTCTTACGTTTCAGCCCCAGCTTCTGCCTCTGAATCTGCTGCAGAACCTATGGAGATCAATGGAGTTCTCAGTCTATCAGAAGAGGAGAAGGCCAGGAGACAGTCATTATGGTTTATCTTTACTGCGCCCAGTCAGGACATATTGCATGGTTTTGCCTTAACAAACTGGGAAATGTCAGGCCTTAGGGTAAAGTGAGGGAATTGTTCAGTCTGTCCTACTGCTACTCTAGCCTGGAATCAAAGAGTCATTCAGGTTCTGGCTTTCATTGATTCTGAGGAAGCTAGTCTCTTCTTAGATGCCACTTTTTCCCTACAGCATGGCATTCCCTTGAAAAGAAAAGATTTCCCCATTCATGTTGTCACTGTTGATGGATCACCATTAGGGAGCAGGTCTCATTACTCACTCCACTGATCTTCTATCTTTACATCTCAGTTCCTCACATTTTGAGATTGTGACCTCCAACCTAATTCCCTGTTTTGCTAATCCTCTTATCTTGGGTTACCTCTTGCCTCTAAAGAACAATCCTAATATTGACTGGAAATGTCGCAAATTATTGTTCAATAGAGATTCTCTTCCAGAAGACGGAGTTATCTTATCCTTATTGGAGACTTCTCCTCTAACCTCCACTGATATTCCTAAGCCATATTTTGCTTTCCCTGATGCTTTTTGCAAGATGAAAACTGAGGAGCTACTACACCAACGGCTATACAATTGCCCCATTGGGGGCAGAACTTACTCTCTGTCGGTCCCTGAAACGAAAGCTCTGGAGGATTACGTCAGTGAGAGTCTTATACAAGTGTTTATTCGTCCATCTATGTCTCCCACTGGGGAAGGTATATTTTTCATTAAGAAAGACGGATCAGTCTGTTCCTGCGTGCACTACATATGTCTAGAAAACATCATTTGACATAAATGTTACCCCTTCCTTTTATTCCTGAGCCTTAATAAAGGTTGCGTACTTCACCAAAACTTGATCTTTGTGGAAAATGCAATATGGTTGGGATTGTTAAGAGATTCCAGATTTAGTCACTATGAGTATCTGGTGATGCCCTTTGGCCTTTGCAATGCCCCAGTGGTTTTTCAGTCCCTGGTTAACAACATGTTTAGGGATCTATTGATGTCATGTATTGTTGTTTACCTGGATGACATTTGGGTCTTTCCTCACTCCCTTGCTGAGCATCATCAACATGTCAGCCAAGTTTTGACTCATCTGAGGAGACATCATTTATACATGAAACTTGAAAATTGCTAAGTTGAAAGATACATCTTATCCTTTCTGAGATATGTTATCTCATCTCAGGTGCTTGCTTTGGATCGTGTGAAAGTTTTGGCTTTGTCAGATTGAGAAACAAATGTTGTGAAAAGCACCCATAGAGAATGAACAAGATAAAGTGTTGTGTCCTTAAGCATAGCGGCCCCTTAATGGTGCTAAAAGTTATGTTTTTCACTCCCCTGTGCCATTGCATAGAGGAAATTTCCATATTCATATCAGACTGGACCCGCCCTCAAACAGTCCAGCTCCAAAATGTCAAGCAAATCCTGGGATCCCCTTACTCTTAGGGAGACTAAGAAACAAATGTTGTGATGAGCACCCATTGAGAATGAACAAGATAAAGTGTCTTGTTCTTGGGCATAGTGACCCCCCAATGGTGCTACAAGTCATATTTTTCATTCCCATGTGCCACTGCAGAGAGGAAATCTCCATATCCATATCCATATCCATATCAGACTGATCCCGCCCTCAGACAGTCCAGCTCCAAAATGTCAGGCAAATCCTCTCTGCACAAGAGAATCAGCAAAACCACAGACGTACGTTTCGGCCTATGTGGGCCTCATCGGTGTGGTACAGCTGATTCCCTCAAGGCACATGGAAAGCAAATGCCCATACCTGGGATCCCCTTACACTTAGGGAGACTAAGAAACTAATGTTGTGACGAGCACCCATCAAGAATGAACAAGATAAAGTGTCTTATTCTTGGGCATAGTGACCCCCCCCCCAATGGTGCTACAAGTCACATTGTTCACTCCCATATGCCACTGCAGAGAGGAAATTTCCATATTCATATCAGACTGATCCCGCCCTCAGACAGTCCAGATCCAGAATGTCAGGCAAATCCTCTCCTCACGAGAGAGACAGCATAACTACAGCGATACGTTTCGGCCTATGTGGGCCTCGTCGGTGTGGTGCAGCTGAATCCCTCTAGGCACATGGAAGCAAGGGCCCATGCCTGGGATACCCTTATACTTAGAGAGACAAAGAATTGTGAGGAGCACACATCAAGCACGAACAAGATAAAGTGTCTTGCTCTTAGGCATGGTAGCCTCTCAATGGTGCTACAATTCATGTTTTTCACTCCCATGCGCCATTGCAGAGAGAAAATCTCCATATCCATATCCATATCCATATCCATATCCATATCCAACTGGTCCCGCCCACAGACAGTCCAGCTCCGAAATGTCAGGCAAATCCTCTCTGCATGAGAGAGACAGCATAACCACAGCCATACGGTTCGGCCTATGTGGGCCTCGTCGGTGTGGTGTAGCTGATTCCCTCTAGGGCCATGGAGAGCAAGGGCCCATGCCTGGGATCCCCTTCCATTTAGGGAGAGAAAGAAACAAATGTTGTGACAAGCACCCACTATGAACGAACAAGATAAAGTGTCTTGTCCTTAACCATAGTGGCCTCTTAGTGGTGCTACAGGTCACATTTTTCACTCCCCTGTGCTAATGCTCCTGTTTTGTACTATCCTGATCCTCTGGCTCCCTTCATAGTCGAGGTTTCTACTTCAGACACTGCATCTGGAGCTTTTATTCCCCACAGCTCTTCTGTCTCCAGTATTTTGCATCAGTTCACCAACTTTTTTTTGGAGTTTCTCTGACGCAGGGAGGAACTATGATACAGGAAATCTAGAATTACTGGCCATTAATTGCTCCATTCACGAGTGACATTACCTCTTGGAGGGGTCATCTTGCCTTGTGACTATCCTTACTGTCCATCAAAACCTTAAATATTTAGCAACAACTAAAAGTCTCAATATCTGCCAAACTCGGTGGGCTCTTTTCTTCTCCTGATTTGAATTTACCATCTTGTTTATACCAGGGACTAAGAACATTAAGGCTGATGCCTAATCCCAGCAATTTGAACCTACCACTATTCCTCGTACTGAACCATAGCCTATGACTACGTCCACGAGTCCTCTTGTCCCTCTCCAGTACTTCTCTTGCTCGTCTTCAATGGGCCCAATCTGCTTATCTGACACTATAATAAAAAGAAGAGAGACAAATGAGAAGTGTTTCCTGGTGTAGTACAGTCGTGTGAAAAATAAAGTTCACCCTCTTTGAATTATATGGTTTGATATCAGGACATAATAACAATCATCTGTTCCTTAACAGGTCTAAAAATTAGGTAAATACAACTGCAGATGAACAACAACACATGACATATTACACCGTGTCATGATTTATTTAACAAAAATAAAGCCAAAATGGAGAAGCCATGTTTGAAAAACTAAGTACACCCTTACTACTTCCATAGGAATTAAGATGCTAAGTAGCAGACAGGTGCTGCTAATCAAATGATTTTGATTAACTGATCATCAGCAAGTGTAACCACCTCTATAAAAGCCAACGTTATAACAGTTTGCTGGTCTGGAGCATTCAGTTGTGTGTTATCACAATGCCAAGGAGGAAAGACATCAGCAATGATCTTAGAGAAGCAATTGTTGCTGCCCATCAATCTGGGAAGGGGTATAAGGCCATTTTCAAACAATTTAAAGTCCATCTTTCCACAGTGAGAAAGATTATTTAAAAGTGGAAAACATTCAAGACAGTTGCCAGTCTTCCCAGAAATGGATATCCCAGCAAATTCACCCCAAGGTCAGACCATGCAATGCTGAGAGAAACTGCAAAAAACCCAAGAGTTACATCTCAGACTCTACAGGCCTCTCGGTTAGCATGTTAAATGTTAAAGTTCATGACAGTACAATTAGAAAAAGACTGAACAAGTATGGTTTGTTTGGAATGACTGCCAGGAGAAAGCCTCTTCTCTCTAAAATGAACATGGCACCACAGCTTAGGTTTGCAAAGTTGCATCTGAACAAACCACAAGACTTCTGGAACAATGTCCTTTGGACAGAGGAGACCAGAGTGGAGATGTTTGGTCATAATGCACAGGCCCACATTTGGCAAAAATCAAACACAGTATAACAGCACAAACACCTCAAACCAACTGTCAAGCACGGTGGTGGAGGGGTGATGATTTGGGCTTGTTTTGCAGCCACAGGACCTAGGAATCTTGCAGTCATTGAGTCGACCATGAACTCCTCCTCAAAGTATTCTAGAGTCAAATGTGAGGCCATCTGTCCGACAGATAAAGCTTGGCCGAAATTGGGTCATGTAATAGGACAATGATCCCAAGCACACCAGCAAATCTACAACAGAATAGCTGAATAAGAAAAGGATCAAGGTGTTGCACTGGCCCAGTCAAAGTCCAGACCTCAACCCAACTGAAATTATGTGGCGGGACCTTAAGAGACAAACAACTTAATAGATAAACAACTGCCCGCAAACCTCAATGAACTAAAGCCATGTTGTAAAGAAGTGTGGGCCAAAATTCCTCCACAACGATGTGAGAGACTGATAGTCATACAGAAAATGATTACTTCAAGTTATTGCTGCTAAAGGTGGTTATTGAATTATAAGGTGTACTTAGTTTTTCACACATGACTTCTCCATTTTGGCTTGTGTCATGTGTTGTCGTTCATCTGAGGTTGTATTTACCTAATTTTTAGACCTGCTAAGGAACAGATGATTGTTCTTATATCCTGATATGTAAAACCATAGAATTCAAAGATGGTGTACTTTCTTTTTCACATGACTATATTAATACATACGTTCCAGCACCACAAAGGGACCACCCAAAAGAAATATACTCACAAAAGCACTTGCTGTGAATCTACTTATGTAGTACACAGCATAAAAAAGCTTGATAGGGTACTTCAAAAAAACTCTCAGCAGGGCTACACCTTCAAAAATTTGCTCTCTCCAAACGGCCAAATGGATGTGGAAACATAAGGAAAACAAGAAACAAACAGGGCGCCCAATAGTGTGAATCAATTTAACATCGAACTGATATAACTCATAGAGTGGTACTCACAAGATGGTCAGAGTACACTCTGTCTAAGCAGGCATGCGGAGATGAAGACATTCACCCGTCTGCACTCGGATACCTTGATGTGTTGTCTGGTTACAGGATGTGCTAGTAAGGTATTCCAGTATAAGATCAGCACACTCCAATAATGATCATAATATCCAAAATAAATAGACAAAAAACAAATGAAACAATATAAAACTCAAAATAAAAAAGGAAATACTAAATATAAATAAAAATAGAAGGGGAAAATGTCTCCAAGAATACAATGTATTTATTAATATAGAGTCCAGATATAAGGACCTAGAAGATAAAAAAACATATCTGGTGTTTAAAGCATGTGGTGTACACTGTGAAACATGTTATACTACTTTTAAACAAAATATATACATACATATATATATATATATATATATATATATATATATATATATATATATATGCCCTCCCTGACAATGGAGGAGAGGCATTGTCAGTCACACAGGTGGGGATATTTTCCCTCACACCATGGGGGTGCACTTTCCCTCACATAAGAGGTGCCTGTGTGTGGGTGTGGGGGGTGCCTTCCCTCACAGGGGGGAGACTTTCTCTTACACTAGGAGGGTCTTCTGTCCAGTGTGGGTCAGATCTTATTATCTCCTCCTGAGTGCATCAAACTTTCTCCTCCTCTCTTTAGTGGTTCAGACTTTCTCCTGACCTCAGTGGTTCAGACTTTATTTTGACCTCAGTGGGTAAGACTTTATTACTATTATCCTGTGTTTGTCTCCTTCCCTTGTCCTGTGTCAGGCGTCTTTCCTCACACTCTCAGCTGTCACACATGCCTGTGGAGCTTTCACAGCTGGTGTGACATTTCAAACAGCTGCCCCTTTAAGAGAGGACAGCTGGCCGGTGACGTCCACGGCAGTTCCGCCCTCTTCGATATTTATACTAACAAAGCCACGCCTTTTTTCTGTTATCAGACCAATGAGGAGCTTGTAGACCTCGTGCCAGTGACCAATGGGAGCGAGGCGCGGTGACTCACCATATAAGGACAGGCTTTGCCATAAAAGGAAACATTGTATCTCTTTATATGGGAGAAAATAGTCCCGCGAAAAATTAAAAATATTCTGTATCCTTCCGAGCTGGAATGTTACTAAATCGGAAGTAGTTCCGGCAGGAGAGCGGAATGATTCATTTTCCTATATTGTCAGCGGGGATCACGCGTGCGAAGTGTGATGCGGTTCGGAATGTGATTGGCTGGAACTGGGAGAGCGGGGAAGCCGCGACCAGAGCAGGAGAATCCGGGGAAAGGGAGAGAGAACCCGGGGACTGGAACAGAGAGAGTCCGGTCACTGGAGAACTGAGGACCCGCGGACTGGAGCAGGGAGTGTCCGGATATTAGCGGAGAGAGAAGCCGGAGACTGGAGGAGAGAGGATACAGATCCCGGAGACTAGAAGAGACAGACTGGAGCAGGGAGAACCCGGGACTGGAGGATACAGGACCCGGACAGTGGAGGAAGGGGAGCCAGGACCTGGAGGAGGTAGAGTTGGGTTAGTGAGTAGTTGGGGGGACACAGAAGAGGAGCCTGGGTTAGTGAGTAGTTGGGGGGACACAGAAGAGGAGCCTGGGTTAGTGAGTAGTTGGGGGGACACAGAAGAGGAGCCTGGGTTAGTGAGTAGTTGGGGGGACACAGAAGAGGAGCCTGGGTTAGTGAGTAGTTGGGGGGACACAGAAGAGGAGCCTGGGTTAGTGAGTAGTTGGGGGGACACAGAAGAGGAGCCTGGGGTACTGAGTAGTTGGGGGGACACAGAAGAGGAGCCTGGGGTAGTGAGTAGTGGGGGGACACAGAAGAGGAGCCTGGGGTAGTGAGTAGTGGGGGGACACAGAAGAGGAGTCTGGGTTAGTAGTGGGGGGACACAGAAGAGGAGCCTGGGGTAGTGAGTAGTGGGAGGACACAGAAGAGGAGCCTGGGGTAGTGAGTAGTGGGGGGACACAGAAGAGGAGTCTGGGTTATTAGTGGGGGGACACAGAAGAGGAGCCTGGGGTAGTGAGTACTGGGGGGACACAGAAGAGGAGTCTGGGTTAGTAGTGGGGGGGGGCACAGAAGAGGAGCCTGGGGTAGTGAGTAGTTGGGGGGACACAGAAGAGGAGCCTGGGTTAGTGAGTAGTTGGGGGGACACAGAAGAGGAGCCTGGGTTAGTGAGTAGTTGGGGGGACACAGAAGAGGAGCCTGGGGTAGTGAGTAGTGGGGGGACACAGAAGAGGAGTCTGGGTTAGTAGTGGGGGGACACAGAAGAGGAGTCTGGGTTAGTAGTGGGGGGACACAGAAGAGGAGCCTGGGGTAGTGAGTAGTGGGGGGACACAGAAGAGGAGCCTGGGGTAGTGAGTAGTGGGGGGACACAGAAGAGGAGTCTGGGTTATTAGTGGGGGGACACAGAAGAGGAGCCTGGGGTAGTGAGTACTGGGGGGACACAGAAGAGGAGTCTGGGTTAGTAGTGGGGGGGGGCACAGAAGAGGAGCCTGGGGTAGTGAGTAGTTGGGGGGACACAGAAGAGGAGCCTGGGGTAGTGAGTAGTGGGGGGGACACAGAAGAGGAGTCTGGGTTAGTAGTGGGGGGACACAGAAGAGGAGTCTGGGGTAGTGAGTAGTGGGGGGACACAGAAGAGGAGCCTGGGTTAGTAGTGGGGGGACACAGAAGAGGAGCCTGGGGTAGTAGTGGGGGGGACACAGAAGAGGAGCCTGGGGTAGTAGTGGGGGGACACAGAAGAGGAGTCTGGGTTAGTAGTGGGGGGACACAGAAGAGGAGCCTGGGGTAGTAGTGGGGGGACACAGAAGAGGAGTCTGGGTTAGTAGTGGGGGGACACAGAAGAGGAGCCTGGGGTAGTAGTGGGGGGACACAGAAGAGGAGTCTGGGTTAGTAGTGGGGGGACACAGAAGAGGAGCTAGTCTAGTAGGAAGGAGTAGTTGGGGCAGTTCTTTCACCAGATCCCTCTGATTTACCTGTTGGAGAGTTTTTGTTCAGAGTAGTGCCCGGTCAGTGGGGTTCTTGGTTAGTTGGACTCTGGTAGTGCCCGGTCAGTGGGGTTCTTGGTTAGTTGACCCTGGTAGTGCCCGGTCAGTTGAGTCCCTGGTAGTGCCCGGTCAGTGGGGTTCTTGGTCAGTGAGGTCCCTGGTAGTGCCCGGTCAGTGGGGTCCTTAGCGGGTCCAGTGCCAGTCCAGGAGTCCCCGGATCCTCCATGTTACCCAGGTCCTGATCCAGCCCTCACACCATGCTGCCCAGCCAGGCCGGGGCTGCCCCAGGGAACGGTTCATCTCTAGGCCGGAACCCCGGACTGGGTTTATCCCGCCGGGCCGGGAATGGGGCCTCTCCGGGAGGGGGTCGAGTGCGGCCACGCTATGAGCCGGGGATTGTCCCGGGTCAGGCCCAGTACAGCGGCAGCGATGTGACCTCGGACTCCGGGGAGGAGGAGGAGGCGCCCCGCGGGGTGAAGCGCGGACTATCCGAGATGGAGCTTGGGGTGCCCGAACCGGGGGGCCCCGGAGTGGGAGCAGGAGGGTACCCGGGGGCCAGCGGAGCCGTGTCCGGGGCTAAGCCTGGCAAGAAGACCCGGGGCCGGGTGAAGATCAAGATGGAGTTTATCGATAACAAGCTGCGGAGGTACACCACGTTCAGCAAGAGGAAGACCGGCATCATGAAGAAGGTGAGCCCGGGGAGGCTGGCATAACATAGAGGCCGGGAAGGAGAGGCTGACATACCGTATAGCAGTGGTTCTCAGCCCCTGTCCTCAGTGGCTATTAACAGGACAGGATTTTAGAATTTCCCTTTAAGAGCACAGGTGAGTTAATCAATATGACTGAGCCTCTGATCAACACACTTGTGTTCTAGCAGGGAAATTCCTAAGTCCTGGCCTGTTAGTGGCCACTGAGGGCATGGGCTGAGATCCTCTGCTGTATAGTATTAGAGGGGGAGGCTGGCATACTGGGGAGGCTGGCACACTGTAAAGGCTGGGAGGGGGAGGCTGGCACACTGTAAAGGCTGGGAGGGGAGGCTGGCACACCATAGAAGCCTCAAGAGGGAGACTGGCACACAATAGTGGCTTGGAGAGGGAGACTGGCACACGATAGTGGCTTGGAGAGGGAGGTTGGCACACCATAGAAGCCTCCAGAGGGAGACTGGCACACGATAGTGGCTTGGAGAGGGAGGCTGGCACATGATAGTGGCTTGGAGAGGGAGGCTGGGAGAGAGATGGTTGGCATAACGCAGAGGCTGGGAGAGAGATGGTTGGAATGCCGTATTGGTTGGGAGGGGATGGTTGGCACCCTGTAAGAGTTGGGGGGGGGAGGCTGGTGCACCGTAAAGGCTGGAAGAGGGAATTTGACATACCATATGGTATGGAATGGCTATTGCGTGATAAAGGCTTGGAAGGGGGGTGGTCCTCCACGAAATAGAGGCTAGGGGGTAGGCCGACATACCTCGGAAGCTGGCAACATGGAGACAGGCCAGAGGAGGCCCGCAACACAGAGAGGCTGGGGGATAGGCTGGCATATCGGTGAGGCTATGGGGGTAGGCCGGCGTATCTGGGATGGCAGGGATGGTGGATAGGCCGGTGTATCGGAGAGGCTATGGGGGTAGGCCGGCGTATCGGCGAGGCAGGGATGGGGGGTAGTCCGGCGTATTAGGGGGGTAGGCCGGCGTATCGGTGAGGCTATGGGGGTAGGTCGACGTATCGGTGAGGCAGGTATGGGGGGGGTAGGTCGGCGTATCGGTGAGGCAGGGATGGGGGGGTAGGCCGGCGTATCGGTGAGGCAGGGATGGGGGAGTAGGCCGGCGTATCGGTGAGGCAGGGATGGGAAGGTAGGCCGGAGTATCGGTGAGGCAGGGATGGGGGGGTAGGCCGGCGTATCGGTGAGGCAGGGATGGGGGGGGGTAGGCCGGCGTATCGGTGAGGCAGGGATGGGGGGGGGTAGGCCGGCGTATCGGTGAGGCAGGGATGGGGGGGGTAGGCCGGCGTATCGGTGAGGCAGGGATGGGGGGGGTAGGCCGGCGTATCGGTGAGGCAGGGATGGGGGGGGGGTAGGCCGGCGTATCGGTGAGGCAGGGATGGGGGGGGTAGGCCGGCGTATCGGTGAGGCAGGGATGGGGGGGGGTAGGCCGGCGTATCGGTGAGGCAGGGATGGGGGGGGGGTAGGCCGGCGTATCGGTGAGGCAGGGATGGGGGGGTAGGCTGGCGTATCGGTGAGGCAGGGATGGGGGGGTAGGCCGGCGTATCGGTGAGGCAGGGATGGAGGGTAGGCCTGCGTATCGGTGAGGCAGGGATGGAGGGTAGGCCTGCGTATCGGTGAGGCAGGGATGGAGGGTAGGCCGGCGTATCGGTTAGGCAGGGATGGAGGGTAGGCCGGCGTATCGGTGAGGCAGGGGTGGGGGGTAGGCCGGCGTATCGGTGAGGCAGGGATGGAGGGTAGGCCGGCGTATCGGTGAGGCAGGGATGGGGGGGGGTAGGCAGGCGTATCGGTGAGGCAGGGATGGGGGGGGGGTAGGCCGGCATATCGGTGAGGCAGGGATGGGGGGGGTAGGCCGGCGTATCGATGAGGCAGGGATGGGGGGGTAGGCCGGCGTATCGGTGAGGCAGGGATGGGGGGGGGTAGGCCGGCGTATCGGTGAGGCAGGGATGGGGGGGGTAGGCCGGCGTATCGGTGAGGCAGGGATGGGGGGGTAGGCCGGCGTATCGGTGAGGCAGGGATGGGGGGGTAGGCCGGCGTATCGGTGAGGCAGGGATGGGGGGGTAGGCCGGCGTATCGGTGAGGCCGGGATGGGGGGGTAGGCCGGCGTATCGGTGAGGCAGGGATGGGGGGGGTAGGCCGGCGTATCGGTGAGGCAGGGATGGGGTGGTAGGCCGGCGTATCGGTGAGGCAGGGATGGGGGGTAGGCCGGCGTATCGGTGAGGCTATGGGGGTAGGTCTGCGTATCGGCGAGGCAGAGGTGGGGGGTAGGTCGGCGTATTAGGGGGGTAGGCCGGCGTATCGGTGAGGCTATGGGGGTAGGTCGGCGTTTCGGTGAGGCAGGGATGGGGGGGGTAGGTCGGCGTATCGGTGAGGCAGGGATGGGAAGGTAGGCCGGTGTATCGGTGAGGCAGGGATGGGGGGGTAGGCCGGCGTATCGGTGAGGCAGGGATGGGAAGCTAGGCCGGTGTATCGGTGAGGCAGGGATGGGGGGGGGTAGGCCGGCGTATCGGTGAGGCAGGGATGGCGGGGTAGGCTGGTGTATCGGTGAGGCAGGGATGGAGGGTAGGCCTGCGTATCGGTGAGGCAGGGATGGGAAGCTAGGCCGGTGTATCGGTGAGGCAGGGATGGGGGGGTAGGCCGGCGTATCGGTGAGGCAGGGATGGGGGGGTAGGCCGGCGTATCGGTGAGGCAGGGATGGGGGGGTAGGCCGGCGTATCGGTGAGGCAGGGATGGGGGGGTAGGCCGGCGTATCGGTGAGGCAGGGATGGGGGGGGTAGGCCGGCGTATCGGTGAGGCAGGGATGGGGGGGGTAGGCCGGCGTATCGGTGAGGCAGGGATGGGAAGCTAGGCCGGTGTATCGGTGAGGCAGGGATGGGGGGGGGGGTAGGCCGGCGTATCGGTGAGGCAGGGATGGGGGGGCAGGCTGGCGTATCGGTGAGGCAGGGATGGAGGGTAGGCCTGCGTATCGGTGAGGCAGGGATGGAGGGTAGGCCGGCGTATCGGTGAGGCAGGGGTGGGGGGTGTAGGCCGGCGTATCGGTGAGGCGGGGATGGGGGGGTAGGCCGGCGTATCGGTGAGGCAGGGATGGGGGGGTGGGCCGGGGTATCGGTGAGGCAGGGATGGAGGGTAGGCCGGTGTATCGGTGAGGCAGGGATGGAGGGTAGGCCGGCGTATCTGTGAGGCAGGGATGGGGGGGGTAGGCCGGCGTATCGGTAAGGCAGGGATGGGGGGGGTAGGCCGGCGTATCGGTGAGGCAGGGATGGGGGGGGGTAGGCCGGCGTATCGGTGAGGCAGGGATGGGGGGGTAGGCCGGCGTATCGGTGAGGCAGGGATGGGGGGGGGTAGGCCGGCGTATCGGTGAGGCAGGGATGGGGGGGGTAGGCCGGCGTATCGGTAAGGCAGGGATGGGGGGATAGGCCGGCGTATCGGTGAGGCAGGGATGGGGGGGGGTAGGCCGGCGTATCGGTGAGGCAGGGATGGGGGGGGTAGGCCGGCGTATCGGTGAGGCAGGGATGGGGGGGTAGGCCGGCGTATCGGTGAGGCAGGGATGGGGGGGTAGGTCGGCGTATCGGTGAGGCAGGGATGGAGGGTAGGCCGGCGTATCGGTGAGGCAGGGATGGGGGGGTAGGCCGGCGTATCGGTGAGGCAGGGATGGAGGGTAGGCCGGCGTATCGGTGAGGCAGGGATGGAGGGTAGGCCTGCGTATCGGTGAGGCAGGGGTGGAGGGTAGGCCGGCGTATCGGTGAGGCAGGGGTGGGGGGTAGGCCGGCGTATCGGTGAGGCAGGGGTGGGGGGTAGGCCGGCGTATCGGTGAGGCAGGGGTGGGGGGGTAGGCCGGCGTATCGGTGAGGCAGGGGTGGGGGGTAGGCCGGCGTATCGGTGAGGCAGGGATGGGGGGTAGGCCGGCATATTGCTGAGGCAGGGATGGGGGGTAGGCCGGCGTATTGGTGAGGCAGGGATGGGGGTAGGCCGGAGGAGGCCAGCGTCATGTAGGAAAGGGAGGAGGGGAGAAGGCATCATGAAAGGATATGTAACTCCTCATAGTAGCCCCAAATTGCCTTACTAAGGCCAGTGTTCATTTTGTCTTCATTCTAGAGATAATGCCTTCAGTCAGAGAGAGGGGGGGTCTGGGGCGTCACTGTGTGAAAGAGAGGTGCCGGGGGGGTGTTTGTTAATGTGATGGAGGGATATTGTGTTATGGGGGGTTGTTGTGTTAGTGCAATGGGTGGAGCGGTATGTGGGGGTGCCCATTATGTGATGGGGGGGTGACAGCTTTAGTCCCAGTGTGTGAAAATAGCACCTACCTTACACGCTGGCGAGGTCTCTGCTCCTGCGCATGGCGCTGCCCCATATGTTTTACCCCTGGACTGAGGACAGGTCACTAACTTATGTTGAAGAAATGAAAGTTTCTCAGTTTTGGGTCAAACCAATTGCACATTATGGGGGAACACACACATTCCCTAAACTCTCCTGGATATAAAGGTACTTTTAACCAACTGTATGCCTGAGGTCTCCAGTGCTTTGTGCAGCTGTCTGTTGGGGACCTGCCATTTAAGGGGTTAAATAAAAAGTCCCATTTAAATCAGCAGTGATGTTTTCTTTCCCTGTGGTGCCGTTTGGGTTAATCCACTCTTCCTTTGAACATACATGCTACATATATCCTAAATAAAAAGCAGCAGATTGGAACCCTTTCAGGTCTTGGATGGAAATATAACTCATTTAGTTGCCAGCTTTTCCATAGTCTGCCAAGTCTTTGGGGGGGGTTGACATATTCCACATTCCCAGCACATTGTCCCATTGGATGCCGTATATTTTACATAAGGAGATGCTCAGCTGGACCTAGAACCGGTTCCTCACTGTGATAATGGGATGGTGCACACAGGGTACACCTGGGGGTGCTCAAACCAGTCCTTAGGGGACCCCTCCCCCAGCACAGATCTTGCCTTTCAGGATCTCCTCACAGGAACCCTGGTGAATCCATCAGTGGTTCAGTTTCACTGAGGGGTCTATGAGTTACTGACCTTCTCTTGTGTTTTCTGAGGAGATCCTGATCACACGTGGGGGAGGGGGTTCCTCTTTAGCCTGTACTGACCCCTCATGTCTCTCCTTCACTGTTCCTCTTTACACTGTATTTACAATTGATTCCCTCTGACCTCAGGACTGACTGGGACAGGTCCACGGATGACTTCCCATAGTTCAGGACTAATCAGAAGGACTGATCCTCCAATGCCCATCACCTCCCCCTCCCTCAAGCTCAGGTCTAATAAGAGCAGAACCACTGACAAACCCCTGAGGTCAGAAGGACAGAACTACCACTGACACCCCTGAACCCAGAACTTATGAGAAACTTCCTGTGGTCCAGTAGCTTACTTCCATAATTTCAAAGTTTCTTCTTGGTGAGTAGGCCTGGCTGAGCACATCATGCTGTTTTTGCAGGGACCACAGGATTAGATGAGATGTGTGCTACATCAAGACTAGTTATTGAATCAAAAGTGTCCAAGGACTACAAATCCCATCATCCCCAACCAGCCAACAGCTGGACTTCCAACAACTGACTACCCCTGGACTACAGGAAGGGATGTGTGGGGTACATTGCCTATAATACATTCTGCCCTGTTTGCCAAAACACCAGTGAATTGTCTGATTTACTAAAAAGTAAACCCCATATCCACTGCCTGGAATATCAATTTCAGTGGAATGCTGAACAATAAGTAGCTTGTGTGCAGTCCCACTGTTCAGTGAGAATACTCTTGATGAACCATAAACCTATAACTGTCATTAGTACACTTTGGTCCTAAGATGGACTGACCCATAAACATGTCACTGTCATTAGTACACTATGGTCCTAGGAAGGACTGACCCATAAACATGTCACTGACATTACTACACTATGGTCCTAGGAAGGACTGACCCATAAACATGTCACTGACATTAGTACACTATGGTCCTAGGAGGGACTGACCCATAAACATGTCACTGTCATTAGTACACTATGGTCCTAGGAAGGACTGACCCATAAACATGTCACTGTCATTAGTACACTATGGTCCTAGGAAGGACTGACCCATAAACATGTCACTGACATTAGTACACTATGGTCCTAGGAAGGACTGACCCATAAACATGTCAATGTCATTAGTACACTATGGTCCTAGGAAGGACTGACCCATAAACATGTCTCTGTCATTAGTACACTATGGTCCTAGGAAGGACTGACACATAAACATGTCACTGACATTAGTACACTATGGTCCTAGGAGGGACTGACCCATAAACATGTCACTGTCATTAGTACACTATGATCCTAGGAGGGACTGACCCATAAACATGTCACTGACATTAGTACACTATGGTCCTAGGAGGGACTGACCCATAAACATGTCACTGTCATTAGTACACTATGATCCTAGGACGGACTGACCCATAAACATGTCACTGTCATTAGTACACTATGATCCTAGGACGGACTGACCCATAAACATGTCACTGTCATTAGTACACTATGGTCCTAGGACGGACTGACCCATAATCATGTCACTGTCATTAGTACACTATGATCCTAGGACGGACTGACCCATAATCATGTCACTGTCATTAGTACACTATGGTCCTAGGAAGGACTGACCCATAAACATGTCACTGACATTAGTACACTATGGTCCTAGGAGGGACTGACCCATAAACATGTCACTGTCATTAGTACACTATGATCCTAGGACGGACTGACCCATAAACATGTCATTGTCATTAGTACACTATGATCCTAGGACGGACTGACCCATAAACATGTCACTGACATTAGTACACTATGGTCCTAGGAAGGACCAGGTATAATTTTATCGGTTGCTGGTAATATGCAGTATTGTCGGTTGCTGGTAATTTAGTCAGTTGTTGCTAATGTACAGTATGTGACACTTTACAATATTCCAGCCTGGATGCAACACAATAAAGATCCTGTGTTAAAGGGATAGTAATGTTTCACAATAAAAGCAGCTCCAATTAATCTTCATAGTATTTGGGCCATGGAGAGTGTTATTAGAGTAATTGAATGATAAAGTGTCCCTGTTATGTATCCTTTAGATCTGAGACCCAATAAATAATAGGCACACAACAGGGTAGGGTCAGTGGAGCAGCAACACACTGGCTCTGTTTATTACACATACAGGATATTGAGAACTAACTACTAATGCTCTGGATGCTGCCCAGAGATTCTTTATGCCCTTTCTAGCTATGTAGCTCGCTGGATATGCAGAGCAGCCGCGAGGTGAACCTGCTGGCGCGGAGACTCGCTCCCAACTGAGTCCTTGCCGGATCTCGCGTCTGATGACACGCTGGCTGGTGCCGTCATTAGCCGGAGCCGACACTCCAGCATCGGCAGTCACCGGATCACTCCACAACACCTCTCCCTTTCCTGAAAGAACCAAACAAAAACAAACAACAAAAAAAAAACACAGGGGTGGGAGAGAGAGAGAGACTGGAACATCTTCACGGCCGCCACCAGCTTCTGAGAACCTCATCTGGTTCCCATCTCTCCAGAGGACGGGCTGCTCGAACTGTCCTTGCCATTACACGTGGTGGTGGTGATACATCTCCAGGGCTACTAGTAGATGCACTACTAGAGGGTAATTCTTCAGAACTTGATGTAGTCTCCTGACTTACAGGCATAGGTGGCCCAGGCGTATCAACAGGAGAGCCTACTGGCCAGGTCATATCATCCTCAACTCCTGGGTCATCCGCTACAACAGTCCCAAGAGCTCCTGGCCGCAACTGATCCACATGTGTCTTCCACTGTAAGCCTTGACTGGTGCAGACTATATACGTCCGAGAATCGAGCACCCATTTCTTTGGCCTTTGGTAGTTGCGGGCCCACACCCTATCCCCTCTGCAAAAAACAGGAGCTGGTAACACCTCCGCTGGAGCAGACTGGTGCATAGGGTTAGAGGTAATAGAGGCAGGCCGCAGAACATCCAGCTTTGTGCGGAGAGGCCAGGCAAACATCAGAGAATCAGGAGAAACGCCCGTAGTCGCATGAGGAGTCGTCCGGTAGGAAGATAGAAACTCTAAAATCTTCAGTGAGAGGTCAGCAGAGGGCGCAGAAGCTAGTAGAGCCGCCTTGAAAGTCTGCACAAAGCGCTCCGCCAGGCCAATTAGTAGCAGGGTGATATGGAGCAGAGTTGCAATGTTGAACTCCAGTGGAGGAAAGGTAAGTCTGGAAAGCAAATGCAGTAAACTGAGGGCCATTGTCTGTCACCAACACCTGGGGTAATCCGAATACTACAAAAATCTGTTGAAGGACTTTGATTGTAGCTTCCGTGGTGGTAGAAGACATGGGCCATTTCAAGTAAGCATCCACCAGGATCAAATAGGACTTTCCCCGCACTGGCCCCGCAAAATCCAAATGCAAACACACCCACGGACTGGGTGGATGGGGCCAAGGAAGGACTGGAACAGGGCTACCATGTTTCCTAGTCTGAGCACAACCGGCACACGCTTTGACCCAGACGTCAATATCAGCATCCAGGGAAGGCCACCACACAGAAGCACGGGCATTTTGCTTCATCCTAACTACCCCAGGATGACCTTCATGAAGAATGCGAAGAGTGGTATCTCGTAAAGTCACCGGAATGATGACCCTGGAGCCCCACAAAAGACACCCCTCCGCAGCACAGAGTTTGTTTTCTAGTCCAATAAGGACGACACTCGGAGGGCACAGAGGAGGGCCATCCATGAAGTAAGAACTCAGAAATCTGCTGTAAAACGACATCCGTCTTCGTGGCCTCTGCAGTGGTGTGTGAGGTACAGACAGTGGTATAGTAAATGTGATGCTGGTCAGACGTCAGGGAAGCTGAAGAGAATGGGGTGGAGACCTCAAAAGGTGTTAACGCCAGAGGCAGGCAAGACATAGCATCTGCATTGGCATGGTGGTTATAAGAGCGATACTGGATGGAATAATTGAAAGCTCCAAGGTATAGAACATAACGCTGTAAACTGGCAGCCGCCGTGGGTGAAATACCCTTTTTCGGGTTAAAGATGGCCAGGAGCGGGTTATGATCCGTAATGAGAGTAAAGTGCCACTCATAGAGGTACAACGTAAACTTTTGAAGAGCCCACACTATGGCCAAAGCTTCCTTATCTATTTGCGCATAGTTGCTCTCCGCAGGCGTCAAGGAACTGGAAGCAAATGCTATAGGCTGCTCAGACCCATCTGGCATAATATGAGCGAGCACAGCTTCGAGGCCATAGGGCGAGGCATCAGGCGACAGTCACAGGTGTGTGCAGGTCATAGTGGACCAACACTTTGGAAGATAAAATCATCTGTTTGGTGTCCCTAAATGCTCGCTGACAAGCAACATCCCAGTCCCAAGGAGTGCTGTTCTCAAACAACCGATGTAAATGCAAGACGTGAGCCAAATTCTGCAAAAACCTGAGGTAGTAATTTAATAACCCCAAATACGAACGTAATTGGGAGACGTCCTTTGGAACAGGAGCATTTACAAGAGCCTGAACCTTCTCACTGGAAGTATGTAAACCGTTCTTGTTAATCACATGACCACAGAAGGCCAGGGTAGGTTGAAAGAATTTACACTTCTCCAAATTTGCTTTTAATCCAAATTCTTGCAGCCTTTGGAGAACAGCTATGACATTGTTGTGATGGTCTTCATGCGTTTTCCCTGTTATCAGCATGTTATCCAATAAACATTTAGTATTAGGAATCCCCTCCAGGATAATGTCCATTGTTCTCTTTAGATCTGAGACCCAATAAATAATAGGCACACAACAGGGTGGTAGGGTCAATGGAGCAGCAACACACTGGCTCTGTTTATTACACATACAGGATACCGAGAGCTAACTTCTAATGCTCCGGATGCTGCCCAGAGATTCTTTATGCCCTTGCTAGCTATGTAGATCGCTGGATATGCAGAGCAGCCGCGAGGTCAACCTGCTGGAGTGGAGACTCGCGCCCCAACTGAGTCCTTGCCGGATCTTGTATTTGTTTGGTGACGCGCCGGCTGGTGACGTCATTAACCGGCGCAGACACTCCCACATCGGCAGTGACCGGATCGCTCCACAACAGTCCCCGTACCGCCCCTTTAAATATTGTAAGACCCCTCCCTTCAGATGTGTAATCTGGTCTCTTGACTGGACAGGTCACATCAAGGGACAATCTTCTTATTGTGATCATAAGTAAAACACTGCCCCCCTTGACAGGTTTTTCCTTATACTCACTGAAGATTGTCCCTCTCTGTGATCCATCCGGACAGTCTTGCTGCTCTGAGGTGAGCAGTGTTACATCAGTAAAAGGGGCGGGAGGGGGGTACTTTATCATTCAATTACTCTTGTACTACAACTCTGACAGTACTGATATAACACTCTCCACGGCTCAGATACTATTGGTGCTGCTTTTACTATGAAACATTACTATCCCTTTAAGACTCGGTTCCTGTGTTTGATGTGCGGGTGAGATGGCCCCGTCCCTTTAGTATGAAGCCAAATAGAGAGAGAACAACAATTTTGGTGCAAACCAACTGCATCTTAGGGGAACGTAAGAAAAAGACATTTATTTAATTGGTTCTTTTTAACTCTTTACATTCTAGAGGTCTCCTATGCCAGTTGTACTGTAAGGGAGACCAACCTTCTCCAGGTTTCCATTTATTCAAATTGAGCGTTTAACCTCTTGAATGCTCGGTGGGCCTCCAGTGAGTGGATTTGTGTTGGAGACATCCAGCATTCAAGGGGTTATCACTGGGGATTATATCCCCCCTCTCCGTTTCAGTTGCTCCTATTACTTTGTGTGTACGGCCCCTGAATGTGTAGTAGCTGCTGGTTGCCTGTCGGGGGGTTGGGCTGCACACAGAGGTGTCCGGTGTGACCCCTGGTGACAAATGGTGAGATGCAGCTGTGCCCGGACATCCCAGTCTGTCTTTGGGATATGGAGTGGAGACCGGTTAACCCCTTCCCTCCTGTGCACATCCAGCACCCTGAGCTGATCCTGTGTGTCTGGGCCCCCACCCCCTGCTGACATCCTGTATCCAGGCCTATTTACTTAGGGAGGGTGTTTATGTAATGTCTGGGGGTGGGGGGTTCTCTAAATAATGCTGGTGACTGACAGAACCAGAGGATCAGTTCACTGGATGGGAGGGGGGATTTTATCTCCCCCCACTGGCCCTTTCACGGCTGCCTCTGTATGATAGGAGCCAGTGGATACTTGGTCTGGCACCTCTGACCTTTCGTTGGGGTCACACTTTGTTTATACCCCAGTGGTGGTCCTGTTGGTGTGGTGTGTTTAGGATAGGAGAGGGTAGGTACATGGCCTGTTGATGTGTTTTTTTCCTTGGTAGTGCAGGTAGGTACATGACCTGTTGGTGTGATCTGTCCTGGGTATGAGCGGTAGGTACATGACCACTTGTTGAATTGGTCTGTCCCGGGTAGGAGAGGTAGGTACATGACCTGCTGCTGTGATCTGTCCTGGGTATCAGAGGTAGTTATATGACCACCTGTTGGTGTGGTGTCTGGGGTAGAAGAGGTAGGTACATGATCTGATCTGGGTAGGAAAGGTAGGTACATGACCTGATCTGGGTAGGAAAGGTATGTATGTGACGTGTTGGTGTGATCTGATCTGGGTAGAGAAGGTAGGCACACTATATGATCTGGTTAGGGAAGGTAGGAACGTGAATTATTGGTCTGATCTGTCCTTGGTAGGGAAGGTATGTACATTATATGATCTGGGTAGGGAAGGTAGGTACGTGATGTATTTGTGTTATCTGGGTAGGGAAGGTAGGTACGTGATGTATTGGTGTGATCTGATTTGGGTAGGGAACATGATCTGTTGGTTTGTCCTGGGCAGGAAGGTGGTGGGTACATGACCTGTTGGTGTGGTTTGTCCTGTGTAGGAAGGTGGTAGGTACAGGACCTGTTGGTGTGGTTTGTCCTGGGTAGGAAGGTGGTAGGTACATGACCTGTTGGTGTGGTTTGTCCTGGGTAGGAAGGTGGTAGGTACAGGACCTGTTGGTGTGGTTTGTCCTGGGTAGGAAGGTGGTAGGTACAGGACCTGTTGGTGTGGTTTGTCCTGGGTAGGAAGGTGGTGGTGGGTACAGGACATGTTGGTCTGATCTGATCTGGGTAGGAAAGGTAGATACATGACATATTGGTGTGATCTGATCTGTTTAGGGAACATGATCTGTTGTTGGTTTGTGTCCTGGGTTTGAACTTAAAGTGATAGTAATACTTTAATATTACTATTCTCCATATTATAGCTATTTAAAAAAAAATTCAATTGCCCCCATTGCCATCTCTCAGACCTTTACGGTGTGAGAGATAACCGAACGCAATGTTCCCCCTCCCTCCCCCTTCCCTGAAGTCAACGTTGTACTGACTGCAGGGATATCTGGTCTTATTTTCATCAGGTGGCTCTGCAGCAGAGCTGAGATCGCTTTAGTAAAAAATAATTATTTCACTGAAGCGGTCTTCTACGTGTGCTTGCAAACCAAGCACAAACCAAGCACACGTAGAAGACCGTTTCAGTGAAATAATTATTTTTTACTAAAGTGATCTCGGCTCTGCTGCAGAGCCACCTGATGAAAAAAAGACCAGATATCCCTGCAGTCAGCACAACGCTGACTTCACGGAAGGTGTGAGAGGGGGAACTTTGCGTTTGGTTATCTCTAAAACCATAAAGGTTTGAGAGATGGCACTGAGGGCAATTGAATTCTTCTTGAAATAGCTGTAATATTAAAGTATTACTATCCCTTTAAAATAGTTTTGTTACTCCAGGAGAGTTATTCACTAAGGAGTGATAAAATAGAGATGACTTCTCCAGTGATATCACTTCTCCAGTTTCAAAGTTGGAGAAATGTTATTGCATTGGCTCCATAGAATAATATAGGAAACAGAGAAGTGATGTCACTGGAGAAGTCCTCTCCTTTTTATCTCACGTTAATACATCCCTCCTGGTCTCTATCTGTGACTTGAGCTGTGCAAGTTCTATTCTCGGTTGCACTAGCTATCTGCCTGTGATTGGAGTTGTAAACGTTATTTTATTAGTTACATTAGGTTTCTGTCAGTGATTTAAGTTTTTTTTGCATTTAGAAGAGCTTAATGGGATAGTAATACTTAAAATGTAAAAAAAAAAATGTTATAGGGTTTATCCCCCTGAGTAAAACAAGAGTACTCCCACTGCTGAAAGGTGTTTCATTCAAAAGTTATTAATTTTCAAAGTTGAATTTTTTAGGTGCAATATCACAGTGGCCTGAAATTGTACAGTGGTGCTGTTGCTACACCATCCTATGGAGATTTATGGTCCCGGGACCAGCGCTGTCCATAGGATGGTGTAGCAACAGCGCCACTGTACAATTTCAGGCCACTGTGATATCGCACCTAAAAAATTCAACTTTGAAAATTAATAACTTTTGAATGAAACACCTTTCAGCAGTGGGAGTACTCTTGTTTTACTCAGGGGGATAAACCCTATAACATATTTTTTTTTTACATTTTAAGTATTACTATCCCTTTAAAAAGCAAAAAAAAAAAGTATCTTTCAAACCGCTATAGTTTAAGAGATAAAGGCGTTTAAAAGTGTGCCTGAACACCAGGCACACGTTTTAGACCATTCCAATGAAGGGATTCCGTGTAAGTAACGAGATCGCGGCACTTCTCAAGCGCCTCCGTGTCGACCGACACGAATCTCCTGCTGACAGCTTTACAGGTGTCAGTAGGAAACAGCAAACTTTAAACGCCTGTATCTCTTATACCATAGCGGTTTGAGAGATACGTTTTTTTTGCATTTAGATCAGCTTTGTAAGCTCTTCTATATGCAAAAAACTTTTTTTAGACATTACTAACACTTTAAAGAAACTCCTTCCATTCACCTGTTTGCAAAAGAGTTCAACACTGTCCTATAGATTTCATCCTCATCCTTCAACCTATCTCTGTTTATCTGTACATCATCCCAAACAAATTATTATCTGTACTTGTACATGATTCCATACAAGAGATCATATTATCTGTATGTGTACAGTAATGTGCAAAAGACTTAGGCAGGTGTAAAAACAATTGTAAAGTAAGAATGCTTTCAAAAATAGACATGATAGTTTATACATTAACAAAATGCAAAGTGAGTGAACAGAAGAAAAATCTAAGTCAAATCAATATCTGGTGTGACCACAATTTGCCTTCAAAACAGCATCAGTTCTTCTAGGTCCACTTGCATGCAATTTTTTAACCCTTTGAGTGCCAGAGGGGTACACAACGCATTGTTTTGCAATGCATTGCGTACTCCTCTGGCACTCAAAGGGTTAAGGAACTCTGCAGGTAGGTTGTTCCAGACATCTTGGAGAACTAACCACAGTTCTTCTGTGGATTTAGTCCTCAGTTGCTCTCTCTCTTCATGTAATCCCAGACAGTCTCAGTGATGTTGAGATCAGGGCTCTGTGGGGTCCATACCATCACTTCCAGGACTCCTTGTTCTTCTTTACACTGAAGATAGTTCTTAATGACTTAGACTGTATGATTAGTGTCATTATCATGCTGCAGAATAAATTTGGGGCCTATCTTATGCCTCTCTGATGGTACTGCATGATGGATAAGTATCTGCCTGTACTTCTCAGCACTGAGGAGACCATTAATTCTGACCAAATCCCCAACTCCATTTGCAGAAATGCAGCCCCAAACATCCACCATGCTTTAGTGTTGCCTGAAGACACTCATTCTTGTACCGAGCTCCAGTCCTTCTGTGAACAAAATGCCCTTTTCCACAGCCAAATATTTAAAATTTTGACTTCTCAATCCAGAGCACCTACTGCCATTTTTCTGCACCCCAGTACCTATGTTTTCATGCATGGTTGAGTCTCTTGGCATTGTTTCCACATCTGAGGTATGGCTTCTTTGAAGACCTCTTCTGACCAGACTTCTCCAGACAGTAGATGGGTGAACCAGGGTTCCACTGTTTTCTGCCAATTCTGAGCTGATGGCACTGCTGGACATCTTCTGATTGGGAAGTGAAGTAAGCTCTGTCTTGCCATGGTGTATGACTTATCACATTAAACTGTCTTCAGCAACCTCACCTTGTTAGCTGAGTTTGGCTGTTCTTCACACAGTTTTATTCCTCTTACACGGCTGTTTTTGTTTTAGTTAAGTGTGTTTCAACCCACATAGTAAACTGATGATCATTGGCACCTGTTTGGTATAACTGCTTAAAGGGATAGTAATGTTTCATAATAAAAGCAGCTCTAATTAATCATCATAGTATTTGGACTTTGGAGAGTGTTATTTCAGTTCTGTCAGAGTTGTAGTACAAGAGTAATTCAATGACAAAGTATCCTCCTCCCGCCCCTTTTACTGATGTAACACTGCTCAGCCAGATCAGAAGGGAGGTGCCCAGGTAGACTGCAGAGAGAGACAATATTCAATTAAGATAAGGGAAAAACCTGAAAAACTTGTCAAGGGGGGCAGGGCTTTCATTGTTCTCATAGGAAGAAGATTGTCCCCTTCTGTTAATCTGTCTGGTCTATGGATTGGATTCCACATCTGAGAAGAGATGGCTTACATTAGGTAAAAGGGGGCAGAGCTTTCATTGTTCTCATAGAAGAAGATTGTCCCCTTCTGTTATCTGTCTGGTTTATGGACTGGATTCCACATCTGAGAAGAGATGGCTTACACTAGGTAAAAGGGGGGCAGGGCTTTCATTGTTCTCATAGAAGAAGATTGTCCCCTTCTGTTATCTGTCTGGTCTATGGACTGGATTCCACATCTGAGAAGAGATGGCTTACACTAGGTAAAAGGGGGGCAGGGCTTTCATTGTTCTCATAGAAGAAGATTGTCCCCTGCTGTTATCTGTCTGGTCTATGGACTGGATTCCACATCTGAGAAGAGATGGCTTACACTAGGTAAAAGGGGCGGGAGGGGAAACTTTGCTTGTGAATATCTCTCAAACCATAAAGGTTTGAGAGATAAGACTTATATCGTTCTTCATGTTTTTTTAATGCCTACAAAATAAAATAAAGTTAAAATGAAGTATTACTATCCCTTTAATCATACACCTGATACAAAACCCCTGACTCTGTGCAAGTGCACCTAGAAGAACTGATGCTGTTTTGAAGGCAAAGGGTGGTCACACCAAATAGTGATTTGATTTACATTTTTCTTCTCTTCACCCACTATACATTTTGTTAATTGATAAAAATAAATTTTTGAGAGCATTCTTACGTTACAGAATTTTTTCACACCTTCCTAAAACTTGCACAGTTCTGTACATTGTCTCATACAAGTGATCATATTATATGTACACGTACATCGTCTCTCACTACGATATGCAGGAGACCGGTACCGTAAATGTGTCACCTCTGTTGGCTAACCGGTTGTGATGAAGAGGTGATAACGAGGAACGTCTCCAGTGATGTCACTTCTTCACTTCCTATGTTGTTCCATGGAGTGAACTCACAGCACCCTTAATAACAACATAGGAACTGGAGATGTCACCTCCTCTCTATCACTCCTTAGTGTATCTCCCACATTGTGTATTAACGTTTTTCCTGTGTTGTTGTTGTTATTTATTTGTTTTTTGTTTTTTTTTAAAGATGGTAGCCTTGTATTTTGGGTGTATTTAAATTTTTTTTTTATAGATATATAGAGATATTTTAGATAGATATAGGTATCTCGAGAGAGAGAGAGAGAGGTGGTGGATACATTTTAGTTGGGCATCAGTATATTTGTATCCTAGCACAATTTTCCCTATTTTTAGTATATTTTCCAAGGTTCATCTGTCCAGAATTCTTAAAGGAACACTAACACCTAAAATGATGTGGCGTTACACACGTGTAAAGACCTTGTACTTCAGATATCTGTAAAAACAATATTCTGTTTGTTTCCTGAGGCGTAACGTCTCTTCTTGTGTGTGTGCCCTATGGGGGCTTCCATCTGGGCTTCTCCAGGAATGGAACTCCCATAGCTGCCTTGGTTGTACAGTGTCGGAGAGGTGATTGCTCTGCATTGTCTGAACTTCGGTGCAATAACTGCTTTAGCAACCAAGAGTTTGTGAGGGACAGTCCACACGCATTAAAAAGGTGCATTTATGGCTAGATTTTGGCACGAAACATAAAAACGACATTTTACCTACATAGAAACTCTTTATAAAAGTATTAAGCTGGATTTTATATCTAATTTAATGTGTACATGTAGATGAAGGTGGAAGTATGTACTTCGAACACTAAATGAGAGACCTGCTAGTATCTGGCTTTACATTGAACCCAACGGAGTAAGAGGGTCAGACATTGAGACTGTGTGTGTGTGTGTGTGTGTGTGTGTGTGTGTGTGTGTTCTCAGGTTCACAATTGTGTAAGTCTGTCATCTCCCAATTGACCATCGGATGTACTTGCTACCCCCATTATGTTTACAGAGACAACATCGTATTTATAGTAATTAGAATTATGTTTTGAGGCAAAATGATTTTGTAGTTCATTATTATTTATCCCGTGCTGCCAGGATCTTGTTGCCTGCGCCCTTTTGGCTCTGCAGGGACACTGGATTTTACAGAAAACTACATGTAGTTTGTATTGCAGTAATAAAGGTTTTACTTGAAATTATTCACTATTAAAAATGGAGGTGCACTTCTCCCACTGTCAGTGGCTCACTTATCCCAAAAAATGCAGAAGAATGTCAGCTTAACATCTGACCACTAGAGGGCACTGTTAATGAAAGAGTTTGAACTGTAATAACTCTGAAAATAGGCTCAGCAGCGAGAGTCCCCTTGTTTACTCAAAAAAAAAAAAAAACCTACAATATGTATTTTTTTACATAAAAGTTTAATGCTCCTTTAATATCCCTTTTATATTCAACTGGGAGCTGTTTTGCTGTGACTCTTCCTGTTAAGTTATGGTCTGGGTAATACTAGGTCTTTAAGCAGTACAAGTTATGTTCCTGGTTATTGTGTATCTGTACCACCAGGTGGCACCTCTAACCGTTTCTTTCTCCTCAGGCGTATGAATTGTCCACACTGACTGGGACACAAGTCCTACTGCTGGTAGCCAGTGAGACAGGCCACGTGTACACCTTTGCCACACGGAAACTGCAGCCCATGATTACCAGCGAGACAGGAAAAGCACTAATCCAGACCTGCCTGAATTCCCCCGACTCTCCTCCCCGATCCGACCCCTCCACCGACCAGCGGATGAGCGCTACAGGCTTTGAGGAGACTGACCTCACCTACCAGGTGTCTGAGTCTGACAGCAGTGGAGAGACAAAGGTGAGCTGATTTAAAGCTGTGTGAGTTGGCACCTCTGACCCATAGTAATCCCCCTTCATGGCTGGTAGCGGGGAGGTGGGTGGTGCTGGTAACACCTCTAGGTTATTTCTAGTAGACTATCATGGTGGGTGGTGCTGGTAACACATCTAGGTTATTTCTAGTAGACTACGGAGGTGGGTGGTGCTGGTAACACATCTAGGTTATTTCTAGTAGACTATGACGGTGGGTGGTGCTGGTAACACCTCATGGTTACCTCTAGTAGACTATGGAGGTGGGTGGTGCTGGTAACACCTCATGGTTATTTCTAGTAGACTATGACGGTGGGTGGTGCTGGTAACACCTCTTGGTTACCTCTAGTAGACTATGAAGGTGGGTGGTGCTGGTAACACCTCTTGGTTACCTCTAGTAGACTATGACGGTGGGTGGTGCTGGTAACACCTCTTGGTTACCTCTAGTAGACTATGACGGTGGGTGGTGCTGGTAACACCTCTTGGTTACCTCTAGTAGACTATGACGGTGGGTGGTGCTGGTAACACCTCTTGGTTACCTCTAGTAGACTATGACGGTGGGTGGTGCTGGTAACACCTCATGGTTACCTCTAGTAGACTATGAAGGTGGGTGGTGCTGGTAACACCTCATGGTTACCTCTAGTAGACTATGAAGGTGGGTGGTGCTGGTAACACCTTATGGTTACCTCTAGTAGACTATGAAGGTGGGTGGTTCTGGTAACACCTCATGGTTACCTCTAGTAGACTATGAAGGTGGGTGGTGCTGGTAACACCTCATGGTTACCTCTAGGAGAGGGAGGGTGCTGCTAAAATCTCACCACTCCTGCTAGGAGAACATGGGGGCGGTGTTGCTGATACCCTTATTTGCCTGTATATGGGGCAGGACCTATTTTAACCTTCCTGTAGGCATGTCCATACAGTGAGTAACGAAATCTGTGCATTTAGAAGTAAAATGTAGTTGGATATCCCTGGGAATGGGGAAATGGTGGAAGCGCTTAGCCCTACATCGTAATGTGAAAATGGAAGTTGGTGGTTTTAAGTCTGATGCATGCTAATTAATGGTGATTGTAATAGTCACTGTAATTGGACTCAGTTGTGTATGTACAGATGCATGATACAGACCCAGAATGTGCTCCGCACTGTGACGGGTGTAAGATGAACGAGACTGTGTGAATGCTGAGAGGTCTGACAGTCCTTACGAGACCTGGGTAGGAGTTGGGTGTCTGTCTGCTAATGGGTCACACACCTCTATTCCACTTCTGGGCGAGTGAGAGAGTCCCATCTGCTTGTACCCCTGCACCATGTGACCAGAGTCTGGCATGTTTGTGTCTATGGAGGCAGACAGCCATGGGTTATAATGGCTACACGCAAGAGTTAAAGCCCAGTGGTACATTGTCTGAACATTCCTAAGCGCATACAGTATCTCTTATTCAGAGTACCGGAAAGAAGGTGTGAAAATGGATCCGTTTAGGTTTAACAGGCACTTCAGATCCAGCATCTAAAAGTCCTCTCCTTCAGTCTTCTGACACTTCAGGGACCGGATCGTGGGGAAGTCTAAGTCCAGTCTGTATCATGCTTGTGTCCCTGAAGAAAGTCTCCTATGAGAGACAAATGACAGACTGTTAGGTTTTGATTCTGCGCTACAGTGCCTGTTAGACCACAGCTGTTCTGTGTATATTGTTTCCGATAATCCTGATGTGAAGCCTCAAAGTGACTCCATTAGGAATGTTTGGTTCCACATAATGTCCATTTATTTATTACTTTGTTGATATTCCCAAATCCACTGTATATTTTTGTGTGCACGTATTCATGTATTTCATACGCATTCACCAGAATGATGAATAACTAGTGAATGCTACACGGTGTTATCCTTTGTGTTGCACTTTGGGGAGGAGGAGGTTAAAGGGACAGTAATAATTCGTTTTATCTTTATTATATTTTGTAATCATTAAAAAAAAACAAACATGAAGAACGATATAAGTCTTATCTCTCAGACCTTTATGGTTTGAGAGATATTCACAAGCAAAGTTTCCCCTCCCGCCCCTTTTACCTAGTGTAAGCCATCTTTTCTCAGATGTGGAATCCAGTCCATAGACCAGACAGATAACAGCAGGGGACAATCTTCTTCCTATGAGAACAATGAAAGCCCTGCCCCCCTTTTACCTAGTGTAAGCCATCTCTTCTCAGATGTGGAATCCAGTCCATAGACCAGACAGATAACCGCAGGGGACAATCTTCTTCCTGTGAGAACAATGAAAGCCCTGCCCCCCTTTTACCTAGTGTAAGCCATCTCTTCTCAGATGTGGAATGCAGTCCATAGACCAGACAGATAACAGAAGGGGACAATCTTCTTCCTATGAGAACAATGAAAGCCCTGCCCCCCTTGACAAGTTTTTCAGGTGTTTCCCTTTTCTTAATTGAAGATTGTCCCTCTCTGTAGTCTACCTGGGCACCTCCCTTCTGATCTGGCTGAGCAGTGTTACATCAGTAAAAGGGGCGGGAGGGGGATACTTTGTCATTGAATTACTCTTGTACTACAACTCTGACAGAATTGAAATAACACTCTCCAAAGTCCAAATACTATGATGATTAATTAGAGCTGCTTTTATTATGAAACATTACTATCCCTTTAAGAGCAGACGCTGCAACTGCCCCGAGGTGATTGGCTGCTGTGTGGGTGAATGCCTCCCCTGCACCCCCTGGGAAGGGTGGATAGTGAATCGGGAACAGATATAGATTATATATCAAGATGGCTAGTTTTGTGTTTCATTCCCATATTGGTGATCTTGTTGGTAATGAATGGTATAATATCCCCGTGTAAACTGAGGACAATTTGGGGAATGTTTTTTCTCCTTCCGGTTGGTGGGGTCCCGTGTCGTTCAGTCCGTGTGTCTTTACAGAGCGCGTCAGTCAGATAAAGGATTATTGGGTCCAGGCTGCGGTGTGTGTGTGCACAGTGTTAATAAACCAGTGTACCATGCAGCACTAATAAAATAACTCTTCATAGATAGTAATGGTTCACTTTAAATGATTATTCCTTCTACATTGCCAGTGGTACAGTGTTATTGCAATGTTGTGATTGGTATAGTTTTTGTGTAATTATGATGTTTCCCCCTCCCGACCCGTTTACACACATCACTGTTCTTCCATCAGAAATGAAATCCGGTGTCATGACCGGACATATCGCAGTGAGGGACAATCTGGTGTCTGTCAGTATAAGGAAAACCCTGCCCGCCTTGACAAAGGAGAACGGGTTATATACCTGATACAAGATTGTCCCTCGTTACAATCTGTCTGGACCGGCTTTATTCTCTGAAGGAAGAATAGCGATGTCTGTCCGAGTCGGGAGGCAGACATTTTAAATTATAATTGCACAAAAACTACACCGATTACAAGACTGCCGACTGTACAGAGCGTTATTGCAAACTTATTGTATGTAATAATTCTCTAAGGAAGTTTGTCAGAAGCCGTCATGCGCAGTAGAGACGGCTGAACGCTCCGCAGTCATGCGCACTAGAGACGGCTGAACGCTCCGCAGTCATGCGCACTAGAGACGGCTGAGCGCTCCGCAGTCATGCGCACTAGAGACGGCTGAACGCTCCGCAGTCATGCGCACTAGAGACGGCTGAGCGCTCCGCAGTCATGCGCACTAGAGACGGCTGAGCGCTCCGCAGTCATGCGCAGTAGAGACGGCTGAGCGCTCCGCAGTCATGCGCACTGGAGACGGCTGAGCGCTCCGCAGTCATGCGCAGTGGAGACGGCTGAGCGCTCCGCAGTCATGCGCAGTGGAGACGGCTGAGCGCTCCGCAGTCATGCGCAGTGGAGACGGCTGAGCGCTCCGCAGTCATGCGCAGTGGAGACGGCTGAGCGCTCCGCAGTCATGCGCAGTGGAGACGGCTGAGCGCTCCGCAGTCATGCGCAGTGGAGACGGCTGAGCGCTCCGCAGTCATGCGCAGTGGAGACGGCTGAGCGCTCCGCAGTCATGCGCAGTGGAGACGGCTGAGCGCTCCGCAGTCATGCGCAGTGGAGACGGCTGAGCGCTCCGCAGTCATGCGCAGTAGAGACTACCTGCGCCGCAGCTGATACAGAGTGGGGCCCTCCGAATTCAGACCGGAGTCCTCTCTGCGCATGACTTCAGCGGTGGAACTGCGGTCCGTATAAACAGGCTTTTCAACTAGTAAGTAATAACTGAATGTTCATTTAAAATGAGACATTGCTATCTCTGTAAAGGGATACTAATGTTTAAAACCAAAAGCAGCTCCTATCCTTTGTCGTAGTCATTTATTATTGATGTCTGTGGCTCTCATAGGTCATAACTTGCTAGTCGCACTGTTATCATGGGATTATTAACCCCTCCCTCCCCTTTTCCTGGTGTCAGAATTTTGCCCTCGGATCTAAGAGCAGATCACTACGATCTTCAGTCAGTATTTGTCAGTGAGGGCAGGTTTTTCCTTATACTGACTGAGAGAAGATTGTCCTTGTCTTGATCTGACCTGTTAATCGACCGTACTTCAGATCTGAGCGGAGGCGGCTTCAGAACGGTCCGGAGGGGTAAAATGACTCCTAGGATAACAGCGCAACTAGCAAGTCATGATCTTTTGAGAGGCACAGACATCCGTAATATTCAGTGACAAAGGATATGAGCTGCTTTTGGTTTTAAACATTACTGTCCCTTTATGGTTTAAATTAGGCTGTTCTCTGCTCAGGTGGTACAGACGTCCCCGTGTAATACTAGAGGTAATGGGCAGTACAGAGGACACCGGGACGGGAGGCTCTAGGAAGTGGCATTAGAGGTAATGGGCAGTACAGAGGACACCGGGACGGGAGGTTCTAGGAAGTGGCATTAGAGGTAATGGGCAGTACAGAGGACACTGGGACGGGAGGCTCTGGGAAGTGGTATTAGAGGTAATGGGCAGTACAGAGGACACCGGGACGGGAGGCTCTGGGAAGTGGCATTAGAGGTAATGGGCAGTACAGAGGACACCGGGACGGGAGGCTCTGGGAAGTGGTATTAGAGGTAATGGGCGGTACAGAGGACACTGGGACGGGAGGCTCTGGGAAGTGGTATTAGAGGTAATGGGCAGTACAGAGGACACCGGGACGGGAGGCTGTGGGAAGTGGCATTAGAGGTAATGGACGGTACAGAGGACACCAGGACGGGAGGCTCTGGGAAGTGGCATTAGAGGTAATGGGCAGTACAGAGGACACTGGGACGGGAGGCTCTGGGAAGTGGCATTAGAGGTAATGGGCAGTACAGAGGACACCAGGACGGGAGGCTCTGGGAAGTGGTATTAGAGATAATGGGCAGTACAGAGGACACTGGGACGGGAGGCTGTGGGAAGTGGCATTAGAGGTAATGGGCAGTACTGAGGACACTGGGACGGGAGGCTGTGGGAAGTGACATTAGAGGTAATGGGCAGTACAGAGGACACCGGGACGGGAGGCTGTGGGAAGTGGTATTAGAGGTAATGGGCAGTACAGAGGACACCGGGACGGGAGGCTCTGGGAAGTGGCATTAGAGGTAATGGGCAGTACAGAGGACACCAGGACGGGAGGCTCTGGGAAGTGGCATTAGAGGTAATGGGCAGTACAGAGGACACTGGGACGGGAGGCTGTGGGAAGTGGCATTAGAGGTAATGGGCAGTACTGAGGACACTGGGACGGGAGGCTGTGGGAAGTGACATTAGAGGTAATGGGCAGTACAGAGGACACTGGGACGGGAGGCTCTGGGAAGTGGCATTAGAGGTAATGGGCAGTACAGAGGACACCAGGACGGGAGGCTCTGGGAAGTGGTATTAGAGATAATGGGCAGTACAGAGGACACTGGGACGGGAGGCTGTGGGAAGTGGCATTAGAGGTAATGGGCAGTACTGAGGACACTGGGACGGGAGGCTGTGGGAAGTGGCATTAGAGGTAATGGGCAGTACTGAGGACACTGGGACGGGAGGCTGTGGGAAGTGACATTAGAGGTAATGGGCAGTACAGAGGACACCAGGACGGGAGGCTCTGGGAAGTGACATTAGAGGTAATGGGCAGTACAGAGGACACCGGGACGGGAGGGTCTGGGAAGTGACATTAGAGGTAATGGGCGGTACAGAGGACACTGGGACGGGAGGCTATGGGAAGTGACATTAGAGGTAATGGGCGGTACAGAGGACACTGGGACAGGAGGATCTGGGAAGTGACATTAGAGGTAATGGGCGGTACAGAGGACACTGGGACGGGAGGCTATGGGAAGTGACATTAGAGGTAATGGGCAGTACAGAGGACACGGGGACAGGAGGCTCTGGGAAGTGGCATTAGAGGTAATGGGCAGTACAGAGGACACCGGGACGGGAGCTCTGGGAGGTGGCATTAGAGGTAATGGGCAGTACAGAGGACACCGGGACGGGAGGCTCTGGGAAGTGGCATTAGAGGTAATGGGCAGTACAGAGGACACCGGGACGGGAGGCTCTGGGAAGTGGCATTAGAGGTAATGGGCAGTACAGAGGACACCGGGACGGGAGGCTCTGGGAAGTGACATTAGAGGTAATGGGCAGTACAGAGGACACTGGGACGGGAGGCTCTGGGAAGTGACATTAGAGGTAATGGGCAGTACAGAGGACACCGGGACGGGAGGCTCTGGGAAGTGGCATTAGAGGTAATGGGCAGTACAGAGGACACTGGGACGGGAGGGTCTGGGAAGTGGCATTAGAGGTAATGGGCAGTACAGAGGACACCAGGACGGGAGGCTCTGGGAAGTGGCATTAGAGGTAATGGGCAGTACAGAGGACACCGGGACGGGAGGCTGTGGGAAGTGGCATTAGAGGTAATGGGCAGTACAGAGGACACCGGGACGGGAGGCTGTGGGAAGTGGTATTAGAGGTAATGGGCAGTACAGAGGACACCGGGACGGGAGGCTCTGGGAAGTGGCATTAGAGGTAATGGGCAGTACAGAGGACACCGGGACGGGAGGCTCTGGGAAGTGACATTAGAGGTAATGGGCAGTACAGAGGACACTGGGACGGGAGGCTATGGGAAGTGACATTAGAGGTAATGGGCAGTACAGAGGACACCGGGACTGGAGGCTCTGGGAAGTGGTATTAGAGGTAATGGGCAGTACAGAGGACACCGGGACGGGAGGCTGTGGGAAGTGGCATTAGAGGTAATGGGCAGTACAGAGGACACCGGGACGGGAGGCTCTGGGAAGTGACATTAGAGGTAATGGGCAGTACAGAGGACACCGGGACGGGAGGCTCTGGGAAGTGGCATTAGAGGTAATGGTCAGTACAGAGGACACCAGGACGGGAGGCTCTGGGAAGTGACATTAGAAGTAATGGGCAGTACAGAGGACACCGGGACGGGAGGTAATGGGCAGTACAGAGGACACCGGGACGGGAGGCTCTGGGAAGTGGCATTAGAGGTAATGGGCAGTACAGAGGACACTGGGACGGGAGGCTCTGGGAAGTGGCATTAGAGGTAATGGGCAGTACAGAGGACACCAGGACGGGAGGTTCTGGGAAGTGGCATTAGAGGTAATGGGCAGTACAGAGGACACCAGGACGGGAGGCTCTGGGAAGTGACATTAGAGGTAATGGGCAGTACAGAGGACACCAGGACGGGAGGCTATGGGAAGTGGTATTAGAGGTAATGGGCAGTACAGAGGACACTGGGACGGGAGGCTCTGGGAAGTGGCATTAGAGGTAATAGGCAGTACAGAGGACACCGGGACGGGAGGCTGTGGGAAGTGGCATTAGAGGTAATGGGCAGTACAGAGTACACCGGGACGGGAGGCTCTGGGAAGTGGCATTAGAGGTAATGGGCAGTACAGAGGACACCGGGACGGGAGGCTCTGGGAAGTGGCATTAGAGGTAATGGGCAGTACAGAGGACACCGGGACGGGAGGCTCTGGGAAGTGACATTAGAGGTAATGGGCAGTACAGAGGACACTGGGACGGGAGGCTCTGGGAAGTGGCATTAGAGGTAATGGGCAGTACAGAGGACACTGGGGCGGGAGGCTCTGGGAAGTGGCATTAGAGGTAATGGTCAGTACAGAGGACACCAGGACGGGAGGCTCTGGGAGGTGGCATTAGAGGTAATGGGCAGTACAGAGGACACCGGGACGGGAGGCTGTGGGAAGTGACATTAGAGGTAATGGTCAGTACAGAGGACACCGGGACGGGAGGATCTGGGAGGTGGCATTAGAGGTAATGGGCAGTACAGGGGACACCGGGACGGGAGGCTCTGGGAAGTGGCATTAGAGGTAATGGGCAGTACAGAGGACACCGGGACAGGAGGCTCTGGGAAGTGGCATTAGAGGTAATGGTCAGTACAGAGGACACCAGGACGGGAGGCTCTGGGAGGTGGCATTAGAGGTAATGGGCAGTACAGAGGACACCGGGACGGGAGGCTCTGGGAAGTGGCATTAGAGGTAATGGGCAGTACAGAGGACACCGGGACGGGAGGCTCTGGGAAGTGGCATTAGAGGTAATGGGCAGTACAGAGGACACCGGGACGGGAGGCTCTGGGAAGTGGCATTAGAGGTAATGGGCAGTACAGAGGACACCGGGACGGGAGGCTGTGGGAAGTGGCATTAGAGGTAATGGGCAGTACAGAGGACACCGGGACGGGAGGCTCTGGGAAGTGGCATTAGAGGTAATGGGCAGTACAGAGGACACCGGGACGGGAGGCTCTGGGAAGTGGCATTAGAGGTAATGGGCAGTACAGAGGACACCGGGACGGGAGGCTCTGGGAAGTGGCATTAGAGGTAATGGGCAGTACAGAGGACACCGGGACGGGAGGCTCTGGGAAGTGGCATTAGAGGTAATGGGCAGTACAGAGGACACCGGGACGGGAGGCTCTGGGAAGTGGCATTAGAGGTAATGGGCAGTACAGAGGACACCGGGACCGGAGGCTCTGGGAAGTGGCATTAGAGGTAATGGACAGTACAGAGGACACCGGGACGGGAGGCTCTGGGAAGTGGCATTAGAAGTAATGGGCAGTACAGAGGACACCGGGACGGGAGGCTGTGGGAAGTGGCATTAGAGGTAATGGGCAGTACAGAGGACACCGGGACGGGAGGATCTGGGAAGTGGCATTAGAGGTAATGGGCAGTACAGAGGACACTGGGACGGGAGGCTCTGGGAAGTGGCATTAGAGGTAATGGGCAGTACAGAGGACACCGGGACGGGAGGCTGTGGGAAGTGGCATTAGAGGTAATGGGCGGTACAGAGGACACCAGGACGGGAGGATCTGGGAAGTGACATTAGAGGTAATGGGCAGTACAGAGGACACCAGGACGGGAGGCTCTGGGAAGTGGCATTAGAGGTAATGGACAGTACAGAGGACACCAGGACGGGAGGCTCTGGGAAGTGACATTAGAGGTAATGGGCAGTACAGAGGACACCGGGACGGGAGGCTGTGGGAAGTGGCATTAGAGGTAATGGGCAGTACAGAGGACACCGGGACAGGAGGCTCTGGGAAGTGGCATTAGAGGTAATGGGCAGTACAGAGGACACTGGGACGGGAGGCTGTGGGAAGTGTCATTAGAGGTAATGGGCAGTACAGAGGACACTGGGACGGGAGGCTCTGGGAAGTGACATTAGAGGTAATGGGCAGTACAGAGGACACCGGGACGGGAGGCTGTGGGAAGTGATATTAGAGGTAATGGGCAGTACAGAGGACACCGGGACGGGAGGCTCTGGGAAGTGGCATTAGAGGTAATGGTCAGTACAGAGGACACCAGGACGGGAGGCTGTGGGAAGTGACATTAGAGGTAATGGGCAGTACAGAGGACACCGGGACGGGAGGCTCTGGGAAGTGGCATTAGAGGTAATGGGCAGTACAGAGGAGGCTGTGGGAAGTGATAGGCGTCTTTGCTGCTCTGTTACTACTTGATGTTGTGTTTATACTCCTCGTGTACGTTTGATTTCTTCTGCACATTAAAATACAATGCAAAGGAATTGTATCTGAGTGTTACATGGTTTAAGTTTATTACCAGATAAAACGGGGTCATAGTTTGTTGAAAACTAAACAGGGATTGATGTGAATGTTTTATCAGGGCTGCAGTAATGTACCTTAATGTAGTGAATGGCCCTCTGCAGCTGTCTTCTGTGAAGTTCAGCATCTTCTCACCGTGCAGGTCGTCTCATGGACCCCTGGGTTTGTATTGTTCCTGCTATAATAATAATAATAATAATCCTTTATTTATATAGCGCACACAGATTCCGCAGCGCTTTACACTCATATTGGTTCCTGTCCTCATTGGGGCTCACAATCTAAATTCACCTATCAGTATGTTTTTTGGAGTGTGGGAGGAAACCGGAGTGCCCGGAGGAAACCCACGCAAACACAGTGAGAACATACAAACTCATTGCAGATGTTGTCCTTGGTGGGATTTTGAACCCAGGACCCCAGCGCTGCAAGGCAACAGTGCTAACCACTGAGCCACTGTGCTGCCCATTATATTTAATGGTTGAAACTGTGGGTTAGACCTTTACTGATGACACGAACAATCAATAGAAATAGCAGAACTTCAGAACTGTGTTTACAAAGCAAGGGGGCGAACGGTTATCTGTAGAACTTCAAATGTCCCCTTAGTGTTTGAATGAGAAATCTGATGTTGGCGTTAACACAACTGCTGTGTGCAATTAACACTGTCCTTGTTCTGTTTAATCAATCAAGAGCCCTTCACAGAATTAAATAGAAAATGTGTTTTTTTTTGTTCTATTAAGTCTGATTTGTTTAACACCTTAAAGAGATAGTAATGTTTCATAATAAAAGCAGCTCTAATTAATCATCATAGTATTTGGACTTTGGAGAGTGTTATATCAATACTGTTAGAGTTGTAGTACAAGAGTAATTCAATGACAGTGTCCCCCTCCTGCCCCTTTTACTGATGTAAAACTGCTCAACCAGATCAGAAGGGAGGTGCCCAGGTAGACTGCAGAGAGGGACAATCTTCAGTTAAGATAAGGGAAAAACCTGAAAAACTTGTCAAGGGGGAGAGGGCTTTCATTGTTCTCATAGGAAGAAGATTGTCCCCTGCTGTTATCTGTCTGGTCTATGGGCTGGATTCCACATCTGAGAAGAGATTGCTTACACTAGGTAAAAGGGGGGCAGAGCTTTCATTGTTCTCATAGGAAGAAGATTGTCCCCTTCTGTTATCTGTCTGGTCTATGGGCTGGATTCCACATCTGAGAAGAGATGGCTTACACTAGGTAAAAGGGGGGCAGGGCTTTCATTGTTCTCATAGGAAGAAGACTGTCCCCTTCTGTTATCTGTCTGGTCTATGGACTGGATTCCACATCTGAGAAGAGATGGCTTACACTAGGTAAAAGGGGGACAGGGCTTTCATTGTTCTCATAGGAAGAAGATTGTCCCCTTCTGTTATCTGTCTGGTCTATGGACTGGATTCCACATTTGAGAAGAGATGGCTTACACTAGGTAAAAGGGGGCAGGGCTTTCATTGTTCTCATAGGAAGAAGATTGTCCCCTTCTGTTATCTGTCTGGTCTATGGACTGGATTCCACATCTGAGAAGAGATGGCTTACACTAGGTAAAAGGGGCGGGAGGGGAAACTTTGCTTGTGAATATCTCTTATACCATAAAGGTTTGAGAAATAAGACTTATATCGTTCTTCATGTTTTTTCAATGCCTACAAAATAAAAAAAAATAAAACAAAGTATTACTATCCCTTTAAGTGCACATGAGGAGCACGCATACTCCGTGGTCCATAACTTCTGGCTATGCAGCTGGACGTTAAGGGGTTAAAGACTGAATAAACCCCCCAAAGCTGTGTTTGTTTTATTTGTTGTATCCGAGGCCGCTCTGCAGTGTTCTGATCTCTCCTGTGAACAGCAGCTGATAGATGGCGGGTCAGTCAGTTTATGTCTGGTCAGGAGCACACTTGACTTGATCATTATGTAGTTATTATTATTATTATTATTATTCTTTATATAGCGCCAACTAATTCCGCAGCGCTGTACAATTGGGGAATAGACATACAGAGGTATTAAATAGTACAATCAGATGTGTAGAACAGGAGGATCAGAGGGCCCTGCTCGTGAGAGCTTACAGTCTAGAGGAAGGTAGGTTTGATACAGAAGGAGTAAGTGCTATTGCGTTTAAGTGCCTCCTGCCACATGAACTGCCAGTCAGTGGGTGGGAGTGAGGAGTGCCATTGAGTGCAGTAGTCCGTGCAAGGGGTGAATCTTGGTGATGATGTTTATGGAGGCAGTTGATAGGCCTCCCTGAAGAGGTGAGTCTTCAGGGAGCGTCTGAAGATTTGAAGGCTGGGGGAGAGTCTAATGGGGCGGGGGAGGGAATTCCACAGCTCAGGTGCAGCACGGGAGAAGTCCTGTAGGCGGGAGTGGGAGGATGTGATAAGAGCTGTGGAGAGCAGAAGGTCATGTGCAGAGCGAAGATGGTGGGTGGGAGTATATTTGGAGATGAAATATAGGGGGGTGCAGTGTTAGTGAGGGCTCTATAAGTTAGCACCAGAGTTTTGAATTTTACTCTGTATGCTAACGGGAGCCAGTGTAGGGACTGACAGAGGGGTGTGGTGTTAGAGAAGCGATGAGTGAGGTAGATTAGTCTTGCAGCAGAGTTCATTATGGACTGTAGCGGGGTTAGTCGGGTGAGAGGCAGGCCAATTAGTAAAGAGTTACAGTAGTCAAGACGGGACATGATGAGTGTTTGGATTAGAATTTTGGTAGTGTCTTCTAGTTGGCTCTCTGACTGGCAGTCAAAGGGTTCACAGTGTGGTAATCAGATTTAACCCTTTCATGTCACAGGTGTGTGCAGCTGTGTGTATGTGCCTCAGGTTCTCATAGCGTTAGTGCGTTTCTTCATACGTGTAAAGAATTATAATTTTGAAATTTTAAATATTTTGACTTTTTTAGTTTTTGTTTTCTTCATATTGATCCAAAATAGAATAGTTTTTGATTAGTTTATTTTGTTTAATATTTTCTTTTGTTCGGTGAACCCCATGATTCAGCTCCCACATGATCCACAAGGATATGTCTCACAGATTGTATGGCATGTGCTGGCTTTCTGCAGGCTAGGGGAAGCTATTTCCTTTGCACGCCTTACTTCCTGGTCTGGAGGCTGCCATGCACTGTACAAGACCCAGCAGGAAGTGAGGGGTGCAGAGGGGAATGGCTTCCCCCAATCTGCTGGAAGCCGCACACGTCATATGCAGTCTGTGAGACGTATCCGGGTGGAAGGAGGGTGCACACGTCTGTGGGTGCTGGATCTTGTTCTCCATATCCCAGAGGTGTGTACACGCACACGTGCCATTAATCTCTGTCACACTGTCGGCCTGGGATCACCCAGTAGAGGCTGGAGAGGGTAGGATAGACAAGGGACAGGTGTGCGCTGCCCCCGCCCCCTCTGTCAGGACACAGCTGTGCTCGCTCGCTCTCACCTCTCATTGATAAAGTTGTGATTCGGCCCCGTGTCCATATAAGGAGATTTCCCTTCTGAGCTCTTCTGGCACGGCTCTGCATTCCTTATGCGCTGCAGCTGTCTGTGCCTATGGGGGGAGGAGAACGCAGGCAGCCTGGATCAGTAAACACAGGGCATAGTATCCTGATCAGTGTCCAGTACCCTTCTATCTACTGCCTTGCTCAGTGCCCAGCATCTGCCCCCTCACCCTGAAAAGTATCTGGATACTGGCCCATTACCCTGCTTATTGCCCAGCGCCTGTACCCCTTTAACTACTGCCCCCTCACCCTGCTCAATACCCAGATACTGCCCCGTACCGCTCTACCACTGCCCCCTCACCCTGCTCAATACCCAGATACTGCCCCGTACCACTCTACCACTGCCGCCTCACCCTGCTCAATACCCAGATACTGCCCCGTACCTCTCTACCACTGCCCCCTCACCCTGCTCAATACCCAGATACTGCCCCGTACCGCTCTACCACTGCCCCCTCACCCTGCTCAATACCCAGATACTGCCCTGTACCGCTCTACCACTGCCCCCTCACCCTGCTCAATACCCAGATACTGCCCCGTACCGCTCTACCACTGCCCCTCACCCTGCTCAATACCCAGATACTGCCCCGTACCGCTCTACCACTGCCCCCCTCACCCTGCTCAATACCCAGATACTGCCCTGTACCGCTCTACCACTGCCCCCTCACCCTGCTCAATACCCAGATACTGCCCCGTACCGCTCTACCACTGCCCCCTCACCCTGCTCAATACCCAGATACTGCCCCGTACCGCTCTACCACTGCCCCCTCACCCTGCTCAATACCCAGCTACTGCCCCGTACCGCTCTACCACTGCCCCCTCAACCTGCTCAATACCCAGCTACTGCCCTGTACCACTCAACCACTGCCCCCTCACCCTGCTCAATACCCAGATACTGCCACGTACCGCTCTACCACTGCCCCCTCACCCTGCTCAATACCCAGATACTGCCCTGTACCACTCAACCACTGCCCCCTCACCCTGCTCAATACCCAGATACTGCCCTGTACTGCTCTACCACTGCCCCCTCACCCTGCTCAATACCCAGCTACTGCCCTGTACCACTCAACCACTGCTCCTCACCCCTGATCTGTGTCTAGCGCCGCCCCTTGCTTTGCTCAGTGGCCATCTACAGCTCCTGTTCCTCTGCCAACTGTCCCTCACCCTAACTGCCCGGTGCCTGCTCACCTCACCTTGCCTGGTGCCCCCTCTAATCATGCTCGGTGCCTAGCACGACCCCTAGTACTTGCCCCTGCACTCCTCTATCGTCTGCCCCTTGGTGTCCTTGTTGCCTTGCTCTTTCTCCTCTCACCCTGCTTGGTGCCTGGCGCCTACTGACCCTGCACCCTGATCACTGCCCAATGTCTGCCTCTGTACCCCTCTACCTACCAACCCCTCACCCTGATCACTGCCCAATGTCTGCCTCTGTACTCATCTACCTACCAACTCCTCACCCTGATCACTGCCCAATGTCTGCCTCTGTACTCCTCTACCTACCAACCCCTCACCCTGATCACTGCCCAATGTCTGCTTCTGTACTCCTCTACCTACCAACCCCTCACCCTGATCACTGCCCAATGTCTGCCTCTGTACTCCTCTACCTACCACCCCCTCACCCTGATCACTGCCCAATGTCTGCCTCTGTACTCCTCTACCTACCACCCCCTCACCCTGATCACTGCCCAATGTCTGCCTCTGTACTCCTCTACCTACCACCCTGTCATCATGAACAGGTTTATTCCTCTGTTCTCTGAGGAGTCTGTGTTAAGAGCTGGGCACCTCCTGTGTCTGCAGCGCCCTCCTGTGTTCTCTGACTACTATCCTGCACCCGGTGTGACTGCTCCATCATTGGCTGGTGCTGCTATCGTCACTCTCCCTGCCTTTGTACAATTTTCCCTTTAA